>OZ012697.1:7216761-7224261 GCA_963942565.1 Maea johnstoni
CTAGCCGATTCCTAGTTGTGGATACCCAGAGTACATGATGAACTTGCAGTCAACAGCGTAATGCCGAGGTCTCAAAGGTTCAACATATGACTACATATTGCATCAATAAAAGATCCGAAACAAAAAAATGACGCAGTCGGCAGGATTCGAACCTGCGCGGGCAGAGCCCAATAGATTTCTAGTCTATCGCCTTAACCACTCGGCCACGACTGCTGCGATATGTTAACTTAGATTCCTTATTTCCTAGTTACATTGATGCTGATTTCGTAACTTCCCAATTCTTAGTAGAGGTAAACTACCAGTCAACAGCAGTCACTATTAACTTTCCCACATAACCCGAACTGGGTTTGAACTGTAGTGAGAGACTGCAAGCAATCCATTGCAATACCTTAGACCACTCAGCTTTCAGGGCAGGGGTGGGTTATCCACGTTTTTACCAATTGAGTTATAGGGTAAAACAGGCAACTCTGCTTAATACGGACTGATTTGGACCCTAAATTTCCGTGCGGATTATGCAAAATCTGGATTATGCGTATAGGAATTAAATGTATATAAAGGGATCAGGACCATCCAATCTGTACGGTTTAGACGAAAATCCGGATTACACATGTCCGGATTAAGCAGAGTTGCCTGTATTGAAACTCGCCTTTCTTTGCCATATGAGGTTTATTTGTGACTTATATATGCGGTTGTAAATACGAATTTATTCTATAGAAATTATGTTTATCGTTGCATTTTCTACCTAAACAACACCAATTTGAGGGCAACCTCCAAATGCCACAACTAGTAATCAAACCCCATACATTTGTACCACTGACTGTATTGTGGTCAACATTTTCCCATCCTTTTCGTTTTCATGATGCAAAATACACCAGAGGCATATCGTCGAAATAAGCACAATATCACCCATGTATGAGTTAATACAGGCCTACTTTTTTAAATTTCGCAACAGACTGCCACAACTGGAAGGACAGTTACAAATATGTATTCGGTTCCAAACTCATAACTGATCTCAATCCACAAACTTTCTCCCTCGCCGATCTTCGTATATCAGATAATTCCGCATATACGTTACCCCACACACGGTTGTATTGGAGACCTATAGACCTACTTCAGTACAAGCTGGGTGGGAAGATTATGCAACTCCTAGTGAGGATTGCAGGAATTATTTATGTCTGTATATCATGTTTCACATATTAACACCACAGGTGGTCGTAATAATACTTAGGCTCTGGTCAAGAGGTCAGTAACCATACTACTCATTGTGGGCATATAATTGCCAGGTACTACAATGAATTGTAATGACATGGTGCCATTACTGATAGTGTGTTAGTATAAAATAAGTAAATTAAACGATACCGAACATTTGAATACAAAAATTTATCGAATGAATAGGAATCATCGGAACGAATACTAGTAAATGATAAAATCTAAAATGAATTACAAGGTGAGATCAAAGTATGTCATCTACTGTTAGCACTGTGAATATGGCAAAGAACGTGTAAATAAGATTATCACCTACCCTCCTTTGATTCTGGGTGCTGATTGGTCAAAAAGTGTCAGATCTCTCTCTCTCTCTCTCTCTCTCTCTCTCTCTCTCTCTCTCTCTCTCTCTCTCTCTCTCTCTCTCTCTCTCTCTCTCTCTCTCTCTCTATATATATATATATATATATATATACATATATATATATATATATATATATACATAAATATATAAATAAATATATATATATATATATATATATATATATATATATATATATATATATATATATATATATATATATATATATATATATATATATATATATACATACATACATACATACATACATATATATATATATATATATATATATATATATATATATATATATATATATATATATATATATATATATATATATATATATATATATATATATATATATATATATATATATATATGAAAATATTGCCAACCTTTTTTACTAACACTGGGATATTCATGATATATGTAGTTTAGGGGAGGGGTTATAGAGAAAAAATTGATATTTGTATTTCAAACCAAATCTTCAGAAATAGATACCTTATACCCAACTTAAAAAGAAGTTATCCGAGAGAATAAAGCACGTAAAGATATTAGCTAACTTTCCAATTGAAAAAGAAATAAAAATATTTCAGTAACGGTTCCTTGTGTGATGCTGAGGTGTCGAATGTCCAATATATGACTAGATATTGCATCATTAAAAAAATCTAAAACAAAACTATTTCGCAGTCGGCAGGATTCGAACCTGCGCGGGCAGAGCCCAATAGATTTCTAGTCTATCGCCTTAACCACTCGGCCACGACTGCTCTTATTTATAAGTGTTTCCCTCGTGCATTCGTGATTTTCTATACCAACATATGTAGCAACAACTCGACAAGAATATAAAAATGTCCATTATTCGGAGAAATAATACGTAAGTATATTATCGATACTTGCAATTGAAAATGAAATATAGATATTTAATTGAATATTTCCTTTGCGTGATGCCAATATCTCGAAGCTTCAATATATGGCTAGACATTGCGTCTTTAAGAAAATCTAAAACAAAAAAAATCGCAGTCGGCAGGATTCGAACCTGCGCGGGCAGAGCCCAATAGATTTCTAGTCTATCGCCTTAACCACTCGGCCACGACTGCTTAGATAACGTATTGGCTCTGGCATGCATTCAGCTTTTTGTATACCTACGTTTGTTGCAGCAACATTTGTTTCGATGTTACTACATAAAGGAAGAACATCAATGTTATGAAACATACCAAAACCCAACATTGAATTAAACTAGAAATGAAAAGAAACACAGAACAGAACAACACATTAAGAGAAACTCACATCAATACCAGTCTCCTATAGTCTGTCTGACTTAGGTTTGGCTAAACGCTTTTTCCTTTTTTCTGCGAGGGCAGAGTCCTAGTCTATCCCCTTAACCACTCAGCCACGACTGCTCAGATAATGCGTCTAGCCTGGCATGCATTCATTATCATGTGTACCTCATGACTGATGTATATTAGGGGAGGGGATGAAGAGATGTATTGTCCCTGGTATTTCAAGAGGATATAGATACATTATTTTTTAGGGGGAAAAGGTAATATTGACACATGTATAATAAGAATACAAAAAGGTCCACTATTCGGGAATATACGGGTTATATCGAACCTTGCAATTGAAAAAGAAATATAAATATTTAATCAAAAAGTTCTTTGCGTGATGCTGATGTCTCGAAGGTTTAATGTATAACTAGACATTAAAAAACCTAAAACAAAATTATTTCGCAGTCGGCAGGATTCGAACCTGCGCGGGCAGAGCCCAATAGATTTCTAGTCTATATATATACACACACACACACATATATATATATATATATATATATATATATATATATATATATATATATATATATATATATATATATATATATATATATATATATATATATATATATATATATATATATATATATCAACATTATTACTGGCAATTGTTTATATACCAGTGATATTCATGATAGGTGTATTTTAGGTGAGGGGTTAAAGGGAACTAGTTCACATTTGTATTTCAAACCAAAACCTCGGAAATAGGAACCGTATTTGTGCGAAAATTTAAGTATTACCGCTGGTATTTTAAATTGATATAGAGGATACATTACTGTCGGGAAAAATGGAAATATTGACACATTTATAACAAGAATACAAAAAGGTAAATTCTCCTGAAATATAAGGCACGTAAGGACAATATCGAACCTTGCAATTGAAAATGAAATATAAACATTCAATTAAAAATAATTGCGTGATGCCGATAATATATGGCAAGATATTGCGTCAATAAAAAGATCTTAAACCAAAATACTACGCAGTCGGCAGGATTCGAACCTGCGCGGGCAGAGCCCAATAGAATTCTAGTCTATCGCCTTAACCACTCGGCCACGACTGCTCAGATGTAGTTGATTAATTTCTAAACCTCCGAACTTACGTTGCAGCAACCTGCGTTTCTGCTTTATAACATAACAGGTATGAGTCTGTTTTGTGAAGCAAAATATATTCATAACAGCGGGATTTTAATAAATATTTGCCAAGTAACTAGGTAATAAGGAAATGATTGAATGCGTGTATAATCGACTAAATTAGATGTTCTTTAAATGAAGTTCATATATGATTTCTCTCTCTTCTGCAGGAATTGAATGTATATATATATATATATATATATATATATATATATATATATATATATATATATATATATATATATATATATATATATATATATATATATATATATATATATATATATATATTCAATTCCTGCACCAGGGAGAGAGAGAGAGAGAGAGAGAGAGAGAGAGAGAGAGAGAGAGAGAGAGAGAGAGAGAGAGAGAGAGAGAGATCTAATGATTTGGGGAAAGTGTAAAAAGTGAAGTTTTTCATGGGAATAAGGTTAGGTTTTCGTGAGCTGCACATAAATGCTAAAACCGCCTCCTTCAGCATGATACAGGCACGTTGTGTTTGACAGGATCATAATGGAAATTGCATAAGAAGTCAATGAGGCACGCCAGTGCCGCAAACATATGTCGTTAAAGTGCATAGTACGATCTCTTCATGTCAAAAGCATACATTATTTACCTAGAGCTATGACTAATATGAGATGGGGATTCTATTGAATTCGGTAATACTTATTCTTGCTGCCTTTCCTGTCGTGCCTTTTCAGATTTCAACAGTGGACTACAGTACAGTGCCAACATGTAATTCCTGCACTAAATGCATGGGCAGCACGGGCATAATACACGACCGCACGCCCGATTGCCACATTAAGTTTCCCGAGCATGGCTTATTTACAGATAACCTCAACTGAACGTAACTTTGATTTGCAAGCTGTGAGCCATTGCTGTGCTATATCCATGGGTGTTTGCACAACCAGGCAATGGCAGACGTCCGGTCAACTGGTGCAGGTATGAAATGTCTGTACTGTACATGCATTTAATTCCTGCAGCAGTCGACCGTATGTCGACCAGTGCCCATCTGTACAAACATCTATGGATAACATGTCAATAAACAAGTCAAGCATATCAATGACTCTCGTTTACAAATTGCTTGGAAACTTGGATCTGGATTTGGATAGACAAAGTGTTTGGTATTTTTGATCTCGTCTCGTCTAAAATTATTTGGAAATTTAGAACTGGTATTCAAAAGTGTTTGGTAATTTACATCAGCCATACAAGTTATGGTATGTAACTTAAAACTGGTATACGAATTGTTTTGTAAATTGGACCTCGTTTACAAATTGTTTTCTTGTGATTCACACTTCGAAAACTATGACAATTATAAAAAGTGGATATTTTGTGATGTCACCATGAGTGGTATATGCCAATGCTAAAAACTCTAAACGTATGCTATAATTCATTTAATGTATCATGCGTTTTTTCGTGGTGCTTCAAAATGAAGAAAATTTGAGGAGTCACGCATTGACGAATAGCATTGTAGTTGTAACTTCTACCGCCAGGTGGCATCGCTCAATTCACCTTCGCTCTCTTTTTCCTTCTCTCTCTCTCTTTAGCATTCAGGACATACCCTTCACTATCGACCCCGGTTAATCTCGTAAACAGTCGAAACGGACGGAGCTGGAAAATAACGGCAATTGATTTGCTGAGTATTTGGATTCAATTACAGTCAGGTGGCCCTTGCATAACGGTCGCGTTTGTAACGTTCTGTGCCAAATTGAAGTAATTAACCTCATCAGATTACATCCAAGGAGCGATTGGGTAACAATTTAAGGTAATTCACTGACACACGTTGCAACACGAAAGCATGAAATGTACTATTAAGCGCAACAAACCGTAATCAAAGAAAAAACTGATACAGTGAGGACATTTAATTCCTGCACTTGGTGTTTGTACAACCGAGCACTGGCAGACGCACGGTCGACTGGTGCAGGAATTAAATTTCTCCCACTCTGAGGTGTATTTTACAGTTAAGGATTTGTGGTCTCCAATGGGTGTTCTTCAACGGGGTCAAAAGGTCAAACCCTCAATTTCAATCAAGAGGTCACTGCTGCTGGGTCAAAGGTAGACCCAACAATAGTGCGCGTGGATTTGAACAAGCGTCACGTACGTGATCTGGCGCCAGTTTCTGGGGAAACAAACGGTTCACGTCACAACAAACGCGTATTACCATTGTTGAACTAGTGCGCGGGTGACCTTTGGCTGACCTAGTTTAGCTAGCTAACTTCACGGTAAAACGTGTAAATTTCTCCTTTTTATCGTGGGAGAAACAGGTTCTATCACTCGTGGATGGAAAGAGGAGGAATCTTGCACTCGTGAGTGATTTTGTGTCTTGGGACTCGGCAAGCCTCGTCCCAAGACACAAAATCACTCACGAGTGCAAGATTCCTCCTCTTTCCATCCACTCGTGATGGAACCTCTATGTCTGTAAGTGTATCATTTTTGGAGGAGACCAATTTACAAGATATACAAACAGGTGCTAGAAGGAAGAAAGGGGGTTGGATGGTTTAGCATCTATTTTACTCTTTGCTGCGTAGCAGGTGTAACCTATTCTGTGTATAACAGTCTCTTTATTGTATTTCCCATACGTTTGCAATATTCCGCAGTATTTTACCTATATACTTTGTGTTCAATTATATTGTGAGAAAAGTCTGAAAAAGCAATTTGAAATGAATATATATATATATATATATATATATATATATATATATATATATATATATATATATATATATATATATATATATATATGTATATATATGTATATATATATATATATATATATATATATATATATATATATATATATATATATATATATATATATGTATATATATATATATATATGTATATATATATATATATATATATATATATATATATATATATATATATATATATATATATATATATATATATATATATAAAGCATCAGTCAATAGTGAAATGCAATTTTTAGAGAGTTCTAATCCCCTATATGGTATGAAATCTCAAAATAACTGATGCGAACCAAAAATAATGTCACTTTTTGAAAATAATAACGGTAAAACACACTGTTTGCCACTATATCCATAGCTTCTTGTAAATCTGTCGTATATGTCCTATGTAATAAAAGAATCAGGTGCACAATATGATGTTGAGTGCGCCAGATGAAAAACATCTCCTGTGGGTTTAAGCCGTCTGATGTTGATTTTTGGTTTCTGTTTCTGTGTTCTTCTCGTGTAAGTTTGTACATTCATACATACATGCATATATACAGCCCCTAGCGAGTTTTAGCATGTTGCTATGGTAATATGGTGACATTATTTTTCCACACAGTGTAAGTAGTACAAGAACAAAGTGTTTACAGTTTTCTTTCCTTGTCCATTGTCCTCGATCGCTGATCAGTTGTAATGGCATTACAAACAATTTTTAAATGGCTTCAATTTGATGATTTAATTTTAATTAATCTAGTTAATTAACTCAACATTAATTACTGATTATGTAC
>OZ012697.1:7229261-7234261 GCA_963942565.1 Maea johnstoni
TCTTCACGTGAGGTATAATAAACCATAATAATTCATTGTAGTTCCTGGCTCTTATATGTTCACAATGAGTAGCACGGAAAGTGACCGGTAGACTGACGCCTAAATATTATTAACAACAATGCATGGCAGGATAATCGAACTATCTGAGCAGTCGTGGCCGAGTGGTTAAGGTGATAGACTAGAAATCTATTAGGCTCTGCCCGCGCAGGTTCGAATCCTGCCGACTGCGTTATATTTTTGTTTCAGATAATTTAATGACGCAATATCTAGTCATATATTGAACCATCGAAACCTCGGCATCATACACAGATTGTATGTACGTTTTGTATGGCCTTTGCCATACTCAACACAATTGTGTACAGTGCCCAAGTTGATTTTAATGTTTGTATAATCTTAGCACCAATTGTGTTAAATCTTTTCGTCTTCATTATGCTTCGCTTGCTATTGTGGCATGCGCTATGAGGACTCTGAAGTCTCCTTGGCTTATCTAGTTCTATACTAATACCTCTACATGTAGCTATTAGTTCGTGTCCTGCGAGGCGTTTTCTGTTTCAAATGTTGTAATATGTGACATGTATGGTTATTGTGTTATTGTTGTTTTTCTTTTTACGACATATATATATATATATATATATATATATATATATATATATATATATATATATATATATATATATATATATATATATATATATATATATATATATATATATATACGGTCGCCTGGTGCAGGAATCAAATGTCTGTACTGTAGGATATCATTTTAGTTTTGGCTATGCACCAGCTAACCTGGTACGTGTTAAATTTAGGTTTCAAATTTCATTTATCCTCAACTTTTCAGCCTTGTTGCGGACACATAGCGATTAATAAGTTGAAAAAAAATGAAAGGAACCGGAGTACCCCCCCCCCCCCCCCCCAAAAAAAAAAAAGGTTGTCGTGGATGTCCTTATTTAGTGGCGCTAATATTTTCAGCTGACAGATAAGTAGAATATTTTCTTTTTGAACATCTTAAAGGACATCTAATTTATTTGATTATGCATGCATTTAATCATTTCCTTTTTTCCTAGGTAGATGTTAAATGGTTATTAAAATCCCGCTGTCACAAATATATATTTGTCAAACCCGAGTCATACCATTGGTGGTAATCCTTCCTCGCGTGAAGATTCTTGATTCTGGTTGGTCAAGGGCCATGGATTAATCGTCATGATTTCCTCACTCCTTAGTGACATCGACAGGCTGTTGTCCTTAACAGCTTATGAAATAGTTGAATAATTCACGGCAACAGCCATGAATTAGTTCACTAATCATCGCTAGCCCGAAGATTACCCACGAACACCTACGGGGTTTGCCGAGTGACCTACCGGTGAAACTAGTTCAACAAGGCAGACGACGAGTATTTATCCAAAATATCTGGTGTTTGTAATTTTTTCCCATTTTGTGTTTTGTATTCGTTCGGTATAATAAAACAAGTTATTCCTGGCGGAAACCCCACACGGGTGTCATATTTGTATAATGTAAAAACGTAGAAACAACGATTGCTGCAACATACGGAGGTATAGAAAATAATAAATGTATGACAGACTGAACGCAATAGTCAAGCAGTCGTGGCCGAGTGGTTAAGGCGATAGACTAGAAATCTATTGGGCTCTGCCCGCGCAGGTTCGAATCCTGCCGACTGCGTACCTTTTTTGTTTCTGATATGTTTTGATTACGTAACATTTCGTCATATATTGAATCTTTGAGACCCCAGCATCACGCAGGGAACTTTTTATTAAGATATCAGTTTCCTTGGGCATGGATGCATGGATTACCCACACAACTGAAAGTAGCTTTAATTCGCAACCTGTGTGGGTCATTGATATGCTTGGCCTACCTTTTGACTTGTTATTATGGGTGTTTGTACAACCAGGCACTGGCAGACGTCCGGTCGACTGGTGCAGGAATTAAATGTCTGCAATATAGTCTTATTATGAGAAGAAATATAGAGATTATATTGCATGTAAAAATCTCAAAACAACCTTTTGATGCCATAAGACACCTTAAATGGGTGAGCATTACTGTGTCATTTGATTTGTTTGGTGGTCTTTCCGTTGCTTTCAAAAGCTTAGGTTTCAGCCTTTGGCTCTAACCACTGTAATGTGGTTTTATTGCAAGACAAACAAAACATGGCACTTAGATTTAACATTAACATTCAAAGTAGCATTGGCGTATCAAACAGCGTTCTGGAATCGGCACAAATGGTACACATGCAAAATCCTTTCGTAAAACGCCAATTTAGAACGAAACGTGTGCATTTATAAAATGTTTACCGTATATAAAGGATTTAAAGAGCATTAATGTGAAACTGTTTAGTATGAAACAAGACGCAAACGCAACCTGATTTTGATGATTGCATTATAAGATATTCTAGAAAAGGCTGATCCGGAGATTTTGCAGGATATTAAGTGCACGTATAGGAGATGATTCAATCATAATCCATTAATCTTGAAGAGATTAACCTGGTTATTCCATCCTTGTCTTCTACATCTCTCTGACAAAGGCATATTTTAGAAAATAGAGATATGTTTGTATGTATTTTTGTTGATTACAGCTCTCGCCGTAAAATTTATACAATTATAATACATGAAAAATGATAATAAACTAAGTGGTTATATAGATTGAACATGAATACACTAGTAGCAACAACATGTGGATTAAAGAATGATATTAAACAGAAAATAGTAAGTAAACATAGTTAAGAGTAACTGGAAAAAGCTACATACATAAAACACTTATTATGAAATATTAAGTGCAAAGAGTAATCTTGGCATATTTAGGGGATAAATATACACACAGAGGAATATTGCAAAAATAGGGAAAATGTTCATCGGAGCAAAAATAAAAACTTTACTTCATACATTTGCTTTATATGTGCTTTATTTCCAATTTACATTTAAAAGTAATATTGATCCTGACGATAAGTAACAGGAATTCCCTGGAAAACTCTTAACAACACAAAATTACAGCCGACTGTCTTACCCCCACCACCCCCTCCCCCAACCCACTCCATCCCTCCACTCACGTACACGTTTTAGTAACACAGAAAAACTCGCTTGCCTCGGAAAAATAAGTATCAAGCAAAAGTGTCCGAGGCAACCGGAATCCGAGTTACGTTACTAACATTTACGCAGATAGCAATAATTTGGGATCTGTTCTTTTGTCCGGAATACTTAAATATCCGAGGTAGGCGAGTCCGATGTGTGCGAGGTTTACTGTATATTGGTGCTACAAGATGATGGGAATACTAAACGAGACTAAACGAGATCTTATTTCTGTATAATACATTAGGACCAGCGCTTTAGTCCGGGTTACGTGAAAATCCGAGATAGGCGAAGATCCGAGGTTTACTGTATATTGGTGATACAAGATAATGGCATGATGACATGGCTTAAAGAGACTTTGTTTCAGTATTCTACCTGTTGAGCAGGGCTCCGGAGCCCCGGGGTTTAATGGGCTAGGTATATGTGTTGGGACTATATGGATATTTATGGAGTCACTCTACTGGGTGTTTGTATTCCTCCGCTGCCCGCAGCTGATCTTTTGTCATTCTCCTCGCGGCACCTGATGTACTTAGCTACGTTGATGTTGTCTTTAGTGACTCTACAAGTCAAATCAATTGCCTACCCCCAAATACTCCCCCCCCCCCCCCCCCCACCCACTGGCTGAGAGCCCATTGTATCGCTAATGGTAAATGAACTACGGTCAAAGGGAACTCCCATCCCACTAAAAATGTATTGGCATTTTGGTTACTTTCTAATTCGGTAAATTCGGATAAATTACATGCTTGGAATCATTTATTCATACATTTGTTCATATGTTTTTGATTTTAGTATACCAAATAGTATAGTCTTTTAAACTAAGGTTAGACTTTCTCCGTGTTTATTAAGTCTAAACATGCACTGTATTGTTTTCCTGTGTTGTTTATTACCGTTTGAAAGCATTCGAAAAAAAAACGGGAAAATAAAATTCACGGTACAATTAGCCATTCTACTGCATTTGCCATGGTAGGGACAGGTTCCCATTTCCTCGAAGATAGTTCGTATAAGAAGTCGGTACATATAAGATACAACATTTTAAATACAATTTCTGGGTGCCGATTTCAAATATAATGTTTACTAGACTCAATTTAGGATTTTACCTCCTTAATTTACATAACAAAGTTCCCTCTAAAATCTTAAAAACCGACCCGTAAAACAGAGTGTATTCAAAGGACATAGCATGAACCGTTTTGCTATGTTGTGACAGTGTGAACAGTTATTTGAATTATGATTTTTGAATTTCGTATAGTATTTCAACACCACAAACCATGGTATGTACTTTGTTAAATTACATACTACAGTGTCGACATTTAATTCCTGCACTAAATGCGTGGGCAGCCCTGGCAGAATATACGACCACACCGTCCGATTGCCACCCAGTTTCCTGAGCATGGATGCATGCATGACCTCACAACTGAAAGTAGCTTTGATTTGCAAGCTACGTGGGTCATTGGTGTGCTTGGCCTGATGTGCTCGGTTTGTATATGTACAACCAGGCACTGGTAGACGTCCAGTCGACTGATGCATGAATTAAATGTCTGTACTGTACTAGCAGTCCCAGCACTCGTTTCCATATTTGGAAAGTAATATATATAAGGGCAGAACATATTTCAATAAGACTTGTAACAACGTGGCACATCTCAATATATGTGTATTTTATCAACATGAAAGTGAATAAACAAAATTTTAAGCGTAATAGTTCTTTAAATCAGTAGCACAGTGGCGCTACCAACACACATGCTTACCAAAACATTTTTTCTAATTTACCCCTTACCAAATTTTTAACGTTCAAGGAACGTGGACTACTTTACAGTACAGGCATTTGATTCCTTCACCAGTCGACCAGACGTCTGCCAGTGCCTGGTTGTCTAACCTCCCATCGATAACATGTCAAAAAGATAAACCAATCTTATCAATGGACCA
>OZ012697.1:7239261-7246761 GCA_963942565.1 Maea johnstoni
TAGTTTGCGCAATTACAAATAACTGAATGGCGAATAATGCATGGAAGCTTCATATTTGGTATAGTTTTGAAATCGTACCATGAAACAGAACGAAACTTCCAAAGCATGTAGGGACTACTAGAGTGATCGTGCGGTCGGGAGCAGAGATACTAGTCGTGTAGCAATCCAACCGGAAGACGGTATCGTCGCCCTGGCAGAGCTGCCAGGGCGACGATACCGTCTTCCGGTTGGATTGCTACACGACTAGTATCTCTGCAGGCGACCGCACGATCACTAATGCATGTTTTCTTAGGTTCAGTCCTGTTACATTGTACGCTTTGAAAAATTATACCAGATATGAGCTTCCGTGCATTATTCGCCATTCAGTTATTTATAATTGCGCAAACTACGATATTTATGACATTTCGGGTGTAATGCCTTAGTACTATTTGCGATAGCTCATGAGAAAATACGGTGAAAAGTCCTGCATTGACCAATCAGCCAGTCGGCCGTCCAGCGCTCTCGCAACAAACAGGCAACTGCGAGGATGACGTCATTGTTGATTGTAATTTTGACCACGCGCGTCGCGTGCATCACACGTTTTGATCAATGGGATATATTTAATGACGTCACTTTTCAAAATATTCCGCGAAATAGTCCCGACGTAGTGGCAGAGATACTATGCGTAGCGGGATAGCGGGATCTCTGGGTTGGAGAATGCTGGCAGAGTGGTAGACAGCGCGACACGCACAGCGAGATCTCGTTCAAATCTCACGCTTGCGTGACTTCAAACTATGAACATATCAGTCACAGCTGCTTTTATTACCAGCGTGGTTTACTCAAGCAATCTCAAATGACGCACTTGTTCCTTCTATGAAGATCCATCTACACGCAAATCAGGCGCTTAATTATCTGATTGTGTTATGCAAGAACTTCAGAGAACCCCAAGAGAAAAAACGCCAGCCTCCTTGCTCGAGTAGTCTAACGTACTGCTCACCGTGCGCTTATTTTATGAATTTTTATCATCACTTTTTCTGATGTATTGATGCTAAAAAGTAAGTACAATAATGATCCTGGCACCTAGACGAATATCGCATGGTCCCGTAGCAATCAGAACCTGCTACCTAGGCTATGGGTCATATCTGGGGGTCAACTGATATACCCTGCTTGCAGCCAGTAGGCATGCTCTATTTTCTTTAGGCCGGTCCTTACCCAAGCAGCTTTAAATAATCTATTAAAAGACTTAAATGGCCGCTGCCAGTAGCCCCATTACTTGTTTGTCAGGATGCGTTTAAACAGCAATATATTTCTTGTATAAAGGTTGGCAGTGGTGGGAACTTGGGTTCAAGTAGAGAACACTCTAAGAAACTATTTGGGCCTATGTTTTATTTATGGTGTAGTTGTTCTTTAATGTGATTTATGATAACCCGCTCTCCCAACGCTGCATCTCCTGGTATCTACCTTTGCTTTGAAATGAGTGTCATTTAGTTGTTCTCGGATTTACAAGGGTTAAGTACAGGTCTCTGATCATACTTAATTCATGGCTTAAGATTATCTTCGTAAAAAAGTGTTACACAAAACTATATTAGCAGCACATTTACATTTTTGTCAGCGCCCTTGCTGGGAAATGGCTGATCTTAAAAGGCACTTTGTGCTGGAGATAACTATATTGTCGAATACCCGACGGCAAAGTAAAAACCACTCCATGCAGATTAGCCGGATGAAAGACAAGAAAGTTCGTTAGGGACAGACTGCGCATGCGCCCTTCGACGAGCTGCGTTTAAAGCTTAGATAAAAAAAAGTGGATATTAAATCAGCTGGTCAACATTAACAGGCTAGCCTCGACGAGTAGCCCTAAAGTTGTGTTCTGCGCGTGCTGGCGCACAGGTTTTTCCGTAATGTAAACGATACGAGAGACCTGATTAGTCCTTGTCCCCTCGTGACGTCACGCTGATGCCAGATCAGAGACCCTTGGCATGTCAAGCCCTTCACTATAGCGCACATAATACTTGGTTTCTCGCTACGTATCCACTATTTTATTCATCTAAGGTTCAAAGTGTTCAAAGTGCAGAATTGTGTTTGAAGTCGACGTAATGCGGTTAAGTATGTTTCTAAGAAGGATAATTGTACTCGTCGTTCCGAATTCTTTGATTTTATCGGATAATAAAAATGACCGCAGGGTATGCCGGGCTATTTCTTTAATAAAAAGCCGCAGCTGATTGATGTTTAAGATGGAGAAATGCAGTTGAAGATGTTTACTCGAATCCATCGACTCAGTTAACTATATTTGTTTTTGGCTGCTGATCGAGATTGTTCTTTAACCCATTCACACTCAGAGATCCTCTAGAAAGTATCGTCTGCTACTGGCATACTTTTCAAAATAAGTTTGGAATAAAGCAAAAGTTCACAAAATAGTTGAAGGAGAGTTGTTGTTTGACTTCTCTCTAACATTTTACCTTAAATTATTATCCAAAAACTGCTTTTGTTAGAAAAATATTTCCAAAATTGTCAGGCCTGTTTTGGCTGCTCTGAGCATTAATGGGTTACATCAAGGCTTATATCACTTTGAGAAATATCATCTGAATGGGGCGGTATTTGTATGAAAAAATAACACAGAACAAAAAAGAAATGATAGATGAACACTTGATTGAGATTATTTTGGCGATATAGATTTACATTAGCTGTTCCAACATAGTGACAACTCATACTTTTGAAAATAACTTGGGAATAAAATAAAAGTTGACAAAATATTAGAAGGGTAGTTGTTGTTTGGCTTCTGGTAAATATTTTTCCTTCAAATATTTTCGAAAAAATGCTTTTGTTAGAAAAATATTATCAAAATTGTCAGGCCTGTTTTGGCTGCTCTAAGTGTGAATGGGTTAAGGTGATCAGTACTATTGCAAGCTCGTTAAAAGCCCCATCCAAAAACACGCATCACAGCAGCATAATCATATAACATGGTGAATCTCTAGATTCCTGAGTTTCATCAGGTAGAGAATATCATATGATTTTTATGTAAAGAACGTATCCGTGTGATTTTGTACCTCTGTGTATACTCAATAAACATACAATACAATACATAGCTAACCGTCCTTTGTCAACCTACAGTACAGACATTTAATTCCAGCACCAGTCGACCAGACGTCTGACAGTGACTGGTTGTAGAAACACCAATGGCTAACATGTCAAAAAAAAATAAGCCAAATATAGTAATGACCCACGAAGCTTGGAATCAAATCTACGTTCAGTTGTGAGTTCATCCATGCATCCACACCAAGGAAACTGGATGGCATCCAGGCGTGCGGTCGTGTATTATGCCTTGGCTGCTCGCGAATTTAGTGCAGGAATTAAATGTCGGCACTGTATATTCTATATCATTTCAATATTTACAACTTTTCACTCGAATGACATTATCTCATTACTTACACGGGTGATGGTCACTGCAGGTTCAGTATAGTACCTATGGGATATCATTGACTTTGCCCAATTAGATAAGAAGTAAATTTCAGATTCCCTACCGCTAAAGATTTTTGCAGGCCGTTACATTGAACATTTTAGATGGTCTCTACCTGATAACACTCAAGAATCTGGAGATACACCTTGTCATATGATTATGCTGCTGTGAGGTATGTTTTAGGATGGGGCTTTTAACCAGCTTGCAACGGTACTGATCACCTTAACATAACTGCATGACTTGTGTGTACATTGGGGGTAGGAGTAGTAAGAGTCCTCTTCTCCTTGCTGGTACAATCCAAGATCACTTACAAAATGAGAGCAATAGCATTGCAGAGAAAATCTAAGACAGTTTATATGTTGACAATGTGATATATCTGAAGGTCATTTTTACAAGTGTCCTCTTTAGTGCAGACATTAAATTTCTGCACCAGTCGGCTGGACGTCTGCCAGTGCCTGGTTGTACAAACACCAATGGGTAACGTGTCAAAAAGAAAAAAAAGCCAAACACATCAACGACGCCAACGTATATGTACGTACTCAATACACGTATGTACTATCCATTTTGATGGTAAAATAAAAACAATACATAAATCAATGAATGCGGGGAGAAGCAGTGGTCACCAATTACACTGCAATCACATTAATCCAAACGCGCAATTCGATGGTTAGGGAAACTGTGTACCGCCACCAACACGCCTGCAGTGTAATCAGTGCTGCACTCGTGTCAGTGAGGTAGACAATGGAGTATCCCTATTGGCTGCAAGCAAGGTATATCACTCAATCGTACGCTGTGACCCACTATTCCGGACATGCAGCGAAATCGGCCCGCTACGTATGCAGTCCGAGTGGCCAGAGAAATACATCCCCTTGATCCGCAACCCAATAGGCACAGCATGCTAGTACCTAGGGTATGTGCGCCTCGGGTTACGCGGTGAAGCCTGGGGAGGTATTGGTCACGGGATTTGTGCAGTAAGCAAGCAGCAGAGAGACTAACTGGCTGGCTGGGTATACAGACTGTCATCCTATCTAGGTCAGATAGGTTGCCGAGGCAGCGAAATTTGATGATGCATGCACAATGCCCACTCCCAGTCTACTGCTCTCTCTCAGGTGTGGCTTTCTTCTAAATAATCGCATACGAACACTTCTGTTACAATTAGCACAATACAGACACGTAGTTTGTAGAGATAACACCAGCGTACTTTGAAGTCCTTCTCATTCCCCATGAGTGCTTAATATACGCATGTCTAACAGTATTTTGATATAGTACAGACATAGAGGCTCCATCACGAGTGGATGGAAAGAGGAGGAATCTTGCACGAGTGAGTGATTTTGTGTCTAGGGACGAGGCTTGCCGATGGAACCTGTTTCTCCCACGATAAAAAGGAGGAGTTTACACGTTTTACCGTGAAGTTAGCTAGCTAAACTAGGTCAACCAAAGGTCACCTGCGCACTAGACGCGAGGTTCCGGAACCCGCCGATAGGCGGCTTTAAACACGTCGAATGCCTTTGTGGAACGCCTTGGATTGTTTCATTACTGAAAACTTGGTTCTTCCAGTTATGTATGATAGCGTCCACTCTGTTTTAGTCAAACAGCATGGATACATTCAATGGACTAATTGTACTAAGAATACACTTTTAGGAAATTAAATAACCTTTTTTAAATCAGTACAATTAGCGATTTTACAGTTTTGATGACGTCACAAGTAATTGGAAGCTAATTATAGAACGCGACGGTGGCGACGCGTAGCTATAGCGGCGTTCATTTACACTACAGACCTGTAGTGTAAATGAACGCCGAACACGAACACGTTACAGTCAACCTCCCCCCCCCCCCCCTACTACACCCATTCTACTGCCGACACATGGCATCCAACCCTAGACGCAAATGTTCATGCAGCGCGAAGCGCCCCCAAAAGTGAAACGGTAGCAGATGTAACTAATTGAACCTCAGAATAGCAAGTTCATAGCACTAGGAAAATTGGATTGCGAAACTGGCGATGCCACAAAGTTAACGACATGTAAAGGCGTATTGATATTTTTTATTTTTTTATGAACTTTGGATAACCCATAGTTCGTTTATTTTCTTTTATAAATATATAAACACAATAACATGTAAAAAGATTACAAAACATATATTAAAAAACAATGTACAGTGTCTCACATAAGTGTCCAATCTTATCTATAGTTTTATACATATGAAGCCGCCTCCACTTTACACACATGACAAGATAGGAGGTCTTTTCATAAAAAAAATAAAAAAGTATCGACATACTGGACATAACATATGTTGCTAATTACTTTCCTGATTTTTACAAATTTTTAGTTGTAATATAATATATTAAGTCTTCTGGATCTTATTGTTCTATAATGTATATCTCCCATTTTTTTTCATATCTGTCTATTATATCATTACTCAAAGCAAAAATCTCCTCCGATTCCCTCTCCATTTCCAACAATCTTTCGAAGTGTCTCATAGAATATGGGTTTCTATTATCTCTATTTTGGTAGATCACTTTCTTACCAATGATTATTACCATATTAAAAAATAAATCCATTTCACTGTCACCAAATATCAAAACCTTTTGTTCTAGTCTAAAATTGTGATACCCTAGTCTCAATAAAAATGTTGTCACTTCCCTCCAAAATAATTGTGCTCTATCACACTGTACAAAAGCATGTACAATTGTTTCTCTTTGTTGACAATATGCACACGCATCTGATTCCTTTATGCCCATGTGACATAATCTTGTGTTTGTGGCCACCCTCTCATGCCATACCTTATATTGAATTTCCCATAGATACATATTTCTGGTTATTTTTTTAAATAATTTAATGGACTGTTTGACATCGTCTATTTCTAAATCTGTAATTAAATCTCTCTCCCATTTGTGTGATATTTCCTTTAAAATTTTGTTACCATATTGTCCTGTTTTCCTATATATGTTTTGGCATCCCTTGTGTTGAGAAAAAACTACATTCAATAGCACCGGTCTATATGGGCCTATATTTACTCTTTGCTTGTCTGCAATATTGATATAGTTATTATTGTTTATTTATTTGAAAAGGCAGATTAAAAGATCAAAAACAATTTTTCAGCTATTTTGGCGCTCCTTATTGGGTTCTAACGACATTCGGGTGATGGCGAGCCGTCTGGCAGTAGTTAGACAACAGGCGCCATATTTGATTTGGTTATTTACCAAAGGTGACGAAGGTAGGTCATAATCAGTTTCGGGCCGTATGTAAATGTGTGGGGTCATTGATAAAAGTGGCTTAGTGGTACATGTACCTAACAAAGATCTACTACGGTTGTCAGTCACGTAAATGACAAGAATGACTCGGAATACTAGGAACGATTCCAAATAGAGTTACGGGATTTCATCAATATGGTTCTCTTTTCACTCCGTCTCACACAATAGAAGGAATAGCCTGATTGATAGCCCAGTCGACTCCCGATCCTAGGGTCGCGGGTTCGATTCCATTTCTCGATCGTGCAATTTTTTTTCCACCCGCCCAGTGCTTCGTGTGGTACTTAGAAATATTTCATACTCAAAATAACGGTGGCTTTATTTCTATTATTTTTTTTACTTAACTTTGCTAAAATGAATTGTTGGTCAAAACCGTTGATCCCAGAAAAGACGTCTGCCTGAATTGCCGTTCGCTATAAGGGCCGATGACTTTATGTTGGGCTTAGACTAAAAACAATCTTTTATCTTTGATTTATTATAATAAACATTTCCACAGTTGTGAAGTTAGGAATTTCTTCGAGAAAATATATAGTTTAATGGATGCAAGTAATGCCTAGCCTTCATATAAAAATTGAGATCTGTGAAGTTTAATGGGTGTAAGTATTAATTTATATCTGTTGATGAAGGACACTGGCATGCACACTTGCTGCACATGACTTTACCTTAGATCACCAAACACAAGTGGATTCGAAACCAGCCGGTCAACATGAACATGCAAGCCTCAACTAATGTCAACTAATAGGCCAGAAATTGGTGCTTTGGGCACCCCCAGCTGGTGGTGGACATAAGGTGTCTCAGTAATGTAATCGATGCGAGAGCC
>OZ012697.1:7251761-7259261 GCA_963942565.1 Maea johnstoni
TAGCGTACTTTTTACACACGCTATACAGTTGAGATGTTTCATCATGTTATTTATTAAGAATCGAATCTTGACTTTCTTGCCACTGATCACTTTGTTCCAGCAATTAGATACTCTAATTGTGGCTGTAATATTTGCAGAGGGAAATCCCTAGTATCGCTTTGTAGCGACATCTAGCGGGGTTTTGTTTAACTAGGCGAAAAACTCGTTCGCAGGGCATAGAAAGCAGGTGACCTTCACATTGAACTGTGGCACGAGCTGCTCACGTGCAAATTTCCACCCAATATATATCACCTGGATGTAGAATGTTGAATGCACGAGCGAACATGGACCGGGGATTCCGCTCCGAATGACGGGAATCGATTCTGCTCTATACCAGAACAGGCTGAACAATGACCACACCAATTGGAAAACTTCACCAGACTCAGAGGCACTGCTGCAGAAGTTTTCCCAGGGACCCTGGCCTGGGTATTAACCCGTTCTTGCCTAAACAACCGATATTTGCCACAAAATTGATGGATATATGAATAAAAGAATAATATATATATATATATATATATATATATATATATATATATATATATATATATATATATATATATATATATATATATATATATATATATATATATATTATATATATATATATATATATATATATATATATATATTATGTATATATATATATATATATATATATATATATATGTATATATATATGTATATATATATATATGTATATATATGTACATATATATATATACATATATATATATATATATATACATATATATATATATATATATATATATATATATATATATATATATATATATATATATATATATATATATATATATATATATATATATATATATATACCCACACGCGCACACACACACACATGCATTTATATGGGTACGAAAATGGTCTGGGTAATGACCGAGTTTCTTGTATGTAATGTTTTGTACAAACTATTCGACCACCCAACACTAGTTTGTATATATCAACACGAATGCCCCCTTCTTCATTTTGGGTGTATTTACTTTTTCTTTGGCATATTGGTGAACTTAGTCGTCACGTTGAAAGTGTTGAATGGCTAAAACTCTTCTTGAGCATCCCAATACATTTCCTAGCCTTTTAGATATCTCTACAGAAGGTTAAATGATATAAAGTTATGTTCTATATGTAGTCATTGACAAATACATGTATACGTACATGAACTATACATTACGATTGGAATGTGGAGAAATGTGTGTTTAGTAACGCAATGCAATATGTGTATATGTGCACTGAGTGCAGGTTTCCAATTTCGAACAAATCGCACTGGATTACAAGGAACTGACGAAATTGTCAACCAGGGGAACGAACGCCCTGTGCATTGAAGTGATACATCGGGAATACAAAGGGTAGGGAACTTCCAGTTACATCACAAAGAATCGCAACAATAAGATGGCGGATACAGCGGGTATAGATCCCCAAATTACATCACAAAGAATAGCAACGATATGTTGTTATATATGATAGTGGGTAACTTCTAGTTACATCACAAAGAAACGCAACGTTCAGGGGTGCCCGAGATTTCTATTCCTGGAGCAGAGACTATTGGTCCTGGAGCACAGCAGTTTTTGGTTGGCGCTGTACAAAAAATAAGTTTGAAAATTGTCACCAGGTGGCACTACCATATCAGGTTTGAAGCAATAATGGAGACCTTAATATCCAGCAATAGGTGGTATCAATAAACGGAGTTTACAAGTTTTATAAGTAAAATCTGTATTAGAATATGCAAGTGAAACATTTAAAAGAATCATTTGGTCATGTTTCCTGTAAACAATCCTGAATTGAACAGTGATTATAGGTTTTTTTTGTCGCACAATGGGAAAGTTGGACACCTCTGACTGAACGTTATGTTGATGGGTATAAAGGTGGGGAACTTCCAGTTACATCACAGCGAATTGCAATGATATGTCGATGGACATAAGGGGTAGTGAACTCCCCATTCTAAAACAAAGAATCGCAACTATAATCTTAGATTAAATAAAAATAATGGATATGTAGCGAGAGACCAATTGCTATATGCGCTATAGTGAAGGCCTGACTATGTCATGGGTCACTAATCTGGCCCAAATGTGACGTCACTAGCAGACAACGACCAATGCAAGCTCTCGTCTCTTTTACATTAGAGAAACTTGCGTATCAGCATGCGCGGAACGCAACTCAAGTTTGGGCTATTCGTCGCAGCCAGCCTGTTCAGGTTGACCGGCTGGTTTCATATACACTTGTTTTTCTTCATCTAATTCTTCATCTAAGCTATAATATGTGGGATACAAAAGGAAGGAAACTCCTAAATATATCACAAAGAATGCCTAAGTAGACTAGGGATAGTCACAACTATTAGGAACCATACATTCCGTTTTGCTCAAAAAATGCTTTCAAGATATGCCCACAAGAGTCAGCCCATGTGAACGACCCAGATGCACTGGCAGACAGATTAATACATAACCAGAAATATAATTTGGCTTGTAATAACGCGTTATGAAACGTGATAAAATATGAGTAGCAATAAGGCGTCTCTAAGAGACGAACAGAAACTCTCGTAGATTGTCTGATACCGTTGACATTTCATTGTTAATGATATTACATTTTTGAAGATAATTCAAGAACAGATGATGAATTTCGAAAACATTTACAGGAGAGTTGTTGGCTGGGTTCCGATTAACATTTCTCCATGAAATATTTTGTTACATATTCTCAAAATTAGGCCTTTTTGGAGATAATTCAAGAACAGGTGATAAATTCCAAAAATATTTATAGGAGAGTTGTAGGCTGGATTCCGATTGATATTTCTCCTTGAAATATTTTGTGAATGTATTCTCAAAATCAGAAATTTTTCAGCAACTGCTGGCACGAATAGGTTAAAATATCCGATACTGGGAATATATCACTCGCTTTCCCAGTAATCGTCTGTCAGTCGGAAATCTCCTGCGGGACCCTTCCGTTTGAACTCTCATGACGTCATCAGTCGGAAAAGAACTCGGTGCCCTGCATCATTTCCTGTTGCCTGGCAGCTGCAGGGGTTTTCCCGGGATGCGGAATACTGACACAGGGAACCTACTCTGCGATCAGCTGTGAAGTGTCATTGGTGCGAACTCACAATAACAAACAGTACGAAAAAGAATTCTGGGACGTTTGGAATAAAGGACATAAATACCAAATCGTACCAAAGTGGACAATCGGATCCTGACGTCCGAATCGTCCGGTCATGACTTTTGCACTCCGTAGCTGATGACTTTATGACGAGAGAAAGAGAGATAGGTGATCAGTTTTTCAGCCGAGACCAGACAAAGAAAATCCGAACCCAAGTACCTAGCTAGGCTAGCACAGTGCAATTCATTTGTTCAGGTAAACGTACTGAATTCGCTGTTGTAGTTGCTCATCCGCGCAACTTATATGCTAACGTACCAGTTCGTATTAACATTTGTACACAGAAAAGAGGAAAAATGGATGCTTCGGAAGCTCTGACAGAGAAGGAGAAAGAAATGACAGTGGACATTCCAGAAAAGGAGTTCAAGGATGAAGCAAAACTACCTGAAGCTGAGAGCCTAAGTGGAGAAGATGTAGAAAAAAGTGTACATGATTTCAGATTCGGCTGTGGTGGATTCACTCCCGATTGCCTTCAGTTTCTCAACAAGATCGAATGGCTTTTATTCTTCATGTTTATTGCACGATTCCAACAAGCCATGACGTCGTTTGGATTTGTCGGGGTCAGCATCTCAGGTATCGAGAAACGCTTCGGGTTGACCAGCACCCAAACGGGCATCCTAGTCAGTACCTGGGAGGTTGTCGGTACCCCTTTTGTGCTCTTTGTGAGCTATATCGGCACGGTCGGGCACAGAATGCGCCTCCTTGCTTTCGGGGTGTTTATGGGTTCACTGGGGTGTTTCGTGTATGCGACACCCCATTTTCTCTCAGGTGTGTACCACATGAACCAGCACTCAAAGGGTGCGAAGACAGAGCTTCTATGCCCAAATACCCTGAACAGTACGGACATGGAAAGGGAATTCTGTGAATCTCAAAAAGAATCGCCGTTAAGCGACTATTTTTACTTCTTCCTAGTGGGCCAGATATTGCTGGGAATCGGAGCATCTCCTCTCTACACTGTAGGCGTCACAGTTATCGACGATTGCTGCTCAAAGAAAAAGTCCTCACTATACACAGGTAAGAGATCAATTAATTAACCAATAAATGCTCCTAGCCACAAAAAGCGCCCGGAAAACTTTCCAAAAATCTTTCAGATGAAAGCATAGCGGTGAAATTAATTGAGGAAGACATATTAATTAGTATGCTACCAACAACTCTCCTTTTTCTAAAATCATTCTTCTTTTCTAAGTTTTTATCAAAATATCTTAGATCCAGACTGTGCACATGGCTTGTATGTGTCACTTTCAGCGATCTATCTTTTTATATATGTAAATATTGGAACATGAGACGTTGATCAGAACCCACCCAGTAATATGGTATTGATCAATGGAAATGCAAATTTTCCATAAGCATGAATGGGGGGGGGGGGGGGGGGGGGGGGTTGACAGAACTCATAATTTTTCAAAGAAGCGATTGTCGCGCTGTATTATGCTAGAGCCATCTATAAGTAATTGCCAGCACTATTCTTAGATCGGTCACCTCAGAGGTCATTGTTAACTTATCAGGTACTCAGACACTGTGTCCACTTATTCTTTTGACTCATAGTCAAGTGGTACAGATGCATAAGTGTGAAATACCAGAGTTCAAGGGGCATTCATATATAATATCCACATTCAGAAGCCACAAAATCTACATATTATGACAGCTCTTGACCCGTTTATTGTCATGACTATGAGGGCAGTAGCTTTCATCAAAGGCTGGGTAAAGAAACCTACGATATACCTCTCTACTCGACCACAGCTGTTGGCCGAGATAAGACACAGTCATGTCCAGGACACAGGACTTACTGGATCTAGGTATAGGGTAGACTAGGCTCCTAGTCCCTGTAATGTTCACCTTCCCTTATGTGTTGACCAAGCACTGTGGTGTGGTACCAGGTTTGGTAGATAGATGGCACCACCTGCTCCTATCTCTATACGTTTACAGGTCATAATCAAACTGAATCCTGGTGAGATAAATGTAAACTAAATTGACCACTGTGGCTACCTACACTATTTGGTGCTTGGTAACAGAAAAAAACACACAGAAAAATACATATGACAGCCTAGAAATCTAGGCTAGGTATAGGGTAGAGTAGGTTCCTAGTCCCTAAAAAGTAGACATTCTTTTCTATGTTGACTAAGCAGTTTGGTGTAGTACTGGGCATGGTAGATAGATGGCGCCACCAGATCCTCCTCTCTCTAGAATTTTTAGTCATGTATTCAAACTGAATCCTGGTGAGATAAGTGTAAACTAAATTGGCCACTATGGCCACCTAGACTATTTGGTGCCTGGTAACAGAAATACATGACAGAAAAAATACATATGACAATACAATAGAAATCTAGGCTAGGTATAGGGACGGTTGCGGCATTTTTGATCCCTTCGCTGTCACTGCTGCAGGGTCTCCAGCCAGTATTTAGAAACTGGGTGCCCTAAATTAGTGGGTGCCCAAAATTAGCAATTTTGAAATCTTTGGGCATCCTTTTTTGAGAGGTAATTAGAACATATTCAGATTAATAGTTTTATACTATTGACATGTATTTACTTCCTGAAATAAGACATGATATCCTTAGTCCGTCAAATAGGAGTTATATTGAGGTAAACAATCAATACTAAGCTTTGAAATTGACATTTTTAGAAATTTTCCACAAAAAATTGGTATCCTGAGATTTGATATTTGAGGGTTAAGGTGTCCAAATGACGCCCTGATGCCCGCTAGCTAAGCCTAGTCTCCAGGTCACTCATCACCCCACCTAGTCCTGCTATGTGATCCCTGTGGCTGGGTATGTAGGAAACCCTACTGTGAGGGTGCCATGAACCTTTAGTCCCACTATGTGATCACTGTGGCTGGGCTTGTAGGAAACCCTACTGTGAGGGTACCATGAACCTTTAGTCCCACTATGTGATCCCTGTGACTGGGCATGTAGGAAACCCTACTGTGAGGGTACCATGAACCTTTAGTCCCACTATGTGATCACTGTGGCTGGGCTTGTAGGAAACCCTACTGTGAGGGTACCATGAACCTTTAGTCCCACTATGTGATCACTGTGGCTGGGCTTGTAGGAAACCCTACTGTGAGGGTACCATGAACCTTTAGTCCCACTATGTGATCACTGTGGCTGGGCATGTAGGAAACCCTACTGTGAGGGTACCATGAAGCTTTAGTCCCACTATGTGATCCCTGTGGCTGGGTATGTTGGAAACCCTACTGTGAGGGTGCCATGAACCTTTAAGCCCGCTATGTGATCCCTGTGACTGGGCATGTAGGAAACCCTACTGTGAGGGTACCATGAACCTTTAGTCCCCACTATGAGATCCCTGTGGCTGGGTGTATAGGAAACCCTACTGTGAGGGTACCATGAGCCTTTAGTCCCACTATGTGATCCCTGTGGCTGGGTGTATTGGAAACCCTACTGTGAGGGTGTGCCATGAACCTTTAGTCTCACTATGAGATCCCTGTGGCTGGGTATGTTGGAAACCCTACTGTGAGGGTGCCATGAACCTTTAAGCCCGCTATGTGATCCCCTGTGACTGGGCATGTAGGAAACCCCTACTGTGAGGGTACCATGAACCTTTAGTCCCATTATGTGATCCCTGTGGCTGGGCATGTAGGAAACCCTACTGTGAGGGTACCATGAACCTTAAGTCTCACTATGTGATCCCTGTAGCTTGGCTTGTAAGAAACCCTACTGTGAGGGTACCATGAACCTTTAGTCCCACTATGAGATCCCTGTGGCTGGGTATGTAGGAAACCCTACTGTGAGGTTACCATGAACCTTTAGTCCCACTATTGTGATCCCTGTGGCTGGGTATGTAGGAAACCCTACTGTGAGGGTACCATGAACCTTAAGTCCCACTATGTGATCCCTGTGGCTGGGTATGTAGGAAACCCTACTGTGAGGGTTCTGTGAACCTTTAGTCCTACTATGTGATCCCTGTGGCTGGGCTTGTAGGAAACCCTACTGTGAGGGTACCATGAACCTTAGTCCCCCTATCCAGGGTTTTCAGGATTTCAAAAATGTCTGTCCACAACAGCAATTCCGAAACTTTCTGTCCGTCCAGATTGAGCCACTAATCTACTTCAAATCCTTATACCAACTACCTTTAATAGCCTATTCTGTCAAAAAGGCTATTTACAATTAAGCCATGCCATAAAAGATGATTTGTTAGGAAAATATTTGGTTTATTACCCCTCAAAAAGTCGATCACAATTGAAAAATTCTTTATAGAGATTTCTTGCCTGTCCAAAAAGGATGTTTACAGGAAACCCTGCTGTGAGGGTACAGCTTTACAGTGAACCATAAAAGTGGCATACTAATG
>OZ012697.1:7261761-7265523 GCA_963942565.1 Maea johnstoni
GCAGATTGAAACATATTTTACTCTTATCCCCTTTTGACAGCTATTAGGTTTACTGCTAAGTAAATGAATTCTTAAATACGAAGCTTGCAATAACATTTTTAAAAGGGTTTTCTCACTACAGGTCCTGCAGAAAGGCTTAAAGTATTAGAACTTGCTCTTCTGGGGCATAAATCTGTCAGTTGTACAGGAAAGTAGTTATAACCCTTATGCTGCTGGTGACTAATTTGGCTGATACAAGATGATGCAAAAAAACCTATTTAAGAATGACTGAAACCATGGCACATGGGTACTCATGCACCTGAAAGTACTCAGAGCGAGCTATCCAATGAATACCAACATGATAGGGTTTTCATATATCCTTGCATACTTCTGATTTGGATGGAAGAAGCATTGAAAGCGTTAAAGCCTCTGTGTTGGGCTCTGTGTCCTGACATGCGACTTCCTACATAGGGTTTGGGTGTCCAAGCCAAGACATCCTGCCGGGACATCCTACATCACACTTAACCCTTATGCTGCTGCTTGCTTTATTTTACAATGCAAAATGGTGGCATATGGGTACTCATCTGAGAGTACTCTTTGAGAGCTTTTCAATGTTACCAACATGATGGGGTTTGGATGGTTTTCAAAAATCTTTGCGTTCTTGTCTTTTGGATGAAAATAGCCTCAGCATTGGGCTGACACTTGAATTCTCCTACAGTTCCCTCAGGGAGCCCAAAGATGTACTGGTATCTATATGCAACGACTACACCATTAAGGGCTTGAAATAAGCTGGAGCCAGGAGCCTAGGCTCTCTCGAATTTGACCTGCGGCTCCCTCAAATTTCTGCAGGGAGGCCACAGATGTACTGATTTCTATTCACAGCACATTTGTAGCTTTTGAAGATGCAACTGGGCCCCCTGAAAGTAACCACTTATTTTTAACCCCTCTCAACTTCCTTCTTCTGGGGTCCAGCCAATATATTCATATGGTCAAGGTCACTAAGTGCTTGGGTGCACATTTGTCTGTTGAACTCTTTGTGTTATCCTACAGGCCTAATGCTAAGTGGCTGACCATATTGTGCATGTATACAAAGCTTGACCGATTGATGTGAAATTGAAAATATACCCTATACAGGTCTTCTCAAACTTGCTAAAAGTATGTGTTAGATAGCAGTTGGTAGATAGCAGGGCTAGAAATTAATTGGAGCCAGGAGCCCAGGGCTCCCTCGAATTCTCCTGCAGCTCCCTTAAATTTCAGCAGGGAGCCCAAAGATGTACTGGTTTCTGTACTCAACACCTTAAAGTAGCTTTTGAAGATGCAACTGGACTCCCTGAAAAACACACTTAATTTTGACCCCTGTCAACTTCATTCTACTGGGGTCGAGCCAATATATTCATATGGTCAAGGAGAGTAAGTGCTCGGGTGCACATTTGTGACCCCTTTGATCTTGCTGGAAGGGACAATTGAAAACTAAAATGTACTTGCCCGAAAGCCTTTTTTCAGAAATTCACTTGCCGGGGTAAGCGGGCAAGTACTTATGTCAGTGCCTGTAAGACGACCGCTATGGTACTATCCCCTGGTGACAGTGAATAAACTGATTGTCTCATAGCGCCCATCACACATATTACTGTGCTCCAGTTCGTAGCAATTGTGCTCCAGGACTTCAATACTGTAAAACCCTTTATTACCACGCACATTTTTATTCATGCATCTGCCGTCTGAATCTGATCGCGGCCATTTAATTACACGCATCAACTGTATCACCGCTAGATGGGGCATTGTTATGCTATTTTGAACGTATATCAGCGCCAGTAATAATTTTTACGTGTTTTCAGCACCTAGCGCAAAATGCGCGAAATTAAAAGGAGCGCGATAATAATGGGTTTTACAGTATTTGGACACCCCTGCATCAAAAGTGGTTTGTGTGTATAAAGGTACAAAAGAGATGTTATCCCTGCATGGTCCCACTGTACACAAAGAGAGCCCAGCTCAGCAGTGCAGAAAAGTCAAAAGGCTTTCGAGGCCACCACCATGTACATTGACATTGTCACTCACAACAGGTTGCTGTATGCACACTGGGAGCACATCTGTCTTTTTTGGCACTTTGAACAAATTCCTTTGTGTTACTGTGCATTGTTGTATCAAAAGCTTAACTCTTTCTCACTGGGATTCCAGTTGCAGCTAGTTTACCAAACACCCCCTTTTAACCCTATGCTGCTGGTGGCTAAAGTGGCCAAAACAAAATAATGCAAAAGTCCTGAAAAATAACTGAAATCCTGGCATATTAGCACTCATCTGATCTGAGAGTACTCCATGAGGGCTATCCAATGAGTACCAACATGACAGGGTTTAGATGGTTTTCAGAAAACTTTGCATTCTTGTGCTTTGGACGAAAGTAGCCTTAGCATTGGAGGGTTAACCCTTCCAATGCTGAGGCTTTTGTCCAAGGGACAAGAATGCAGAGATTTATGAAAAAAATCTAAACCCTGTCATGTTGGTATTTATTGGATAGCTCTTGGTGAATACTCTCAGAAGAGTACCCATTTGCCAGGGTTTCAGTCATTTTTCAGGTTTTCTGCATCATTTTGTACCGGCCAAATTAGCTACAAGCAGCATAAAGGTTAATTAAGTTTAAAAGTAATGTGAACATTAATGGGTTCCTAATACATGATTGTAGCATCGAAAACAACCTCTCTACTTTGGTGCTACTTTTGCAAATAGAACCTTTTTCAAAAGGTTTATAAATAGAAATGTTGACCAGAAACCTATTCTTCTTTAACCCTCTCATGCCTGGAGATCTCCTTCACTCAGATAAGAGTCGTCTGGACCTTAGATAATTTTGAAAATAACTTAAGAATCAATTATAAATTCACAATATATTTGAAGGAGAGTTTTGATTTGGATTTTGATAAAAATTTCTTCTTCTAATATTTTCTAAAAAATCCTTTTGTAAGAGGGATATCACCAAAATAGCCAGGGATTTTTTGGCACTACAGACAAAAAAGGGTTAATTACTTTGCAATTTTTCACTTCATTAGTGTACTTTTAAAAATAGCATTCAACTCTGTCGTGGAGACTTCCAGGCATGAAGGGGTTGACCCTTTATCATCCTCAGGCTAGTTTTGTTCAAGGCACAAAACAGCAAAAAATATTTTGATAATATTCAAATAAGAGGAATTCCAAATCGAATACCACAGAAAAGTGACAGTGTATCACAAAGATATTTGACAGAAAAAGTGACAATGAGAGAAATTTCAAATTTAAATCCTAATTGATTTTTCCCAGGGTTCTCAATCATGAAGAATTGGCAAGTCATAGTTTTATGGAAATTCTAAAATTTAAATCTGACAGGGAACTGACAATGAAAGTTATTCCAGATTCAAGTCCCACAGAAAAGAAGTAACACTGAGATGAATTCAAATTTCAAATCACACTGAAAAGTGACAATGAGGGAATTCCAAATTAAAATCCCACAGATTGGCTTCATGTCGGATCAATCTGGGTGATGCAATTAGGGTTCAAACAGGGTGTGCATACAGTGGGTATTTAATTAGATTTGGGGTACAAGAGTACCGAGTACTTAGTATAGGCTAATTAGTGAATGACTGAGTGGGTGTGTGAACTCACCCTGTTATAATTACACGAATATGAGCCATCTAAGGCCGCCCAGGAAATGTATTACAAATACCTCTGCCTATGTATGGCCTGGTTATTAACTCACTTGGTCTATGATATCTGATGATTATACATTCATTAATTTATGACATGGCTTTTAATAGAAAG
>OZ012697.1:7265723-7370723 GCA_963942565.1 Maea johnstoni
GAGAGATAGAGAGATAGATAGAGAGATAGATAGAGAGATAGATAGAGAGATAGATAGAGAGATTTATGATATTAATTATTATTTCAGTTCCTCAGTGTCTCTGTCCAGTATGTGTAACGCGGGGTGCCGTTGTGATGATCAGCAGTTTTGAGCCCGTCTGTGCCGACGAGGGTCTGATGTTCTACTCTCCCTGCCACGCGGGTCTGTACAACAATCGTCAACAATGGTATCAAGGTAAGTCACATGATCTTGATAAGACTAACAGTCTTGTAAAACTAAAAGAACCCTATGCAAAGATACCTCTCAATGTGAACACCCCAAGACCTAAGTCACATGATCTTTACAAGACTAACAGTCTTGTAAAACTTAAAGACCTATGCAACAAACCTCCTCAATGTGAACACCCCAGAGATGTGAACACCTCCTAATGTGAACACAATTTCCCGATACCATTTGTATATTTCACATTGTGAAAATACCTCTGAGATGTGAGCACCCCTATTGGCTAATGTGAACACTTTTACCTTAAATTTGTCACTTTTGCTTAACCCTTTCAATGCTGAGGCTACTTTCGTCCAACGCACAAGAACACAAAGATTTTTGAAAAATGTCTGAACCCTGTCATGCTGGTATTTATTGGATAGCTTCTCACTGAGTACTCTCAGATGAGTACCCATTTGCCAGGGTTTCAATCATTTTTCAGGTTTGTTGCATCATTTTGTATTGGCCATATTAGCCACCAGCAGCATAAGGGTTAAATTTGTCCCCCGAAGGTGTTCGCATCTCATACATTGCATTCATGTAGGATTTATCTTAGATATCCTTAAAGGATTATATTGTGCTAAAATCTACATTGTGTAAAAATGTTGCTCTGGAACAACATTACTGAGAAAAGGCAGTCATGAAAACACCATAGATTATTTAGTAGGGTCCTGACGAATAAGTGTTGATTCTCTTAAACTAACCAGCACTTACAGAATGGGGCAATCTGCCAAGTGGTGGGGTTTAACATTAGAGAAAATACAAATCCTATAGATTATTGCATTGAGTCCTAATGAATAAGTGTTGAATTCTCTAAAACTAACTCGCACTTATGGAAATCTTATGAAACCTTATGATGGTGATGGCTAATTTGGCCAATACAAAATGATGCAAAACCCCCTGAAAATGACTTAAACCCAGGCACCAAAGGTACTCCTCTGAGAGAACTCAGCAAGAACTTTCCAATGAATACCAACATGCTAGGGTTAAGATGCTTTGGACAAAAGTAGCCGCAGCATTGGAAGGGTTAATATGAGAGAATATGCAAATACAATAGATTATTGTATTGAGTCCTAATGAATAAGTGTTGATTCTCTAAAACTAACCAGTACTTCAGGAATGGTGAAATCTGCCAAGTGTGTAATTTACCAGCAGAGAATGCGCAATCTCTAACAATAATAGTCATTTCCTGAGGGTTTTTAGTGTTGTGAGGATACAAAGAATCAAGGGTCCAGTTGGGCACTTAGCAGTCAACTGGGACTTCTACCATCTGGCCCACAGCAGGCTCTAAACAAATACACTGACTGTGGTCCATACCTGTGATGTAATTAAGCCTACCTGACTATTGTGTTTGGACAGGTAAAGACTTGCAGGCTCTACAAAGGATTCTCTAGCCTAGCTACTAGGTGTTACTGTAGTATGATGACTCTCTCTCTCTCTCTCTCTCTCTCTCTCTCTCTCTCTCTCTCTCTCTCTCTCTCTCTCTCTCTCTCTCTCTGTCTCTCTCTCTGTCTCTGTCTCTCTGTCTCTGTCTCTGTCTCTGTCTCTGTCTCTCTGTCTCTTTCTCTGTCTCTGTGTCTCTCTCTCTCTCTCTCTCTCTTCTCCTCTCTCTCTCTCTCTCTCTCTCCTCTCCTCTCTCTCTCTCTGTCTCTCTCTGTCTCTGTCTCTGTCTCTCTGTCTCTGTCTCTCTCTCTCTCTCTCTGCTCTGTCTCTCTGTCTCTCTGTCTCCTCTCGTCTCTCTCTCTCTCTCTCTCTCTCTCTCTCTCCTCTCTCTCTCTCTCTCTCTCTCTCTCTCTCTCTCTCTCTCTCTCTCTCTCTCTCTCTTCTCTCTCTCTCTCTCTCTCATCTCTCTCTCTCCTCTCTCTCTCTCTCTCTCTCTCTCTCTCTCTCTAGCTTTTACTACCTGGGTTTTCTTGTTTTGTCAGGAAAACACCTGTTATTAAGAAATCATTTGAAAAAACATTATTTTACTTCTTGTATAGAAGTATATATATATATTGTTTGTCATTTCTTTTGTTTGTCAATTCTTAATGAAAAATTATTTCGCTTTAGCGACTTGGCTCCTATTTGACATCAATTCTCTTTCATTGCACATGTCAGTAGGCAGAGACAGAAAACAGTTACAGATACATGGGAGGGGTGGGTTCGAGGAGTTTGAGGAACCCTCCCTCAATCTTTTAAACTTCCCAGTTACCACTGAACAAATTATTTGAATTACATATTTGGCCCCTTATTTAAGCAATCACATTTCACAGGTAAAGGTGCTTTAATGGGTTTTAAGTGAAAAGTAAAATGCAGGCAGCTAGGAAAGAGGTAAAACTGATTCCAAACAATTAGCCCCAATAAGCTACTTTAAGTCTGTAACACCAGCTAATTAAAAGCCGTCAACAATCTGCCAGTTAAGGGCTTAGTTGCTGCGGGAACCTTTGTCCAGGCAGCTGAGCTTTGGATAAACTGAGAGTGATTAGTCCATTGACACCATGACGCCAAAATGTCTGCCATGTGCAAGCTGGCAGAACTGTCAACAAAGGAACGGAAAAACAAGGAATGAAAAAACTCCAATGGAACCGAATAAAACAAAGGAGTTTGCGCCTGCTGTCGATTACGTAATTCATTAGGTAACCTATAATTAATTGTAAGGATGTGATTTTAGGCCTAAGAACCACAACTGAGGGATTCAAAAAGAAATCACAAAAGAGTGTGTTCATGCTGTTGATTGCGTAATTAACTAGGTAACCTAATAATTATTGTAAGGATGAGATTGAAGGCATGAGAAACACAACAGAGGGATTCCAAAAAAAATGACAAAGGAATGTGTTCCTGATGTTGATTACGTAATATATTAGGTAAGCATTACCTGAAAGCATGAGAACTTGCTGATAGTAATACTTATACAACAGAGATTGTAGGCCTTAGAACCACAACAGAGGGATAAAAAAAAATCACAAAGGAATGTGTGCCTTTTGTTGATTACGTAATATATTAGGTAAATGTAACCTAAAAGCATGGGATCTTGCAGATGGTAATACTTATACAACAGAAGAACTGAAAATAACACAAGAAGTTTGCGCCTGTTGTTGGTTATGTAAGTTATTTAGTAATCTTATTTTCAGCTAGGATGAGATTGAACAATACATTGTTTTAGCGTTGGTGAAAATATGTTCACTCTTCCTTGCTGTGGCTCAAAAACAGTTTGACTACAGCATTGACTTAAAACTCGAAAATAGATCCTCCATGACTTCAGTGAAAACTAAGAGTATTGGTTTACAGCAGCTTCTGTAGCCTGGTTCTTAGGCCATATTTAGATGTCATCTCTTGTGGATAGATGGCTCTGCGGAATACTAGTGAAGGTAGTGGGAATACTACCAGTACAACCCTCTCGTATGGCAATTGTGTGAAATAAATTACCAACAGTTAAGCCAAAATTCTTATGTAGAATAGGTACAGGCATAGATTTTTACATATAAATATGGTGAAACTCAGAAACACCTAGTAGCTAGGCTATATATATATATATATATATATATTATTGTATATCTTATTGAGACTTACCTTTGTGCTTGACTTGTATTTTTGCAGTATTTTCAGAACAATTCGGTTTTGGGAAAACTTCAGGGGCATATTAATTTGATTATGGCCAAACCTCCAACTCAATAAATTACCTTGCCAACTTATTCATGACTTGATAATATGCCTTAAAAAGTTTACCATACCCAGGGTTTTTAAACACCTGTCCAAAACATTTAGGTGTGTAGATAAAAAAGATAATAATGATAATAATATTAATAATGATACTGATTATGACTATGATAATAATTATAATATTAATAGTAGTAACAACAATAATAATGGCCTTCAGATTTAAGAATGCATTATACTCCTTCAAGGTATTGTTTCTTGAATGATGAGAACTTTGTTTTGCTAAGTACTGATAACATGAAAGGAATTGTACAGATTGAACTGGGTCATTATTTCACCTATTTACCAGAGAACCTGGTCATCCAAACAATGGCATTGTTTAGTTGCTATTTTAGGACACACACCTGGAAACACTTTATAAATAGATCTTAGGGTCGCAACAATGTTAGCGTTTAACCCGTACATGTCTAAATTGCCACCCCCTTACAGATACATGATGTATGAATATCCTGAGTACTTTGATTGTGCTGCGTCTGACTACAGTGAATGCTTGAATAACTTGAAAATATTTTTCATTTGTATGAATGCATTTTTGAAATATCTTTAATAGATGACCAAACACAATCTTTATCCAAGAAAATATTTAGAAGAGAAATTGAAATGTTGTTATATATTAACCAACCCACTGAATCATTACTTGCAGTGCATTCATGCTAACTTTTTAGCCCTTTCATGTTTAACCCTTCCAATGCTGAGACTACTTTCGTCCAAATACAATGATGGGAAGATTTTCTAAACCTTGTCATTTTGATATTCATTGGCTAGCTCTGGCTGAGTAGCCTCAGATGAGTACCCATATGCCAGGGTTTCCGTCATTTTATTTTTGCATCATTATGCCCACAATAGCTACCAGCAGCATAAGGGTTAGGAGTACTTGATTATTTGTACATACAATCCCTACGGTAGTATCATACAACACGCTGACGTGATAGCTTGTCATTCAATGAAAAAATAAACAAAAAATAAACTGAACATGAGCGCATTACTTAATATGCACTAAATGAGGGTTAATATGTATGTGTAAGAGCCAACTCTCTCAATCGTTTTCAGGTTAATAATTTGAGATTCATTTCACATATGTTTCACATTTCTTTCTAATTTCTTTCAGGAATACTATAACTGCAGTTGCATAGCAACTGAAATGCACGCTGCTCCCATGACAACCAAGAAATGCCATTCGTTTTGCAAGTATCTGCCGGTCAGCGCCATTGGTCTTCTGGTGATGATTTTTATGGCTCTGAAAGCAGAGATGTTTGTCACAATTTCTCTGCTCAGGTAAATAAATATATTTTTCATTTCAAACTTTTTAATGTATGTTAATTGGTTACCAAAGATTCGCTACATTTTAGTCTGTGTTTACCTGTTGATGTTACATTATTGATTTGTATAAGTACAAGTCCAAATCCAAACTTCTGCTAAACTTCGCAAACTAAAAAAGAAAATAACAACTTAAAAGTACAACTAAATATACCAACTAAAAATAGTAAAATTTAAACTAAAATTAAAACTGAAATTAGAACTTTTGAGTCCCAAAGAACTTTGAAATTGTGGATCAACTGGTTGCTTACCTCCTTTCTCTCCTTCCAGAGTGGTGCCCAGCTCAATTCGTACTCTTGGCCTGGCTGTGGAGAATATATTTAGTCGCATCGTGGGAGGATTTAACGGACCTCTTGCGTTTGGGATGATCTTCGACAACAGTTGTCTAAAACAGAGAAAGGGCTGCGGCGTAGAAAGCTCCTGTTTGTACTATAGCCGCCAGAGCCTCGTTCTGAGAGTGATCATGACGACGCTAGGGGGATTCGGCGGGGCAGCCATCTTTATGTTTTTGGCGTGGCGATTTTATAAGCCTCCGACACAGGAGAACGAGGAGGATACGGAAAAGGGGGTTAACGGGGACTGCCAAAAGGAACCAATCAAAGACAAGGAAATGGTTGTCATGAACGGGAAGAAATCGCACAAGGCTCTTGACCCTTTGTACGTGAATGGTGACGCACTCGCAACTAAGGCTCATTCGCCTCTACTCCCAAATCACCATAACAACCACAGAACAAATGGAAACGTACCAAATGGGACCACACCAAATGGTGTTGTGTTAAATGGTGCCGTACCAAATGGTACCGCCACAAATGGAACTAAAACAAACATGAATGGGAGTACCCCGAAACATATTCATCGCTCATTTGATGCAAATGATGAGGAGGACTCGAAAGTAAAATGTCGTACACCGTTACTGTCCCGCAGTGGTCTTGCGGCCAAGGATTCAGCAATGGAGGCGGATTGTTAGCTCTAATATATATGCTGCTGGTGTCTATTTTGGCCAATACTAAATGATTCAAAAACCTGAAAAATGACTAAAACCCAGGCTTATGGGTACTCATGTGAGAGTAGTCAGCGAGAGCTATCCAATGAATACCAACATGACAGGGTTTAAAACGGTTTTCAAAAATCTTTGCGTCCTTGTGCATTGTCTTCAGCATTGGACTCTTATGTGTGGAAACTGAAAAGGTGTTCTCAATAAGGGGTGTTTGTATTTCAAATATTCCCTGCAATATATGAATCAGGGTAAAATGGTCCAGGAAACTTAGCAATAAACTTTCACATCTCAGTGGTTGTATGTTCGCAATGGGAGGTAATTTCCACTACTCAGAAGTAATTCTCTTTGTTAGCAAGAAGAGGTGTTTGCACCTTAGGGGTTTTGTGTGTCGGCGAAAAGAGGTGTTCACATCTCAGAGGTTTTCCACAAAGCAGTTAAAAATTGTTCAATTGATCCAAGACTTTATTACTATTGTTTTGTAGGTGTTTGTACTAGTACCACCTGGTGGCAATTATTTAAACCAATTTTTCCACACCTGGTGGCAACTATTCAAACCAATTTTATTTAAACTATTTTTCCATGGCCGCCACTGGGATGCATGGACACCCCAGTACCAGTTGACTGTAGCTCTCTGAGTATACATGGGATTAACCCTTATGCTGCTGGCAGCTAATTTGGCCAACACAAAATTATGCGAAAAACCTGAAATATGACTGAAACCACGGCAAATTGGTACTCATCTGAGAGTACTCAGCGAGAGCTTTCCAATGAATACCAACTTGACAGGGTTAAGATGGTTTTCAACACTTTTTGCGTTTTTCTTTCATGGGCGAAAGTAGCCTCAGCATTGCAAGGGTTAAGTTGGAATTGTACCTTGTTCTTTCAATGCACTATCTGAGAGGAAGATTAGAGGAGCAGCAGCAGAGGTGCTCAGGTCCTGAGCAACTTTTCTGGTTTGAGACCTTAGCCTATAGCCCCCAAAATGAATGGCCTGACAGTGAGATCTCTCCAATAATAGCAATTATCAGAAAATATTTGAAGCATATTCATAAAGCAACCCAAAAAATCCCCTTTAAACATAGGTGAATTTATAACCAATTCTAAAGTTGATATCATAAGTACTCAGGGTTCAAATGACACTTGTCAAAAGATGTTTGGGCATGAATGTGTTAAAACCCATTATGCTTAAGAGTTCTGCCAGCAATTGTCGTCTGGATCTATGACATTTTAGAAAATAACTTCGTAATTGACAATGATTTTACGAAATATTTCAAGGAGAGTTGTTGGTAATGTCCTGATTAACATTTCTGCATCAAATATTTTCTTAACTATGCTAAATTTGCCTCAAAAAAAGGCAGGCTGCTTTTGGATGCTGACAGGAGTAATGGGTTATGACGTCTCAGAAAAAAAAACGTGCTGGCAGGGTAGGCTTAAGCACTAGCCTAGCTACAAGGCTCTAGTATGATTTTACTTTATTATATATAAATGCCTGAACCGATACTAGATAGGGAAGTGTGGCCTACTGTTGGCCATTTAGTTCACACAATTGCCACACGAGGGAGATAGTTGCTGTCCCATCTATCCACTATGGAAGACATTTAAATATGGCCTGGGAGACGGGCTTGCTTTAGCACATGATCATTGGCCGGATTAACTTTGCAGTATTTCAGCTTTATTTATCAGTCTCACTCCACTTTGGTTTGCAAGATCCGCCTGTTTCCAATCCCTCTTTATCATCATCCCAGGTATCATGCATGACTGAGATCTATATTCTTAAATGTATATGTATACATTTTATCTATGCATTGGCAGGCCAATGTTTTTATGGTATCATATTTCGGAAAAAGAGTAAAGAATCCAAAGAAAACATATTGGGTTTTTTAATGTTGATCATGTGAATGATATGATACACTATACAAGAGGTTGTATTTGTAAATGGTACACAGTTAACTGTAGGGTTGTGGATGTTAATTGTGTTAACAGTAGACTTTTGTGGGTTTGTAATTTTTGATATTGATATTGTTAAATGTTCATTAAGAATGGGTTGCAAACATTGACCTTATGAATGGTACCCTACAAAAGGATTGTCAATGTGGACCTTAAAAGCATGACAACATGAATGGGTTGTCGATATTATCTTAGTGAATGCTAGACCTCTATTAGGTTGTCAATGTAGACCCAGTAAACAGAACCCAATTAACAGGTTGTTAATGTTAACTAAGTACTGCATACCGTGTTAATATTGCGCATATGAATTGAAGCGCTCAGCAGGCCGTTGCCTCTGATGCTTAGTTTGCTCACTGGTTTTGAATGAAACGCTGATATCTAAGCATGTTGTAAGATAACTAGCATAGGGTTCAGATGTCCAAATAATGGTGCACAGTTAAATAAATGTGGACTTCCGAGGTGCGCAAAGTATGCATTGTAAAACTGTTGCAATATTTACATGGTATACAGTAAATGGTTGACTTTTATATGGTTGTAATTGTTGCAAGTAAAGGGTTCACTATCAAATGGTTTGTTAACGTTAGTTGAACACTGCAAAAGAGTTGTTAATGTAGATGTTAACTTCTGGTTGCCGTTTTGACTGGTACATTAATATTAAAGTGATATGCCTGTGGAGCAAGTGAATGATTAACTGTTGAAGTATTTATGATGGTTATTATTAGTATTCTCTCATTGTGTGTGAATGTAGATTTCTAAGGTATATTACACTGAATGTTTGATTCTGAAGTACCATATTTGTCCATACGTAAGGTTAACAATTATTGACCCTTATGCTCCTGGTGGCTAATTTGGCCAATAAAAAATGATGCAAATAAATTTGAAAAATGATTGAAAACCTGGCATCTGGGGTACTCATCTGAGAGTATTCAGCAAGCACCCTCCAATAAATACATTGTACCAGCATGATAGGGGTTTAGATGGTTTTCAAAACATTTTGCATCCGTGTTCTTACCCATGGTAAGATGTATGAGATGTATGCTATAGATTGTCATGACTAGTGAAGTACGTTTATGGATCTGAGACCTATGTAGGCAAGCTTTTGAGTTAAAAATGTCTTACAATATTCTACTTATTTTAAGGTTATGTCATAGATTGTCCTTTACTAAGTAGAATATTTTTTCTTGTTAAAGCAAAATACATGTATGAATCTGATACTTATGTAGGAAAGACTTTATTTTAAAATGTCTTACAATATTCTACTTACAATTATAAGATTATGTCATAGTGTCATAGATTGTCATTTAGTAGTTAGAAAAAAAAAATTCATTATTGAGGCAGTATGGTATGCGATGTATGAATCCCTTGCTATATTAGATGCATGCAATAGATTGTCATTAACTAGTTAGAAAATTTCTTGTTAAAGCTTGAACATGTTCTTGTTAAAGCAGTATATGTGATGTATGAATCACTTGGAATATAAGGTGTATGCCATAGATAGTCATTATTAACCCTTATGCTGGTGATGGCTAATTTTGCCAATGCAAAATGATGCAAAAAAAGCTGAAAAATGACTGAAATCCTGGCACATGGGTACTCATCTGAGAGTACTCAGTGAGAGCTTTCCAATGAATACCAACATGACAGGGTTCAGATGTTTTTTCACAAATCTTTGCATCCTTGTGCTTTGGATGAAAGTAGCCTTAGCATTTGAAGGGTTAACTAGTTAGAATATTTCTATCTTGTTCAAGCAGAATATTTCCAGGCTGTATGGTGTTTTTACAGGATTGATTGTAAATGAGTGTGCTAGAATGTGTGGACTGGGATAGTGTGGCACAATGTGAAGAAAGAGAGTCGGTACAGAAAAGGCTGAGAGGAAGGGGTGTGAGAAAGGGGGTAGAGACTGAAAAGGGTATAGAGAAGGGTGGGAACTCAACGAGTGTGAAAAAAGGGGGTGGGGCAGGAAGTGGTAGAGAAAAGGTAGTGATGCAAAAAGTGTATAAAGGATGGTGGGGAATGAGAAGTGTGAGAAAGGGGGGGGGGGGCTGGGGGAAACTAAGAGTATAGAGGAGGTGGAGGAATGAAGGAGTGTGAGAAAGGGGTTTGGGGCAGAAAGGGGATGGGAAGGGTGGGGGAAACTAAGAGTATAGAGGAGGTGGAGATGGATGATGGGGTGAGGCGGGGAAGGAAGGGGGGTTGGAAGGATTATGAGCTTGATGTGGGAGCTGGATGACATGAGGGGGGGGGGGGGGGGGGGGGGGGGGCTGGGGCTAGATTAGGATCATCTCAGGAAGAGCCAATGCAGGGGTCAGTATTTTTCAGGTGTTTGATGCCCAGCGTAGAAAATGCCCCTTTAACCCTTATGCTGCTGATGGCTAATTTGGCCACTACAAAATGAGGCAAAAAAACCTGAAAAATGACTGAAATGCTGGCACATTGATACTCATCTGATAGTACTCCACAAGAGCTATCCAATAATTACCAACATGACAGGGTTTAGATGGTTTTAAAAAATCTTTGCGTCCTTGTGCGAAAGTAGCTTAAGCATTGGAATGGTTAACCCATTAGCATCTGAAGTTAAGCTTAAAGATATTTTCAGGTGGTTGAAAGTTTCCTTGTTTTATGCATTTTAAGCTGAACAATAGCTTTAAGGGGTTAGGAGTTATTTTCCAAATATGGGCATATATCAGAGGTTATATCCCAAATATGGGCCTACATTATGATGCCTAATAAGCCATCTTTTTAGCCCATTTGTGCCTGGGGTACAAACATGGTCTGACAACTTTGAACATAACTCATAAAATTGAGCATTACTTGAAATTTTTTTACCGAGGTCTTGTTGTTCTTAACTGAATCATCAATTTTCAGTGATTTCCTTTCTTCAAGTCATACATTGTTGTCAATTTATTTCCATATTTGGAAGATGATGTTTATACTCCAGGTCAAAAAGGGTTAACGCGGTTTCTAAGCTAACTGGCTTCTGATTGGCTCGGTAGGTTGGCCAACCTATCATCGTCCGTTGAAATCAATGCAGTCATGTTATATTCAGTGACAAAGTCTTTCATATATAGTATTTTGAAAGGGTCGGTGTGCACAACTGGACCTGTGTAAGAATACACCTAAAATAAATATATTCTACGATATTTTGTAAAACGCCAAATCCTCGAGATTGGGCGCTGTGATGAAAAATGACATGTTTATGTAATTTAGATATACCTAGTCTTGTATTATAATGGAATAAAATCCATTGAATATTTATAATTTGTTTGAATTCTTCTTCGTTGAGAACACATCTTTGTTAGATTGCCCATATATCGCCATCCCCCTAATTGTTATTTTATGAGTGTAATTGTTGTATCTGAAATTCTAGAATTTAACAAGGCAGCTCCCTGAACTTCTAGCTCTTTATATTCAACTTGTAGGCTCAGCTTTTAAAGGTATATATACATATATTTGTTTATTTAATACACCACGTCACCTGAACATTGAATGGAGCCCTAGATACAAACCTTTGGACTACTATAGGGGGCCCATGGACTGATAAACTTATACCCCCTTCAGGAACTTTATCATTCATAGCATTCCAATTTACTTGGTTCTAGTTGCTTGGAACCTTGTTTATCAGAAGGTTTTCTTATTCATTACTTTCGGAAAGTACTCAGAATATCTTTTGGGTGTCCTGAGGGGTGATTTTCAATGAATTTAAAGCCCAAATGACACCCAACCAGACGCCCTGCTGGTTAAGACTTTACGTGTGTGTGTCAAGTGTTTTAAAGATGAAAATGGGCAAAGATGATAATGGGTAAATACCATCAAATGAATAAAGTCACCAAGATTCAGCTCTCCATACTCTGGTCTTTATTTACTCAATGCATTAGTGTGTTTTATATACAATGAGACGATAACAAAGGAGTGATCTAATTATCTGGCTATATTTATATACATTTCCTAAAAATATAGCGACAAACCTTAACTGGGTCCTTTCCAGTACTTTGAAACCTGGGTGGAGAATGGGTCTTAGCAAAGATTAAGGAATTAGAATGAAATGAAAATATACCCAATTATTTGCAGAAAATTGACATTTTTAAGGAATTCCTCACAAAAATGTGTCTTAAGGTGTGATTTCTGAGAACTTGTCTGTCAGGATAACACCCTTCTGGATAACACTCAGATCAGAATTTGTATTGTAGCTACCCCTGGTAGTGCCCTGACCAGGCAGGCCAGGTCTTACAGTACAGTGATCCTGGAAATATGGCATGACTAGGGTTAAAAGAAAGCCCTAACACCCTGTTGGTATAGACTCAACATCTCTCCGAACTACCAAGTAGTAATACTCTGCCCGACAGAAGGTTCTAATTCATACATATAGAAAATTATAATAAATCATTTTTTTTTCGCTTCCGGAGCAATCTATACAGTGTATGTATATGAGTGAATGGCCATTTCGTGTTGTAAAAAAAAGTTAATTATAATTTTACTTATTTGAGAACTTAATCTCACGCATGCCTTTAAGCCTCAACTATCTTTCCAACAACACAAAACTTGAAAATATCATTGAAAGAAATGTCAATCAATATGAAACCAATAACCTTCTCTCAAGTATACAACCAATTTATACTCCATTCTATATTTATATTCATAACAATCATGACAACCAGATGACAATTCGATGTTGAACAGCAATACTTATCAATGAACTGATAAGAAACTAAAGAAATAAATTTCATCCCATTTTACATAACATGGTTAAGTTAACTTTCTATTTCGCAAAACAATTCATCTCCTGAAATTTTTCTGTAGTACTTAATAACCACCATAAAATCTATTTGTAAATTGATCAGCTTAAAATTGTGTTATGAAATCTGTCAAAAATATTCTACAGATATTGATTTTTCTGTAATGATTTGGCATGCAAAACATACTTCCAAAAGGTTGGCGTGTCTCCAGATACTCTAATTTCCTCCACCAATTACAACTAGCTAGCCATGATTAAGCCCATGTGTGGTGGAAGAAGTAACAATAATAGAAATTCTCTAACCCTTTTTCCTACTAAAATGTTCGATTGTTGTATTTCTTTTAGTTAGCAAAAAAAGTTTTTTTAATTTTCATTAGAAACTTTTTTTTAATCTTCATGAGCTTAAAGAAGGTGTTTGATAATAAAAGTTGCTCAATTTATGGTGCTGTTCAAATTGACAGGTTCCATTGTTCTTTTAAAAATTGGTTGCGATAAACATTCACTAAGTTTTCATTTTCTTTGCACTTGGCGGTTTGCCAAATTTCTGTTTCTTTCCGGACTTGGGCGATTTCTGCATCTCGCCCTTTCCTCCTGGTGTTTTCTTTTTGCCACTCTCCTTTACGCCCGAAACAACGGGAGTTTTAGCTACCTGAGGTGTCGCAGAATCTGTCTGCTCCTTTTTGGTGGACTTAGGAGTTTTCTGTTTTCCACCCTCCTTCTTTTCTGATTTTGGAGTTTTCGCTATTTTAGAAGTGGCATTGCTGGAATCCTCCTTTTTGGTGGACTTAGGAGTTTTCTGTTTCCCAACCTCCTTCTTTTCCGATTTAGGAGTTTTTGCTATTTTAGGAGTGGCAGCGCTGTACTCCTTCTTTTTGGATTTCGGAGTTTTCGTTTTCTCCCCCTTCTCTTCCGAAGTAGGAGTTTTGGCTAGCTTAGGCGTCGGTACACCCGATTCCGCCTTTTTGGACTTTTTTGGAGTCTTCTTGTTGATATCACCCGTCTCTGCAGAAGATGGGGTTTTTGCTAGCTTAGGTGAGGCAGCTCCCGTATCTGTAGCTTTTGCCTTAGGAGATTTGGACTTTTTCGGGGTTTTCTTTTTCCCAGATTTTATCACAGGTTCTTCTTCTTCGCTTTCTTCCTCACTCTCTTCTTCTGTTTTCTTTGGACTTTTTTCTTTTCCCAGTGACTGTTCTGCAGTCTCCATCTGATCCTTCTGTTGGTCAACTAAAAACACAAGAAATATATTTGAGATTCTTAGGGCATAGATCAGAAATATCATCCCATAATATGCTAACATTCATGCCACAGCTCAAAAATGCCCGGCAAAGATTTCTTGAACAAAGGGAATTTTAAGCTTTATTATCGCTGTATGTCAAGAAGTTCTATGCATACGAGAATTCTATTTCAAAAGTGTTAATTTTCCCCATTTGATATCTGCATTTGGTATCGTATCAAGCATTTTTGCAAATAAATACTTGATGTCTTTCATGCAGAGACTATATTTAAAACGTATAAAATACAATTTCCCATTCGATATAAGCCCTATTGAAGTATGCAGTCCTAAATGGCACAAACCATTACAATATCAGACCTACCTTGGCCAGGAATTTTGTTGGAGAACTTTTTCAGCTTGCATACGAAGAAGCCGTCCATATTGTGAGTGTGTGGATAGAAGCGGCGGGCCATCTTCAGACTCTGGTGAAAGCGCTGCTGCTTGAAACTGACGACGAAAAAACAAATGAGAAGATAAATAACACAACGGGGAACCTGTAGTGCTAAAGATCAAGGGTGAAGGGGGACTGTGTGTATAGATGAAGTTCTAAAAGAAATGTTTATTTCCTGTAACCCTACCTGCAGTACTCTTTAAGTTCTGCCTCCCACCGCATAAAAATGTTGGATATTTCAGTTGCAAGGAAACTCATTAGGAAGGTTTAACAGTTGTGGTTAACACCTGCACTTATAAATGCAATTGTAGTAGTTCTTCTTAAGACAATTATAACCTAGCCTAGATTTCTAGGCTGTCATATGCATTTTATTCTGTTATGTGTTTTCTGTTACCAAGCACCAAATGTTCTAGGTGGCCAGAGTGGTTAATTTAGTTTACACTTATCTCACCAGGTTTCAGTTTGAGTATGACAAAATCCTCTAGAGATAGGAGGATCAGGTGGTGCCATCTATCTATCATACCTGGTACTACACCACACTGCTTGGTCATCACAGGAGGGGGACTTTTAAGGGGCTAGGAACCTAGTCTAATGATAACCAAGTTCTGAGACAAGTCGAAAAGACCACTTAAATATTAAACTGGTCAAAAGATGACTAACTTCACAAATCTTAAACATTTCAAAAGATAACTCGCTTTATAAGGCTAAAACATAACAAAAGATAACTATCTTTATAAGGCTAAGACATAAAAGATAACTCGCTTTATAAGGCTAAAACATAACAAAAGATAACTATCTTTATAAGGCTAAGACATAACAAAAGATAACTCGCTTTATAAGGCTAAAACATAACAAAAGATAACTCGCTTTATAAGGCTAAAACATAACAAAAGATAACTATCTTTATAAGGCTAAGACATAACAAAAGATAACTCGCTTTATAAGGCTAAGACATAACAAAAGATAACTCGCTTTATAAGGCTAAGACATAACAAAAGATAACTCGCTTTATAAGGCTAAAACATAACAAAAGATAACTCGCTTTATAAGGCTAAGACATAACAAAAGATAACTCGCTTTATAAGGCTAAGACATAACAAAAGATAACTCGCTCTATATAAGGCTAAGACATAACAAAAGATAACTTGCTTTATAAGGCTAAGACATAACAAAAGATAACTCGCTTTATAAGGCTAAGACATAACAAAAGATAACTCGCTTTATAAGGCTAAAACATAACAAAAGATAACTCGCTCTATAAGGCTAAGACATAACAAAAGATAACTATCTTTATAAGGCTAAAACATAACAAAAGATAACTCGCTTTATAAGGCTAAAACATAACAAAAGATAACTATCTTTATAAGGCTAAAACATAACAAAAGATAACTCGCTCTATAAGGCTAAGACATAACAAAAGATAACTCGCTTTATAAGGCTAAAACATAACAAAAGATAACTATCTTTATAAGGCTAAAACATAACAAAAGATAACTCGCTTTATAAGGCTAAGACATAACAAAAGATAACTATCTTTATAAGGCTAAAACATAACAAAAGATAACTTGCTTTATAAGGCTAAGACATAACAAAAGATAACTATCTTTATAAGGCTAAAACATAACAAAAGATAACTTGCTCTATAAGGCTAAGACATCACAAAAGATAACTCGCTTTATAAGGCTAAGACATAACAAAAGATAACTTGCTTTATAAGCCTAAAACATAACAAAAGATAACTCGCTTTATAAGGCTAAGACATAACAAAAGATAACTATCTTTATAAGGCTAAAACATAACAAAAGATAACTCGCTCTATAAGGCTAAGACATAACAAAAGATAACTCGCTCTATAAGGCTAAGACATAACAAAAGATAACTCGCTCTATAAGGCTAAGACATAACAAAAGAAAACTCGCTTTATAAGGTTAAAACATAACAAAAGATAACTCGCTTTATAAGGCTAAAACATATCAAAAGATAACTCGCTCTATAAGGCTAAAACATAACAAAAGATAACTCGCTCTATAAGGCTAAGACATAACAAAAGATAACTATCTTTATAAGGCTAAAACATAACAAAAGATAACTCGCTTTATAAGGCTAAGACATAACAGAAGATAACTCGCTTTATAAGGCTAAAACATATCAAAAGATAACTCGCTCTATAAGGCTAAAACATAACAAAAGATAACTCGCTCTATAAGGCTAAGACATAACAAAAGATAACTATCTTTATAAGGCTAAAACATAACAAAAGATAACTCGCTCTATAAGGCTAAAACATAACAAAAGATAACTCGCTCTATAAGGCTAAGACATAACAAAAGATAACTATCTTTATAAGGCTAAAACATAACAAAAGATAACTCGCTCTATAAGGCTAAGACATAACAAAAGATAACTCGCTCTATAAGGCTAAGACATAACAAAAGATAACTCGCTCTATAAGGCTAAGACATAACAAAAGAAAACTCGCTTTATAAGGTTAAAACATAACAAAAGATAACTCGCTTTATAAGGCTAAAACATATCAAAAGATAACTCGCTCTATAAGGCTAAAACATAAAAAAAGATAACTCGCTCTATAAGGCTAAGACATAACAAAAGATAACTATCTTTATAAGGCTAAAACATAACAAAAGATAACTCGCTTTATAAGGCTAAGACATAACAAAAGATAACTATCTTTATAAGGCTAAGACATAACAAAAGATAACTCGCTTTATAAGGCTAAGACATAACAAAAGACAACTATCTTTATAAGGCTAAGACATAACAAAAGATAACTCGCTTTATAAGGCTAAGACATAACAAAAGACAACTATCTTTATAAGGCTAAGACATAACAAAAGATAACTCGCTTTATAAGGCTAAAACATAACAAAAGATAACTCGCTCTATAAGGCTAAAACATAACAAAAGATAACTCGCTTTATAAGGTTAAAACATAACAAAAGATAACTCGCTTTATAAGGCTAAAACATATCAAAAGATAACTTGCTTTATAAGGCTAAGACATAACAAAAGATAACTATCTTTATAAGGCTAAAACATAACAAAAGATAACTCGCTTTATAAGGCTAAGACATAACAAAAGATAACTCGCTTTATAAGGCTAAAACATAACAAAAGATAACTCGCTTTATAAGGCTAAAACATAACAAAAGATAACTCGCTTTATAAGGCTAAAACATAACAAAAGATAACTCGCTTTATAAGGCTAAAACATAACAAAAGATAACTCGCTTTATAAGGCTAAGACATAACAAAAGATAACTCGCTTTATAAGGCTAAAACATATCAAAAGATAACTTGCTTTATAAGGCTAAGACATAACAAAAGATAACTATCTTTATAAGGCTAAAACATAACAAAAGATAACTCGCTTTATAAGGCTAAAACATAACAAAAGATAACTCGCTTTATAAGGCTAAAACATAACAAAAGATAACTCGCTTTATAAGGCTAAGACATAACAAAAGATAACTCGCTTTATAAGGCTAAAACATATCAAAAGATAACTTGCTTTATAAGGCTAAGACATAACAAAAGATAACTATCTTTATAAGGCTAAAACATAACAAAAGATAACTCGCTTTATAAGGCTAAGACATAACAAAAGATAACTATCTTTATAAGGCTAAAACATAACAAAAGATAACTCGCTTTATAAGGCTAAAACATAACAAAAGATAACTCGCTTTATAAGGCTAAAACATAACAAAAGATAACTATCTTTATAAGGCTAAAACATAACAAAAGATAACTCGCTTTATAAGGCTAAAACATAACAAAAGATAACTCGCTCTATAAGGCTAAGACATATCAAAAGATAACTTGCTTTATAAACCTAGACATATCAAACGGCTGATTTTTTTTCTTCAAAATTCAAGACATATCAAAAGATGACTTCTTTACAAATCCTTCCTTGCAAAAGTCAATTTCAAAACAAGTTCTGAGACAAATAAAAAAGACATAACAGAAGATAACTTGCTTTATAAATCCTAGACAAAACCAAAGATGGCTTCTTTTTACAAATTCATCAAAAATCAAAAGACTACTCACTTTACGAATCCTTCCTTGCCGAAGTCAAGACCTGTGGAGACGATCTTGACATTCCTCTTCTTCAGTGCGTAATTAATGACGCTCTCGTTCTCTTCTATCTGGAGGTAAGAAAAAACATACAATTTTAACCCTGTCATGCCTACAGTATACTAAACTGCCAAGATCAAACTGCGAACACTCAAGTCTTGAAATTTTGATGCTTCCCATCCCATAACTATAGTTTAAGGTCTACAGGAATTTGGAATCTCTATCATCTTGAGTATCCAGCTGTAAGTGGTGGAGGAAAACGGAAAGCCTGTCAAAAATCATCGCTGAACTCAAAGTTACTGGCAACTTTCTCACATACTCGGGGTGGGATATGAACTCGGGCAGTGGTGAAGGACAGCTAGGAGTCAGTGGCAATGCCTTCGTCCACACAGCCATCAGGGCAAGCCCTATAGTGTATGAGAACCATATTCTAAGCCAGCAGAGCCCCATTCGGGCATCATTTGGACACCCAAACTCACCCTGCCCCCCCCCACCCCCCGGCACCCAAATATTTATTATGAGGAATTTCTTAAAATGTCAGTTTCAAGCATATAATTGAATTTATTCATCTAATTATAATTCTCATGATACTGTGCAAGGATATTAAGCATTATTGCAATAAGCAAAAACAAGTTCATGGTTGTTTTCTAATTATATTGCGGTCTTCGTAGAAAAAAAGGACATCCACAAAGTTTACAATAGCCAATTTTGGGCACCCAGTTTCTCAAGTCTGGCCAAGATACTGATAGAAACCTACCAGTACTGAACAGGTAGAGTAGACAACATATCCTCCTGTGTCGGACTTGGCACCGCAGCTGTCGATAGCCGCTACCAGCAGCTCATTCTACAGTATACAGTCTAAAGGAACTTACCAGTACAGAACAGGTGGAATAGACAACGTATCCTCCTGTGTCGGACTTGGCGTCACAGCTGTCAATGGCCGCTATCAGCAGCTCATTCTACAGTATATAGTCTAAAGGAACTTACCAGTACAGAACAGGTAGAGTAGACAACATATCCTCCTGTGTCAGACTTGGCGTCACAGTTGTCGATGGCCGCTATCAGCAGCTCCTTCTACAGTATACAGTCTAAAGGAACTTACCAGTACAGAACAGGTGGAATAGACAACGTATCCTCCTGTGTCGGACTTGGCATCACAGCTGTCAATGGCCGCTATCAGCAGCTCATTCTACAGTATATAGTCTAAAGGAACTTACCAGTACAGAACAGGTGGAATAGACAACGTATCCTCCTGTGTCGGACTTGGCATCACAGCTGTCAATGGCCGCTATCAGCAGCTCATTCTACAGTATATAGTCTAAAGGAACTTACCAGTACAGAACAGGTGGAATAGACAACGTATCCTCCTGTGTCGGACTTGGCATCGCAGCTGTCGATGGCCGCTATCAGCAGCTCCTTCTGTAGATGCTGGCATCGCTGGATATCCTTCTCATCCTGAAAAAAATACAACACATCCAAAATTAGTTGACGGTTCACGCCAGGGTCATTCTCATCTAGAAAATATATCAGGGAGAAATGTCAATCAGAAAGCTACCGAAAATTCTTATCAATTGATTCTTGACCCTTATGCTGCTGGTAGCTAATTTGGCCAATACAAAATGAAGCAAAAAAACCTGAAAAATGATTAAAACCCTGGCACACGAGTACTCATATGAGAGCACTCAGCGAAAGCTAACCAATAAACACCAATATGACAGGGTTTAGATTGTTTTCAAAAATCTTTGCTTCCTTGTGCTTTGGAGGACCCATCCTACCTGTCTTTTGGACAGGTAAATTCAAAAAAACCTCCTGTTTGGACAGGCAAAAATTTCTATGATGATTTTTCAATTTTTACTTATAAGGTGTAATAACCAAATATTTTCCTAACAAACAATCTTCTAGGACATAGCTGAAGTGTAATTTGCCCTTTTCGACACACTAGGCTATTAAATGTAGCTGGTATATGGATTTGAAGTAGATAAGTAGCTAAATCTGGACGGGCAAAATTTTTGAAATTGCTGTTTTGGACAGGCATTTTTGAAATCCTGGCTAAGACCCTGGGTCACAACAATATCTAAAGAAACTCTCAAGCATTAATGGGTTAACTGACCTTGTTTGCCTTGACACTTTCGTCCTTGGAAATAACACCAGTTCCACTGCACGGAGCGTCCAGCAGCACTCGGTCAAATCCCTTCATGATCTGAAAGACAACATACATGTATTACAACACACTGTCACCACACAATCAATTACCTGTTGACGTATAGTTAAGTGGTATGGATGCAGAGGTGAGAAATGTCTGCATCAAGAGGGAGGCATAAAATGTTGTGAACAGGAAATTAATGGGTTCTTAATGGATATTTTATGCGTCCTCTTTGGACGCAGACACTTCACACCTCTGCGTCCATACCACTTGACTATGAGTCAAAAGGATATGTGGACAGCGTTCTCGCCATCCCTGTTATCCACATAGTCCGGGTAAGAAATCTACCTGTTTACCCTCTTACCCTTCTTAGTGACCACAACCGTTTGGCCCAGATAACATCCATTTTTGGCAAATGCGGCGTACATTGGATTTTAGTGATGTCATTGATATGAAATTTTATCGATTCGATTAATTGATATATTTTTCAATTTGATTCGATACGCCGTAACGTGATCGTAGGGCACAATTATTTATAAATATGTCATTGATATCCCTTTATTTTGGTTGAATACCCTGTCTTGGCCATATGCCTTAGTAAAGCACACCATTCCTTCCAATTTCCCTTAAAAAAGCCATATAAATTACTTTAATATTTAGTCAGAGTTTCACTTCGCATTTGATTAACAGGAAAATGTTTGGGAAAAGTGTATTTTTCATTAATAATCATACGCCATTATTGGGGTACAGAATATTGATTATTTCGATTCGATACCCAACCATTCGATTCGATTTAATTTGATTTATCGAATTGTCGACTATCGATGACATCCCTACATGATTCCCTGGACTTTGGTATGAGTGCGGATTAAACTTTTTTAGACCCTATCGCTAACACTAGGTTTAATATTATCAAATTTGGTATTTTGCTTATGATTTTCCTTTATGAATATGAAGACAGTAGCGTCCTCGTACTGACCTTTGGCCACTGGCGGCCATCTTGGTGGCTGACCACACAGTTGGTGATCCCTAGGCGATGGTTGTTACCGATAATGGCCTTCGTCCTGTCTTTGTTAGCATCGTTGGCAAACAGATACCCAGTGTTCTTCATCAATGCCGCTGCCAACACATAACGATAACATTATCAATAATAATAATAACAATAATAATTATATTAATAATAATAGAAATGATGATAAAAATGATACTACATAATGATTTTTAACAGGTAAAAATCTGGGATAAATATAGCAGAAAAAGTTATTACAAATGACATTATGACCCTTCTGTTGCAGTTGGCTAATTTAGGCCAATAAAAAATGATGGAAAAAACCCCTGAAAATGACTGAAACACTGACACATGGGTACTCATCAGAGAGTGCTCAGCGAGAGCTATCGAATGAATACCAACATGACAGAGTTTAGAAGGATTTCAAAAATCGTTGCGTCCCTGTACTTCGAACAAAAGTAGCCTCAGCATAGTCCTAGTATCTATGGGTTATGTGAGCACCTACCTATATATGTAGTCTTTCCTCCAGGGGCGGAGGCCATGTCTAGGATCTTCTCGTTCTCCTGAGGTGCGAGCGCCATGACGGGCAGGAAGCTGGACGCCCCCTGCAGCATGTAGTGACCCGCCAGGTACTCCGGGGTCGCACCTGCAGCAACAAACATTTTTTATTTCTGTTGCTCACATGTCAAATGAGATTTGACTTCCCTGAATACATCATCTCAGTGAAGGTTCTAATTAATACTGCTTTTAGGAGGTAGATACATTAGTACATGATAGAAATAATAATAAAAGTTACTATGTTTGCATCATGGATTACCCATTCTGCATCATAATACCCTTATAGGATAGGAATGAAATACAGTGTGATGATAATACAAACAAAGTATGCATCAAATGTTCAACAGCATTTCCCATCTCTTTTCAAAAAGCTCAACTGTGCCTCTTATTGCACAGCAATGTATCTTTCATGATTACAAGTTTTTCTTATTAAGATTTTAACTTGTTGAATTGATGGCAGGGCAGGGTCTTAGCCAGGATTTAGAAACTGGGTGCCTAAAATTGACAGTTGAAAATTTTTGGGGCGTCCAAATTTTTAAGGGGTATTACAATTTACTCATATTTCAACCATAGAGATGTATGAATTCCTCAAAATAGTGCATAATATCATTAAACATGGGAATTAAAAGGAGATGAAAAAATTCAATTATAAGCTTGAGATTGAGATTTTTAGAAATTCCACACTTAAATAATTGGGTGTCCTGAGGGGTTCTTTTTAAGGGTTTGGGTGTCCAAAAAGACACCCAGGCGCCCTGCTGGCTAAGACCATGTGGCAGGGTGCCATTTACTTTAGAGGAATAGATAGCTCTCTTCACATGTGTGACTATTATTGTAATCCCATCTTTGTTTGATGTGTCGCCTAAGATTCTCATCGGTGAATACATATTCTGTCTCTCCGAGATCGGAGATCCAGTCACCTCCCACCATAGAGCCTTAATAATTCTACAAATTCTGCAGCAAAAACATAAGAGATAAATCTCAGACAGAACTACTGTAAAAACTCGGAAATTTAGCCCACCCCATGAGTGTAGATTTCTGTGGTAAATCAGGCATTTCCTCTCACCACTAGAATCCAGTTTTGGGCATGTGGGAAGTTACCAGTGACTTTTGAGTACCGGGAATTCTCGGAAATTTAGGCCACCCTAGGAATTAAGACCACTATAATAACTGAGCAAAATATAAGAAGGTAAATCTGGGGTACCCTTGATCTAACGCTGGTCATCATTAAGAGAAGTTCAAGGGAAATCTATGCCACTATTACCCTGCTTTGTCTGTATTTTCAGGAAACTAGGACTGAGAATTTATGGTAGCCTAGATTTCTAAATTGTCGTATGTATTTTTTCTATCTTTAAGTTTTTCTGTTACCTGGCACCAGGTGGCCAAATTAGTTCACCCTTATCTCACTAAGTGAGGGCTGCTCTGATGGCTGAATGGTCTAAGGCGTCGCCACTGACTGCTAGCTGTCTATCACCACTGCCGGGACGCTATTGGCTTCCGAGTGCGCAGCACGCTCACCGTAGGTGGTAACCAGAGTCAGTCTTAGCCACCACAGATGGCATTATACTACACAGAAAACGCTCCTACTCATATGTCGTAAATAACTGTTTTTTGGCAGCGAGTTAATCTATAAAACAGAGCAGCCAAAAAACAGTCAGGCGTGATATTGAAAGCATGTATTGACTTTATGTCTGTGAAAATTATTTGAATGTTTTCGCACCCGATTAATCCCAGCCATTGTCGTTACAGGCCTGTATTTGGCGTGCTGTTCACCCTCTACACCATATTTTCCCTATGCGCTCTATTGTGCCCAGCGCCACTATCTTCAATTACTTTCCACTCCTTTTATCACTCCTATCACATAGCCTCGGATTTTCTCTGGGTTTGAATCCTACATTCCATCACAAAAACCCTCAATTATAAAAGAAGTGTACCTACCAATGGGTACCTGTGAATCATAGACCACCAGGCCGACTTTGGACCACTTGCCGATAGGGTCAAGATTTACACCTCTGTTGATTAGAGCCTACAAGGACAAAGAGAAACACATTATAACATGACCACAGTGCCTATGAAGTCAATAGATTATTCACTACCTCTCACCGCTGCAGGGTTCAAATCTTGGTTGAGACATGTAAGAAAGTTGCAGGTGAATTTGGGTTAGTTGGTTGCTTTAACTGGCAGGGTTCACCCACAACAGGCGGCATGGGCGCAAAAGCGCCTGCTTTTTTCTCAATCTACGCCTAGAATATGTCAGCCTCTGTGCCAGAATTGCACCTAGACTTTGAACCACATGTTCGAATCTGAAGTTGCAAAAATATGGGCAAGGAACTGAACTTTATATCGTTCCCAAGAGGTCATCATACCAGCTTTCTTATCTGGTAAAACAGGCCAAAACAGGCCTGACGATTTTGGATATATTGTTCTAACAAGGTATATTTTTGGAAAATATTTGAAGGAGAAATGTTAACCAGTGGTCAAACGACAACTCTACTTCAAATATTTTGATAACTTTTGCTTTATTCTCAAGTTATTTACAAAAGTATGAAAGTAGCAGACTATGCTTTCTAGAGAAACTCTGAGTGTGAATGGGTTAACAACTCTCCTTAAAATATTTTACAAACTCCCTTTTGAATTTGAGATTTGTAGGTAGCAATCTGATTAACATTTCTCCTTCCAATATTTTACGAACTTTGCCTTTGCCTGAAAGCTTTTGCCAAAATTGGAAGGATCACTGGACAGAGGATAAGTGATCCTCATTCCATTAATATATGAATACCTACCCATACACCGGACACATGATCGTTTCCCTAAGTCGTGACGTAACCATGCTTAGAAACTGGATTGATACTGACCTGGTCAAATCAACTCCCCTCTAATTTTAGCTCCATTGTTTAACCTGTCTGCTTGCACATGCGCAGTGCAACGAACCCATGCTGCTGGCGAACCACCCTTTACTCTACCTATTTTTTCACCAAGCGCCCTTCCAGGACACTGTAGGGTGGGAGGGAGAGGTTCGTGTCCGGTGTATGGGTAGGTATTCATATATTAATGGAATGAGGATCACTTATCCTCTGTCCAGTGATCCTTCCATTCCATTTCATATATTCTACCTACCCATACACCGGACACATGATCAGAATACCAGAGCAATCTCACTTGTACAGTGTCCTGGAATAAACCAGATATAGCTCAGTTCATGAAAATCATGTGTGTATGGGTAGGTCCATTGAGGAAAAACAACCAGCCGGAAGTCCTCTGAATACCTTGAAGCCAATAACTGTCGACATATGTACCTAGAAGAACCCCTTATTACCCCTTGAATCAATACAGTTTCTAACCTCATCTTCACTTTTTGGGAGAGGATGGGGGATGGTGTGGTGGGTCTTCACTTTTCCTGCTTAGACAAAATAGTCATCATTCTGCTAATTCGACATTTCAACATTTCGCCTTCTCACGCCATCACATACCTGCATATCCTCATCCTGGTGTGGGCCATCCGGCATCTTCAGATCCTTGAACCAGGGACCAATTAGAACATCAGTTTCTTGCAGAACATGGATTAAAGTATCGTCTTACATCAAGGAGGTGACTCAAGTGGAAGTCATAGTCATCATGGAGCATGCTGCAGCAACATGGGTTGGCTTTGACATGGTACACTGTAATATACAACTCAAAAAACATATTACACTACTGTTTCGACCCCTTCAGCACTGATGCAGCAAATTCTTGTCCTGGCCCTTCTCCTGGCCTAAAATAGTGATTGATGAATGTTGTCGGCGACGCCCAGTCTGCCGCTTCTAGGATGTGTTGAACCCTCACTCCCTTCAAAAAGGCAAAAGTAGTAGCTGCTGATCTAACCGAGTGTGCCTTCACTCCTGTAACTTGTCTATCCTCCAAATTAGAGTTAGCATAAGCAAATTGAATAGTCTGCACAATCCACCTCGCCAATGTTTTCTTAGAAGCCCCTTTTCCTTGCTCCTCTCCTGCACCATATGTAACAAAAAGTCTCTTCTCACCACTCTTCCTATATAAATCAGTTCTGTCCTTATATATCTTCACTGCCCTTCTCGGACAAAGATAAATCTCCTCCTCACACGAAGCCATATCACTAAATCTCGGAATATATACCGTCTTCCCCGCGTAATTCACTCTTGCATTCTTCGGAATAAATCCAGCCACATATCCGACCTCCACACCTTGGGGTCTCATGAAAAACTTATCCTTCTCCACCGATAAGGCCCCGATCTCACTGCATCTTCTAGCCGTAGAACATGCCACTAAAAACACTGTCTTGAGTGATAAAAACTTTAGAGTTGCACTGTTTAGGGGCTCAAAAGGTTCCCTTGTCAGGCCTTGTAACACCAGCGGTAGATTCCAGGTCTGAAAATGGACTTTTTTAGGTGGTCTAGCAATGGCTGTCGCTTTCCTCACTCCAATTATCTCCGCCACATTGCATAGTCTCCTTCCGTGGACCCTATCATGCCACTTGCTGATAGCAGCTATATAGCCACCAATTGTCCTCGCTGCCTTGCCCTCATTATAGAGCTCATATAGAAAATTACAGACCGACGCTACAGATGAAGCAATGGGATTTTTAACCCTGTTCTTGTCACACCAACGAATGTAGGCCTGGACCCTACTATTGTAGCATGTAACGGTTGATTCCCTGACATCGTTCGTTGCCAATTCCGCAGCCTCTCTTCTAAATCCTTTCCCCTGGAGCTTCCTCCTTCTATTCTCCAAGCAACTAAACTTAGATTTTCTGGTTCCGGGTGATACTTCTGCGACCCTGTCATTCTTAGAAGCCTTCTTTTGTTTGGAAGAACCCGCGGTATGTCTACCAGCAGGTCGATGAGGGTCGACATCCAGGGCCTCCTGCCCCTGTTTGGAGCCACCAGGGTCACCCTTGCGTTGCTGTCCTTTACCTTTTGTAGGACCCTCTGAATTAAGGGTTCCGGGGGAAAAGCATACGCTTCTAGATTGTCCCAACTCAGGCTGAGGCCGTCTGCCGCGTAGGCCTGTGGATCGTTCTCCCTGGAGCAATAAATCGGAACCTTGTTGTTCTGACTGTTGGCAAACAGGTCTATGTGAGGAGTTCCCCACAGACAAAAGAGATCCTTCGCCACCGCTGGACACAGGGACCACTCGTGATGGTGACCCTCTCTCGACAGTAGATCCGCCAGTGTGTTCTCCTGCCCGGGTATATAAGTTGCTATCAGTGAGACCTGCCTGTCCCTGCACCAATTCAACACCTCCCATGTCAGGTAACACAGGGATGACGACCTCGTTCCGCCCTGTTTGTTGATATACGAGACCACCGTGTTGTTGTCGCTCTTTACCAGGACTGTCATCTTCTCCGACCAATACCTCCGGAAGTAGACTAGCGCGTTGAACACCGCTTTTAACTCCAGCCAATTGATGTGATTCTGGGACTCCAATTCTGACCATCCTCCACTCGTCTCTTCCCCGGACTCCAGGAAGGCTCCCCAGCCTGACAAACTTGCATCTGTTACCAACGTGAACCTCGGTTTCACCACTTCCAGTGGAATCCCCGTCCTCAGATTGGCCTCGGACCTCCACCAATTGAGATGTAGCCTTAACACCCCCCTGACGGGAATCATGTCCGCTAGGTCCCCTTTGCTCGGTTTCCAGAGGGCCTGCAGGTAAAGCTGTATCGGCCTCACAAATAATCTCGCCCATGCCACTTGATGTATGCTGCTGTTGAGTAGCCCCAACAGTCTGAGAAAGCTTCTGGCTGATATCTGAAAAGACTTCTGAATCGTCTTGACAAGGTTGATGATATTGATGATCCTGTCCTCCGGCAGAGTCACAATTCCCTCCACCGTTCTGAAGCGTGCCCCTATATGGACCCTGTCCTGCGCCGGCTCCAGCTCGGACTTTTCCCAATTGATTATCAGGCCCATTTTTAGCATGAAGTCGATGGCCTCCTGGGATTTTGATGCTAAATACCACCTTTCCCTGTCTTTCATTAAAAAATCGTCGAGGTATGGTGAGTTGTATAGGCCGATCCTCCTCCGGATGTACTCTGATATCGGTGCCAGCATCTTGGTGAACACTCTGGGAGCCGTCGTTATCCCGAACGGGAGAACCCTGAACTCGTATAGATCTTTCCCCACTGCGAATCGGAGATACTTCCAATGTTGAGGGTATATGGGAATGTGAAAATAAGCGTCTTTTAGATCTATTGATATCAACCAATCTCCCTGGTCGACGTCCTGTATAGTGTTGCCCAACGTTGACATTTTGAACTTCTGCTTCCTTATGTACTGATTGAGAGGCTTGAGATCTATTACCGGTCTCCACTTTCCTCCTTTCTTGGGTGCTAGGAAGATTCTGGAGTAGAAACCTTCCCGGGGATTCCCCTCTACTCTTTGTATAGCTGACTTGTCTAACATACCTTGGACCTCTTTTAATAATGTTATACGTCCGGATTCGTTTTGGGGAATCGGCGAGTTGATGATCCCTCTGAAACGTGGTATTTGCTCGAATTCTATCATGTAGCCCTTCTCTAAAGTTTCCATCACCCAATTGTCGGTACACCAATCTCTCCATTCTCTTGTAAATTGACCCAGGCGACCCCCCACTGGGAGGCTGGGACAAGGAATCTGAAAACTGTCACTTTGAATTTCCTCTGCCCCTGCCGGACTGTCCTCTCGACTGATCAGATCTGTTCCATCTGTTTCCTGAGTTGCCTCGAAAGGAACCATACTGCTGCCTTCCAGTCTGTCTCCCCCTATCACTGCTACTACCCTGGTTCCCTCCTCTTCTGGAGTTGTAGTTATTATAGGCGTTATTGAACCGGCCGGATCCGCGTCCGCTTCCCTCGCTCTGTCTCTGAGAGTTCCTGTCATAACGCGGCCTCTTAGAACCTTGGTAGTTGTAGTTGTCATTTGGACGGCGCTTCGCCCTGTCCATTCTGGCAGCTTCCTCTTTCGCCTTAGCCGTCTGAGCATTGTCATCTTGGGCCCCCGTACATCCTGGAACCCTACTCGCAAATAGACTCTTTGCAGGCAAACAGCTAACCTTGGCCAAAGCCTCTTTATCCGAAGAAGACAACCCAGACGAATTCAAGACCTGAGTCCTTACTCTCCTAAGGCTGGCCCCATGCAATCTGCCTGTAACCTTCCGCAGGTCCTCCGTGGCCTTCTCCATCGCCGTAAAAATCATGGGTAGGATGGACCCCTCCCCACTAGCTTCGGGACTTTTGCTGGCAACCTGTAGGGCAGTCCTGATAAAGGTTAAGATTCTATGCTGTAACTTGGTTGCCTGTTGCGTCTTAAAGGCCAGCGACTGCTTATCTATCTTCGGCTCCTGACGATGCTGCTGCAAGCAAAACTGTTTGACATACGTGTCAACCTCCGGCATCATGCCTACTCTTTTAAAGTCCTCATCGATGAACTGGTAATTTCTGTTGATATCGGCCACAGTCGCACTAGGCGCCTGACTAGATGAGGATGAATGGCCCAACGTATCCTTCACACATCTCTTCCAAGCCTCAACTTCCTTCTCGGCAATGTGAATCCTGGGAAATCTCATGCCCGACTTGGCCTGATCCTTAACACCAGGCACCGTGGCTGTTTTGTAAAGTTCTTCATCCACCATCACAATTTGCGCCCACATTCCTTCCTCGAAAAGCGATTTTGACAGTACCTTAGGGTTAAGGCAAGTTTTGGCCCAGTCAACCGCCGCCGCCGAGATATCAGGTCCTGTCGCCTTAAGGTCCAAACATGCCTCATCGCACATGCTAGACACATACTTGTCTTCCTGCAAACATGACTTGACTATATCCCTCAAGGGAATGCTGGAGTGGTCAAAATCGTCATCATCATCATCATCATCCTTCTTCTTCTCACTACGCCCTTTGTTTTCATGGCAACACATGACCTGTACGACCACCGGATCCTTCTCTTTAGGTTTAGACACTCTGGATGGGGATTCCTTCCTACCCTGAATCCTGTCCAACCTGGACAAAAAATCATCCTTCTCCTCCTCCATGAGACAAAACTCATCCTCCTCATAGTCCAACTCCTCTCCGTCTCCATCCCTAGACCTAGGAGACCCCAACATATCAGTCCTGACACTAACATCACCATCCATTTCTTTCCCAGACTGAAGCCTGGATTCACTCCTATGAGGAGATAACGCTGGTGGAGAACGGTCAACACCAGACCTTTCATCGTTCCTGCCAGACCTAGACCTGGACATAGGGATTTCCTGAAGCTCGATATCATCGCTAGACCGAGACCTAGCTTCACTGGCATCGCGTTTCTGATGAAAACCAGAAAATAAACTAGAAAGTAGGGACTGTACCTTCTTAAAGCTGCCAGCTATCTCCTTGCTGCATTCATCCCTCATGTCTTTCATGTCCTGTTGATGCTGGGCGTGCTGTAGGGTTCTAGTCTCCTCCATCTCCACCAACTTCTGGAAAAACATGGGCTGGATGTCGCCCTCTTCGCCCTTTTCCTCAGGTATAGCTTCCAATAGCAAGCTATGCTCTGCTACCTCCGTCAATTCACCGTCTTCCACGCCGTCGTGGTCGAACCTGGAGCCGCCATGTTGGCTCTCTTCCGCGGCCGAACGGTCGTTTCCGCGACTTCCGGTTTTCGCTCCGGTCTCTTCGAACGCCGTCGAAGAGATTTTAATCACTGGGGCAGTCCCAGTAGCAGCATTCGACTCTTCCTTGTCCCAAGCTGCCGCCAAATAGTCCTGATATGACGAAAACTCGCCAAATGGAGCGAGCGTCATACATTTCGCACATGTGTGGAACTGGCCGATGTGCTCCCAACACAGCGAGTGCGGGTCATCAGCACGTAGTTTCGTAGCACATGCTCGACATGCCCCTTTAGGTAAGGACTTCTTAGCACCTTTTCCACTCAAACTCTTCTTCATTTTTTGAATATTCTCTAATAGACGAAAAAACGTCTGCACGGTTACACTTGCTTAGAAAAAATAGGTAGAGTAAAGGGTGGTTCGCCAGCAGCATGGGTTCGTTGCACTGCGCATGTGCAAGCAGACAGGTTAAACAATGGAGCTAAAATTAGAGGGGAGTTGATTTGACCAGGTCAGTATCAATCCAGTTTCTAAGCATGGTTACGTCACGACTTAGGGAAACGATCATGTGTCCGGTGTATGGGTAGGTAGAATATATGAAATGGAATGTAAGGCTGCTCCAACTTACCTGAGCCAGATCTCTCCTCCGCGTCTTGAGTGTGTTCGTACGAATTGTGATTGGTCGTTGAACCTCATTGGCTTCCAGAAACTCTACAACCTGAAAACAAGCACAACCCTCTTATTGAAATGATATCACCAGTGCCGTAGCCAAATTACGATAATGCATGAAGCTTTTTTCAGTAACAAGCAATAATAGTAATTTATACTAATCAAAATATTAATGCAAATAAAACTACTTATAATGATATGAAAAAAATAGTAATAATGAAGTAATAATAATAATAATAATAATATTAATAATAATATTAAAAATAATAATAATAATATTAACAGGACACAATTCAGTAACAAGCAATAATAGTATTTATACTAATCACAATATTAATGACAATAACACTCATACTTATAATGATATGGAAACAAAAGTAATAATGAAGTAATAATAATAATAATATTAATAATAATATTAAAAATAATAATAATAATATTAACAGGACACAATTCAGTAACAAGCAATAATAGTAATTTATACTAATCAAAATATTAATGACAATAACACTCATACTTACAATAATATGAAAACACTAGTAATAATGAAGTAATAATAATAATAATAATAATAATAATAATAATAATAAAAATGATATTAATAGAAAGCAACTGAAGGGCTCAGTCTGCCTTGCTGTCCAAGAATTTGTCGAATTGAACAGTACTAGACGATTTTGCGTGTCGCACGCTCTAAGAGTCTGCCACATGCTGATGCGACAGTTGGACCCTGCTAAATCAGTCCCTTGCCTTACCTCCAGAGGGAAGAGATCCATCAGTTTATCCATGAGGAAGGTGTTGTAACTGTAGTAGGTGCACAGATCTCTCTGCAGCGTTGCAAGATAGTCTTTCCTGGGCCTGCAAGGGAAAACAGAACATCAGGGCACGACGTTAACTTTTGCAGCGACTTGCCCCGTAGGGCAAGTGAGTTTCAATTTTCACTTGCCCTACTCCAACTTTCACTTGCCCTTGAAAAATTGTATACAATAATTTTATAATATTTCATTTAAAACCAAGTAGAACATGGTTCTGGCATGTGATAGCATATTTTCTAGGACAAGCTTGGATGGCAGACCACAAAACTTGCACACATTCTCGAAAGTAAACCTGAAATATACAAAATGTTCTTTCCCAGTGGGGCAACCAAGATGCAATTTTCACTTGCCCCACAGCTATAATTTACTAATTCTACTTGCCCGGGGCAATGGGGCAAGCACCAATGTCGAGCCCTGAACATATATTTATGCATAGCAGTGACGCAATAGCTTCTGACAACTTAAGGGTACACTGTTAACCCTTCCAATGCTGAGGCTACTCTCGTCCAAATCACAAAGACGCAAAGATTTTTGAAAAACATCTAAACCCTGTCAAGTTGGTATTCATTTGAAAGCTCTCGATGAGTACTCTCATATGAGTACCCATGTGCTAGGGTTTCAGTATTTTTTCAGGTTTTTTGCATCATTTTGTATCGCCCAAATTAGCTACCAGCAGCATTAGGGTTAACCAGTTCTCTATTACTTAAAGTTCTTTGAAAAGTTGCATAGACCACTTTTCTGCTTGCCATAGGGAGTTAATAGGGAGAGCAATAGTCCTTTCTACCACTGTAACTGCTAACAGGTTTCATTCTTTCAGCTCATTGCTAGTCTATACCTATGGAAGAACGGGGAAGCAGTAGCTTAGCCAAGAATATTAAAATGCTTGCCTGAAACAGCAATCACTAAATTTGGCCCATCCAGATTTGGCTACTCTAAATCCTCATACCAACTATATTTAAAGGCTGATAGTGTCAAAAAGGGCAATTTCCACTCCAGCCATCTCTCAAGTTGGTTTGTTATGAAAAATAATTGGTTAATACCCCCCGAAATTCATAATCAAAAGTTCTTCAGAGGAATTTTTGCCTGTCCAAAAGACAAGCTGAAGGGGTCCTGGCTGAGTCCCTACTGGGAAATAAATCTTTGTAAATCTAGTAGTAGACAAAGTAGCTCAGTTTGTTAGGTGTCGGACAAGTAATCAGTAGGTCACTGGTTCAATTCTCGGCCGAGGCACTTTGGTCTGTTCTTGGGCAAGACAGTTTATTCCATATTGCCTCAGTCTACCCAGCGGCAAAAATGGGTACCTAGCATAAATAAAGCAGTGCTTAGAGCTAGTGTGCTATATGCTGCCAGCTGCTCTGGAATATCCCCTGGGGGATTGAAATGGTTTCCGTGTGTACATGCCTGCTAGGGGAGGAATGCAGGGTTTTGCATGCAAGACTATAAAAAAAAAATGAAAAAAAAATAAAAAAATAAAAAAATAAAATAAAAAGATTTTGTTATGATTTAGCAACCTACCTGCCCTCCTCCCTAAGGTTCTTGAAGTCGCCTAAAACCTTGACAACGTCCTTTATCCTAGCTTGGACGAGTGCCAAATCCGGTGCTTGATTTGGTAAGCAGAGTTAAGGAACCATGTGACTTTGTAATTCTTTCAGTAGACAGTATTAAAATAAGACCATTGACAAAAGGCTAAAGGAGTTAATTGACAAATTATTAGAGAAGTATATTTGAAAGCACAAGAAATAAATTCTTCTAAGACTTTTCATTAAAACTAGAGCATATATATATATATATATGGAGAGCTTCTGTATCTACAAACAAGAATATCTCTGGCATACGGCCTAAAATTCATGAAATAATTGAAGGAGATTAGTAGATTGTTTTGATCAACACATTTTTATTTTTTATACATTTTTTCAATAGCTGTCAATGAGGGCAAGGATATTTTCTTTTTCAATTTCCTGTCCACTAGGTAGTGTAAACTTCTCGGTCTCTACAATGTTGGTCTTCACCATATCTTCCATCTCTTCCTTGGCAAGCTTCCTAAAAAGATAAAACACACACCATATAGTAGACCAGAAACAAGTTCTGTTGAAAAAACACCACCATCTCCTTCTTGGCAAACTTTCTGAAAAGATTTAAAAAAAACAACATTTATTAAACGACAAACACGTTCTGATAAAAAAACACCACATCTCCTCCAAATCCTCCATTGCAAGGTTCCTTTTAGGATTAAAAAAGCACACAGTATAGTAGACCAAAACATGTTTTGATGAATAAAACAACACCATATCATCTATAACAGAGGTTGGCATCTAATTATTAGGACAGATATATCCTTATAGGCCCAATCAGTGAGAATGTTAGAAATGACTTTTAGTTAGAATGCAAGGCGTATCACTATGATAAAATGATAATGTATCCAATGCAGGGTCTTAGCCAGGATTTAGAAACTGGGTGCCTAAAATTGGCCATTGTAAAATTTTTGGGCGTCCAAATTTTTAAGGGGGACCACAATATACTCAGATTTCAACCATAAACATGTATTAATTTATCAAAACAAGGCATGATATCATTATACAATGTCATGGGAATTATATGGAGATGAAAAAATTCAACTATATACTTAGGATTGACATTTTAAGAAATTCCTCACAAATTATTTTGGGTGTCCTTAGGGTGCTTTTTAAGGGTTTGGGTGTCCAAAAAGACACCCAGACGCCCTGCTGGCTAAGATTGGATTTCAATGTATACTTACTTATTTTCCATCTGCTTTTTTGCCAACTTCCTAGAGGCTTTTTCAATGGGAAGTAACTGGAAGAAAATAACAGATTTAAAAGCATAATATATAAACAGGGTTGATGTATGCATGCTCTACTTTTTCACTGATTTAACTCAGGTTACTCTGATTTGCTCCACCACATATTAACACACTAGTCACAAATTAGCCTGAACGTGGCAGAAAAAACAATAATCCAAATTCCAAACAGTTAAAGTTTAGAATTAGTCTGAATATGGCAGAAAAGGTGATGATAATCCAAATTCCAAACAGTTAAAGTTTAGAATTAGTCTGAATATGGCAGAAAAGGTGATGATAATCCAAATTCCAAACAGTTAAAGTTTAGAATTAGTCTGAATATGGCAGAAAAGGTGATGATAATCCAAATTCCAAACAGTTAAAGTTTAGAATTAGTCTGAATATGGCAGAAAAGGTGATGATAATCCAAATTCCAAACAGTTAAAGTTTAGAATTAGCCTGAATATGGCAGAAAAGGTGATGATAATCCAAATTCCAAACAGTTAAAGTTTAGAATTAGTCTGAATATGGCAGAAAAGGTGATGATAATCCAAATTCCAAACAGTTAAAGTTTAGAATTAGTCTGAATATGGCAGAAAAGGTGATGATAATCCAAATTCCAAACAGTTAAAGTTTAGAATTAGTCTGAATATGGCAGAAAAGGTGATGATAATCCAAATTCCAAACAGTTAAAGTTTAGAATTAGCCTGAATATGGCAGAAAAGGTGATGATAATCCAAATTCCAAACAGTTAAAGTTTAGAATTAGCCTGAATATGGCAGAAAAGGTGATGATAATCCAAATTCCAAACAGTTAAAGTTTATAATTAGCCTGAATATGGCAGAAAAGGTGATGATAATCCAAATTCCAAACAGTTAAAGTTTATAATTAGCCTGAATATGGCAGAAAAGGTGATGATAATCCAAATTCCAAACAGTTAAAGTTAAGAATTAGCCTGAATATGGCAGAAAAGGTGATGATAATCCAAATTCCAAACAGTTAAAGTTTAGAATTAGCCTGAATATGGCAGAAAAGGTGATGATAATCCAAATTCCAAACAGTTAAAGTTTATAATTAGCCTGAATATGGCAGAAAAGGTGATGATAATCCAAATTCCAAACAGTTAAAGTTTAGAATTAGCCTGAATATGGCAGAAAAGGTGATGATAATCCAAATTCCAAACAGTTAAAGTTTAGAATTAGCCTGAATATGGCAGAAAAGGTGATGATAATCCAAATTCCAAACAGTTAAAGTTTAGAATTAGCCTGAATATGGCAGAAAAGGTGATGATAATCCAAATTCCAAACAGTTAGTTTAGAATTAGCCTGAATATGGCAGAAAAGGTGATGATAATCCAAATTCCAAACAGTTAAAGTTTAGAATTAGCCTGAATATGGCAGAAAAGGTGATGATAATCCAAATTCCAAACAGTTAAAGTTTAGAATTAGCCTGAATATGGCAGAAAAGGTGATGATAATCCAAATTCCAAACAGTTAAAGTTTAGAATTAGCCTGAATATGGCAGAAAAGGTGATGATAATCCAAATTCCAAACAGTTAAAGTTTAGAATTAGCCTGAATATGGCAGAAAAGGTGATGATAATCTAAATTCCAAACAGTTAAAGTTTAGAATTAGCCTGAATATGGCAGAAAAGGTGATGATAATCCAAATTCCAAACAGTTAAAGTTTAGAATTAGCCTGAATATGGCAGAAAAGGTGATGATAATCCAAATTCCAAACAGTTAAAGTTTAGAATTAGCCTGAATATGGCAGAAAAGGTGATGATAATCCAAATTCCAAACAGTTAAAGTTTAGAATTAGCCTGAATATGGCAGAAAAGGTGATGATAATCCAAATTCCAAACAGTTAAAGTTTAGAATTAGCCTGAATATGGCAGAAAAGGTGATGATAATCCAAATTCCAAACAGTTAAAGTTTAGAATTAGCCTGAATATGGCAGAAAAGGTGAGGATAATCTAAATTCCAAACAGTTAAAGTTTAGAATTAGCCTGAATATGGCAGAAAAGGTGATGATAATCCAAATTCCAAACAGTTAAAGTTTAGAATTAGCCTGAATATGGCAGAAAAGGTGATGATAATCTAAATTCCAAACAGTTAAAGTTTAGAATTAGCCTGAATATGGCAGAAAAGGTGATGATAATCCAAATTCCAAACAGTTAAAGTTTAGAATTAGCCTGAATATGGCAGAAAAGGTGATGATAATCCAAATTCCAAACAGTTAAAGTTTAGAATTAGCCTGAATATGGCAGAAAAGGTGATGATAATCCAAATTCCAAACAGTTAAAGTTTAGAATTAGCCTGAATATGGCAGAAAAGGTGGTGATAATCTAAATTCCAAACAGTTAAAGTTTAGAATTAGTCTGAATATGGCAGAAAAGGTGGTGATAATCCAAATTGCAAATGGGGAGGGTTAACCCTTCCAATCCTAAGGCCACTTTCATCCATACACAATGATGCAAAGATTTATCAAAATCATCTAAACCCTGTCATGTTGGTATTCATTGAATAGATCTTGTTAAGCACTCTCAGATGGGTACCCATGTGCTAGGGTTTCATCCAATTTTTTTTCAGTTAGTTTGCATCATTTTGCATTGGCCAAACTAGCAGACAGCATCATAAGGGTTAAGATATAGCCAAGAATGGAAGAGAAGGTGTCAATAAACGAAAATTCCATTGAAAAACTGCACCAACCTCCTCTCCATCCTCTCCCTCTTCATCATCATCGTCTTCATCATCATCATCATCGCTGCTATCACTGCCAAAGTCATCAACTCCAACATCATCATCTTCCTCCTCCTCCCCATCATCTGATTCAGCGTCGGAAGATTCCTCTTCCATACCATCATCACTGTCATCGTCATCATCAAAATTGTCATCCTTGTTGAAAATATAAAAGTCACTTATAAAACAATGCTGCATGCAGGTAATTGTACAGATTTCAATTTGTTCATGAAAAGGATGATAAAAACATTGTATTTAATGCCCTCATGCTTGAAATCCTACATTTGTTTGATGAACTATCCTGCAACCATATAGCCACGCTTTATCTAAGTTATCCTGCAACTGTTTAGCCATGCTTTGTCTAAATCATCCTGAACCTGCATACATGTATGGTGAACTGTAATATTCAAGTGTCAAAGCACAGGCAGTCAGGCTCTTCTTTAAGTTGATTTGATTATCTTGTAAGCATATATGCATGCATGTTTCTCTAGGCAATGCTGCCACAAACGCATGTGCATCAGGGTCGTACTCAACTCTTAGCCAGGATTTCAAAATGCCTGTCCAAAACAGCAATTCTAAAATTACTGCCCATCCAGATTTAGCTAATCATCTACTTCAGGTCTTTATACCAAAGTTCTACATTTTAAAGCCTACTGTGTCAAAAAAGGCAATATACACTGCAGCAATGTCAATATTTGTTTTTTACCCCCAAAAAAGTCAAAATTGAAAATTCTTCCTAGATTTTTTTGTCTGTCCTGGTTAAGTATATGCTCGAAATTAACCCCTACTTACCATTACTTCATCATCATCCTCCTCATCACTCTCCTCCTCCTCCTCCTCAGGATCTGGGAGTTTCCGTTTCTTTGCAGCAGGTTTTAGCCACTCTTTGTTATTGTCAGTAAAACCATTTGCCCCCTCTGCGTCGGAGCCTGGGGAAAAAGACCAATTTTCATTCAAAAACTTTTTTTTATTAGAGCTGCACTCACCACTCACGAACTCGAGTGGCTCGAGCCGTGGGGCAAACTCGCCGAGCTCAAGCTGAAATGTTTAAATCGTGAGCTCGTCTGTGTTGGGAACACAAACGTAACACAGAGCACCTAATACACATCATTAACATACATAACTGCCTATCGCTGTCATGTCTTCTTTCCAATCTCCAATGTATACATTCACATGGTGTTGAGTGTTACATATACTGACCTCTGTACCTCGTCAGCACGTTTAAAAATTAAATAAACATGGCAATGTTAATAAATCTCCGCCAAGAAATATTCATTTTTCAATAGCTGGGCTAAAAATAAGTATTTCTTTGGAAAATTGGAATGTCCGTGAGCTCATGAGCCAAACGGGTGGTGAGCTCACGAGTTGATCTCCTGATCATTTCAATTGTGATTAAGATAGCAGGCTTTTTAAGTATATACTATCTATAAGATCTAAAAGTAACTGCATATCTCTATATATATTGTTTTAGGATAAAACACTTAAAGAGACCTAGATGGATTATTTTCTATCTGCACCTAGTTTCATTATAAAATTAGTAAACATCAGAAGCAAAAAAAAGCACATTTTTGTACATTTGTGTTAGCCAGTCAACTCCTTTGATGCTGATGCTGTGGCACAAGAACACAATTTTTTTTATAAAAAGCTGAGAATCAGAATCAATATTTGAACCATAACAGAATTATGTCAAAAACACAACCCCCTTAAAATATTAGCAATGACAGTCCTAGATATAGGTGATTTATGAGTTTGTGAAAAAACCTCAATCATTCCCTACCTGACATGTCATCATCTTCACTCTCTTCCTCCTCGGACTCGGCGATCTCCTTGGTAACCGGCTTCTTCTTCTTGTCCTTGAGTTCCTGTTTCTGTGCCTTCAGAGTCTCCTTCTTCTGGATCCTCTTCTTCATCCTAGCACACAAAATCACCATAGTAAGGATTTAGAAAATGGGTGTCCAAAATTGGCAATTGCAATATCTTGGGGCGTCCTATCCTTTGACCCTAATGCTGCTGGTGGCTAATTTTGCCAATACAAAATGATGCAAAAAAGGCTGGAAAATGACTAAAACTATGGCATATGGGTACTCATCTGAGAGTACTCAGTGAGAGCTATCTAATGAATACCAACATGGCAAGGTTTAGGTTTTCAAATTTGTTTGCACCCTTGTGCTTTGGACAAACGTAGCCTTAGCATTTTAAGGGTTAAGGAAGACCACAGTAAACTCAGATTACAACCATAAACATGTATTTACTTTTTGAAAAAAGGTATCACAGTGTTGCATCCACCCTCATACCTTTTTGAAAAGGGATGGCAACTTATATTGGCAAGGCTTGACTGGCTAGTATTGGTAGAAACATTGCAACCAAATCATGGCCAATAAGATACTGAATTAAAACTACTAAATTTCTTAAGTAAGAAGCCGTTTAAGCGGTTTAACCATAACTGGTGTTAAGTTAACTTTATTCAACATTACGTTTCGGTTTAATCAGCAGTAATTTTGGACACAGTATTGGTTCACCTAAATTATACCCTGCCCGTACAATTTCAGTTTTTAGTAGTGACATAACGGGAAATGGGAGGTACAAACCTTTGTTTGGCTCTGCTTGATAACCTTTTCTTTTCTTCTTCTTCACCTGAGGAGAAAGATAATAATTTAATACAATGTTAACACAGTGTCTGACTGTCTGGTCAAAACAGCCGGTCCCAGAATGGCCATCTGCAAATAACGGCAATGTATATATCAAAATCATTTAGGTCTAAAAAAAGAAATTGTTTGTTTCCCAAACGGTCCGGAATAAATAGGGTAGGTAGGTTGGTAAAAAAAATATTTTTGGACATATATTTTGTCAAAAATGTGTTTATATGCATGTATTACATTGATTGGGAGTTGGGAGGACGGAAAAAACTTTAGGGTAGGGATTTTTTTGAATAAAAACTTGTTAGGGTAGGGTAACAGGAAACAAACAACTTTTTTAGGCCTTATTAAGCAACGTGACTCATGAGTTTTTGGTGGTAAACATTGAAATTATGTTGATGAAATGTTGGAGGACAACAAAATATTCAATCCAAAAAATGGTTGATAGTCAGAAAAGATTTTAAGAGCGTAAATTCAATCCAGACTTTTCAGTGTCACCTAAATTTCTACATAATTAGCTGCTAAAATACAAACAGCTCGCGTGACAGGATGCAATTTTTTATTTCATGTATTATTAGTTTACTATATAGTCTAGACTCTAGAGCAAGGATAGAACATCGTTTCTGAGCAGGGCTAAGTTTTAGCGAGCAAATTTCACAGTAGTCGACATTTTGATTCTACTTAGCCAGCAAAATCCTGGAAATATTTAAGAACGTCCAAATAGCCAAATTAACATCGAAAATCAGAATGTTGGTCAATATCGCCGATCCCAAAATGGCCAACTGCTTGAATGGCCGATCGCTAAAACAGTCAATGACTCATTGGGCCCTCCATATTCCCCTATATTTATACTTCACATTCTCCACATTTGAAGTGTTGTAAACATGCTTGCTATGTTTTCTGTGTTTCGTTGTCATTCTGTTTAATTCTGAATGTTAATCGTCCAAAGCAGGGTCTTAGCCAGGATTTCAAAAATGCCTGTCCAAAACAGCTATTTCAAAATATCTGCCCGTCCAGATTCAGCTACTTATCTACATCAAATCCTTATACCAGCTACATATAATAGCCTAGTGTGTCAAAGAGGGCAATTTACACTTCAGCTATGTCCTAGAAGATGGTTTGTTAGGAAAATATTTGGTTATTACACCCAAAAAGGCAAAATTGAAAAATCATCATAGAAAATTTTGCCTGTCCAAACAGGAGGTTTTTAGGAAACTACCTGTCCAAATGACAGGTAGGAACGGTCCTGGCTAAGTCCCTGGTCCAAAGCCAAGACCTCTTACAGCTATAGCGCTTAGCTACGCTGACTTTTCTTCATGAAATATTACAAAATCAGTCTAATGATAACTGACATCTTGTAAAACCAATGCAATTTACTTTTCTGTCAATCTCCACACTCTATACACGGACACTAGGCCTTATTGATTTCAAATAAATAGGGCCCTTTTAACCATCTGCCTTTTTGCAAACAGCGATTTTGACTGTACACCGAAAATCAACATCTACGCAAATGTAGAGTCAGATATATCGGTCCACTGACAGGGGCTTGTATTGTTGAGTGCCACTTGCATGTAGTCACAGCCCTTATTAATATTGGTAATATAGATACCAGGGAGCCTCAGACTCGTGAGTGCGGAGTGGCCACTCAACAACACAAGCCCCTGTGGGTCTACTACCACTAGTGCTGGGACTCGGCCCAAAAACATGAACTTGAGCGCTCGCCAAATCTAGCGACCAAAGTTTTACGGCCACATTGACGAGATCGTAAGGCGGACGATTAAATACAAAATTGCGCCGCAGCATATGCCGGCACATGGCAGGCACACATACAGTGTACCGCGGCATTGAGAATCGGTGCACCAGAAAATGGCGTATTAGGCATTTGACACAGAGACTTAAGAAAAAGCATTTTATTTCTGGAAATCTGGTGCCAATCTGGACGTTTTGGCCATCGCTAGGCTACACATGCATCTGGGGCATGTGTTGCTATCAGAATGTCATGAGCTCGTAATTTCCGAGCGATCAATTTTTGGACTCGAGCGCTCAGATCGGAGGCCCCAGGTACCAAACGCTCGAGCTTCCGATTACTCGTCCCACCACTAACTATCACCCAGGCCACTTGTCACCTATGCCCATGGGCCTTTTGTTTCCTCATGGTCCATATACCACCATACGTTTTGCATATCTTATTCTTGTTTCACGTCTGTACCCTCCCCTGTCCTGTACAGATATTAGGGACTTCAGCACAATTTATTTTTGTCCAGAAACCTATAAAAACTATATATTTCCTGAAAGCCCTGTTTTTTCTGAAAACAAAAATATAAAGACACCTGTCCTAGCTTTTTTCTATCTGGAGAAATTAAGGATCAAAGCTTGCCCTAGCAGCCTTTGGAAAACCCAGTTTTTGCCAAATTCATTGAAAAAACTGTTCCTTATGCATACCATATTTTGAACATCATCCAATCATAGCAAACAATATACCATTTTAAAGCACATCATCTCAGGATTCCAAATATATAATTATCATCTTTCTAGGATAATGATTAAGCTGTATAGAGCAGTGTGAACATGTCAGGGTTAGGCCCCCGGAAATGGCATTTTTGTCAAAATACTAAAAATAAGCGTCCTGCTAAGGGCCCAAGAACAAGGCACCTGATTATATATCAGGGAATAGTTTCATTTGCCCTGTAGGGGTTACTGAAGCACCACAAACAGTTAGAAGTCTCAAGTATAAGTGTATGACCCTGTACTGCCGCCCTGAAAAAATAAAAAATGATAATTTTCGCCAAAAGGCAAAAATCCATGTCATTCACTCATAACAACAAGAACATCAAATGAAGGCTCCAAGTTCCTGGATTTGAAATGTGCAAGTTTAATGCTCCTAGTCAAAAATATATGGTGACATGGTTGTTTCAAAGATGGGGGGTTGCCGGGGGAGGGGGGGGGGGGGGGGGGGGGGCGGGGGTTGGTGTGAAAAAAAACATGATTTGAGATGGTGAAAGTATTTTGGATTTGACGAAACAATCTACCTTTTTTTTTAACCGTTTTTGATGTTGCACCAGTACCCCAACAACCTTTCTTTAAATCAAAATATGTACTATCACCTATAATTGCCTTCTTGTTGTTTGCATGTTGCTATACACGTACAATGTACTACTTATTTGGTTGTGGTGAACTTTACACATATTTCTTCTAATTTCAGGTGATGGTATGCCAGTTACCTGTACCACCCTTTCAGTCTCTAACCACGCCTGCAACCCCCTTCTTTCTTATAGTTTCCCACACTAGATATACATTCTAAGGCCTAAAAAAGGTTGTTTGTTTCCTGTAACCCTACCCTAACAAGTTTTAATTTTTTTTTAAACCTACCCAAAAGTGTTTTCCGCCCTCCCAACTCCCAATCAACGTAAAACATGCATAAAATACACTTTTTTGACTAATAAAATAATCCCCCCCAAAACATGTTATGTACCTATCTACACTATTTTATTACGGACGATTACAGGCAACAAACAAATTCTTTTCCTAGGCCTAATCCTGCACGCTAATAGCTCTCTCGATTGCTTTACAATGCTTTAGATGTTGTGTCACATCTTTAATAAAAAAATTAATATAATTGACCAAATTTAACAAAGAAATGAATTGAATAAAAAATTAAGATTATCAATAATTATAATCAAGTGTGGTGGCAAGCAGTGGGTTGTTGAGGGTCCAAAGCCCCTATAAGTGGGATGGGAGATTGAAATCCAAGACAACATTTATTACAATCAACAACAAGATAAGGATCAAGAACAATATATCACAATACCTACAAAAGGAATTATTTACTGGCACAACGTAATTCATATCAATATATACTATTTCATTTATCAAGAATATCTAAAAACACCCATTTAGAACAAATGTAAGAATAAAATTAGTTCTGCTTTAGTTTAGTTGCCATTTATAGGATAGAATGTGCAATCATCTGTGCTAAATAGATAGAAATATTATTGATAAATAAATTGTATAGATTGAGATAAGGTAGGTTGTGCCAATAAATAATTTCTTACTTCTATTTATACTAAGAAATTATCTACTATTGTAATCTGTCTCGATACATACAAATTCATTTATCAAGAATATTTTGCAAAATATCTATCAAGCACAAGAACAGAATACATCACAATATATAAAAAATAAATTATTCATTGGCCAAACATACATTACCTCAATAAATACAATTTTATTTATCAAGAATGGCCATTTGCTCAAAAATAAGCACATAATAAATTCCTAGCACATAATGTAGCTTTTATTTTATGTGGCATTTATAAGGTCATAGAGCACAAAGAGACAACAGAATCACTTCATCAACACTTTAGCATCAAAAAAGCATGATAGAGCAAAAACTGAGTCTGATAAATTAGCCACTCATTGTATAGGCTGAATTATCTAGTAAAATTGTCTAGGTATGAACCCCATATTGTCAAAAACTCCTGTTAAAAGCATACTTTTGTTACTTCTAAAATATTCCTTATTCAGAAGAGCTTTCAGGCAATATATACTATCATTACTATGTATATGAATAATATGATGAATTGTTAAGTAAAAACAGGATAGAGCAAAAACTTAACTTCCAGTCCAATAACTTAACTTCACAATCTACTTCAATCCATTTCCTTATTACATGTACTGCAAAAGGTTTCTACCAATATAATCAATACTATAATGATATATAAGGCTAGTCCGATAGCCTAGTACTAGTTCTTGAAGATCAGAGCTAGTAAATTATAAATACTTGTGAGTAGCCTGAAGGGGATCGATGAAATTAAAATATCAGTGTCTAAAGAAGTATGAAGTCCTGCTCACTTGGATGATAATAAAGATGGAATCAACAAAATACAATGCATTCCTTTTCATGTTATTGATGGCGGCTGTGGGTATGTCACTGATTGACAAATTTTGTCAATTAATGTGGGGAAAAATCTTATGTCACCAAGTTTCAGAGCTATCAAAAATATCTGTGGGCTAGGAAATGTTTAAGTAACTAGCCCTGCAGGGCTAATGACAATGTTTGTTAATGTTGAGCCCTGCCTGACGTTAAACCTTGATATAGTGCAATGTTGGAGGATCCACATGTGTTCAGAAGTCACGCACTACCTCTACAAATAGTCCATAAGCCTGAAAATCACCTAATATGTACTTACATCTATACACTAATTAAAAAAATGCACACTGAATGTTTGGGAATGAAAGGATCAAGTCAATGAAAACAATACAGCCAGTCTTATAATAGTCTATATTCAGCATGATGAATATTTACTAATAATTAAAGAAAAAATAGGCATAACTCCTCCTGAAGTGCTGGACCAATTTCCCCCCCCCTTCCCAAATCCCCAGACATTTACACATGTCACGTGACATACAGGAAAAATATGGAGTTTGGTAGTATTTTTTTGGTCCATACCATAACTTTTCATTTCTAACTAAATATTTTTTTAAGCACACATATTATTTGTCTTAAGAATCTATATTATACGTTTTTTATGGTATTTAAAAAAAAAAGAAATTATTTAATGCACAAAATTAGACATTTAGCAGGAAATCTGCTTCCTTTTGAGTTTGCCGCGATCTGCCTCTTCACAGAGGGCAGATCCGCGGGCAAACTCATCAGATACGCACAGATGAGACTATTCCCTTCAATTTGACATATATATCACGACCCTACGCAAAGTAGGGCCGGAGAAAACATGTGGACCAAAACAGTATGTATACGGGAACACTTTTACAATCACTACTCCGCGTAAGTACCTATGCGGCACCTAGCGGCCGCTGAAGTCGCTACAGATATATAGACGTGCTAAAACTAGTACAAGTCAAAAGATACTTAATTCGACATGTGTAAATTAACGAAATGCCACTGGTGGAGATAAATACTACTACAAATATGACTTCTTTGTCTGTAAAAAAACAGCGGAGCGGTTAGTCACAAATTGGAGTTGGACTTAGACACCATCATTTAATTTTGATTCATTTTCATCGTTGCCAAATGTCTAGTGCATGCCATGATCATCATGATTACATTTTAATACACGAACCTAACTGTTCTTTTGAAAACTCCGGTGGCTGTTGCTTTTTAGTTTTCTTCCCAGGTCCTCTCTTCGGCCTCTCCCGAAAGTCACGGTTACGTCCCATCTTTTAGGTATAAAAAGGTTCTAATCAGAGGCAGTAAAAGTTTGTTTTTGCAGAAAAGATTCGGTGCGACTTCTCACGCGTTCACACGAACATGTGGACCGGATGCATCATTTTATATGTCACTGCGCATGCTCGAACTTCAATAAATGAGCGCCCTCTTTTGTTTGACTTTTATACTAAAAGTCTGGGAGCTGTCACCATCACCGAAATCTACGATGGACTAAGTGTGAACGAGCAAATAAAAGAAATATATATTTTCACGACCGTTTTTTGGTGGGAGAAAATAAAAAACTTTTCATTTTCACCATTTTCTGCAGAGAGAGAGAAAATATTTTCACCATTTTGGGGGGAGAGAAAATAAAAAACTTTATTTTCACCTTTTTTTGGGAGAGAAAATGAAAAAAACTTTTATTTTTAGAGGAGAGAAAATGAAACTTTATTTTTTCCCAACCACACTAGAGGGAGGTTAAATAAAATGCCTTTCCGACCGCAATGATCGGTTACCCTTCTCACTTCCCCATCATTATATCAAAATAGCAAAATGTCGAGAGCTCCTGAGGAAAGTGAAACAGGTAAGAAACTACAATTTTGACAATTTTAGTTCAGGGGTTGATCACTTGTCGAGGCAAGAATTTTTTGAAGTCCAAAATGTGATATTTGTGTCATATATAAAAGTTTTTATTCTACTTTTACTTTCTCTCCCCAATAAATGATCGTTGAAATAAAAAAAATTTTTTCTCCCCCACAAAAACAGTAGTGAAAATTAAAAAAAAGTTTTATTTGCTCTTGATCCATCGTAGAAATCCCAGAGTCACGGGTAATTGGTCTAGTTTCTGCGCTAAATGATATAAACTGCTCTAGGAAGTGTATTGTCATCACATATAAGCATTTGGTATAGTGCTCGGCGTTTACAATATTTGGCGCTGGCCTGCGTGGAAGGCAGTCTGAGATTAATGGAGTTTAAATTATAAGTGAAATAACTTAAATTATGAGTGAAAAGTGACAGTCGATTTAGTTGGCCATTTTTACAGTTTCATTTTCTGTCGGCAGCCATTCCTTAATATCATTTTGACATCTGCCATTTTGTATTTAATCATTTTTACGTTTAGCTTTGTTTTTGGAAGAAATTAATTCTAAAAAAAGTTGACTGATTTGTTATTTGTATTAGAATATTTTCGTTAACTTTCAACAAATTTCTAACAGTATTTTGTTCACTGTCACTTTATAGTACATGCATGCAGTCATCTGTTTCTTAACGGTCTTAATTCACATGCAATTTATGACACTTAAATTGAAATTTCTTTGAGCTATATCTATTTCTTTTTACTGGGTACTGCTTATCACTCTTTATTCAAAATGTTTTTATCTGGTTGATAGTAGTTTTTGTGACAAAAAGTTTGAATTTCCTATTGTTTTTGGCACAGTTCCTGTTAGCTAAGAACGTGCGCTTATTCAAAGGAATACAGTAGGTCTTATGGTTAGATAAATCTTATTTTGGACAAAAAAAAGATAAAGATGCAACAAGATGTCAGCCCATGTTGGTCTAACACGATTATTTTTTGTCATTTTCTTTTTGATGAGATGATTTGACTAGTCAGAAGAATTTAATATAATACATAATGGGGTGACATATTCATTACCAGTACTATGATCATAGTATATCATCATTATTAGTCTTATAACAATAATAATAATAATAATAATAAATAATAATGATATTAATAATAATAATGATCACTGTATATCATCCTTATTAGATTATAACAGTAATAATAATAATAATAATAATAATAATAATAATAATAATAATAATAATAATAAATAATAATGATATTAATAATAATAATAATAATAATAATAATAATTACTCTTATTAGCACTAAAACTAAATATTATCATTATCACTATTATATTCATTATCACAAGATTACTATGGTAGACAACACTGGCAGAAATATTTGATAAAGTGGGGTACAAAAGACAAACAACCTTTATCAAGATATTTTTCAAGGTAAATTTATTTACAAGATGCTTGCATTTTAATCAGATCTCTCAGCCTAGGTGGGTCTTTGAAATAATATGAGATAGTATGCCGCATGCTGTCCTTATCAATTCTTGCTTGAGACAATATGAGATAGTATGAGCATGCTGCCCTTCTCAGTTATATTAACCCATTCACACTCAACAGTTCATTTAGAAAGTATCGTCTGCTACTCTCATACTTTTGAAAACAACTTGGGAATAAAGTGAAAATTCACAAAATATTTGAAGGAGAGTTGTTGTTTAGCTTCTGATCAACATTTCTCCTTCAAATGTTTTTTCAGAAGATGCTTTTGTAAGTGAAATATTTCCTAAATCGTCAGGCCTGTTTTGGCCGCTATGAGTGTTAATGAGTTAAGACCCTTACACCAATAACCAAGTGTTTGATACAATAAAACAAATGACTCATGTCAGCAAAGATTTTGAAAACTGTACTGTTGTCCTCATCCCCTGGGCCTTAGCATGCATTGGGTTAGGCAATTCAGGGTTCGACTTTCCCAGGGGCATATGCCCCTAGATTTTGCTGTGGGCCCCTAGATTTTTCAGACTGGGAGCCCAAAATAGTATCTATTATAACCAGAAACCTGTTTTTGACCACATATTTTTATCAAAAGACCTTTTCGGGCCCCTAGCCTGAAATCTTAGTGTCAGACCCTGCAATTTATAGTGCACGCTTAAAGATGTCATTTGAAATACCTCTTTACTTTGGGGGATGTGAGAATGATACCAGTGACTTGGGGTTAGGCGGTTGTTTTTGCCGGGTACTCCAGGGTTGTCAAAATATGAAAGTCCTGGAGCACAGACAATTTTTTGTTGGGCGCTGTGCGACAATGAATTTTAAGTAATTTTTACAGGTGATACTACCATATTAGCCTTTGTAGCAATAATAAAGACCTAGATCAATTAATTGGGTAGTATCAATAAATGGAGTTCATACATTTTCTAAATACAAACTGTATTTAAAATTGCACGTGAAACATTTAATAAACTTGTTGGGTCATGCTTCCTGAAATTTTGAGAGGAAAACAGTGATGAAAAGATAAGAATGTTTGGTGTTGTACCAAGTACCGGTACCATTCTATAGACCCTGCTCATGATCCAAACCTCAGTCAGGAAAACCTAGTCAACTGACATGTGTGCCATTGTTTTATAAACAAAAGATATAGTAAACTATAATTTCTTGTTTATTGAGATTTTTCATACTTTCCAAAAACGGCCAGCAATTTAACAGAAACCCTGGACGAGCTAACGACAAGCTAGATTCCCTAGGATCTTTTAGTTTCAGGAACGAATCTCACTACAAATGGCCCCACAGAGAGCATCTCGCAATGTCACTTCCACTTACAGATGGTCAGGGATTGAAGCTATAAATGAAAGTAATAGTTCACATTAAAGTGAACAAAATTCTTAAGTTTGTACTTAAGTTCTCTCTGATATGTTACATATTTGTATATCTATCAGATGATCTAAGATTTGCAACGTGCCTCTTAATTGCATTGTATCACATGTTAATTGCACAGTATCACATGTTAATTGCACTGTATCACATGTTAATTGCACTCTATCATATTTCACATTCAATGAAATGTGGAAAACGCGTTGAGCGAATTCAAAGAGCTTAAAGAGCAAGATTTTCTACAAGCCTGTAATATGATGATCGTAAAGACCTGTTACAAACATCGTACATCATCTTAATAATACAATGGCTGCTTGAGATTGTAAATTCTTTCCCATGTTGCAGTGACATGCTCGATTACTACTGCTGACATGCAATCATCAACCTCATTCAGAGTCTACTCTTTATTTTTTACAAGATATTGGATTTCACTTTCAGTCATGTCACAGGTGCTTAGGCCAAAAAAAAAAGATGTTTGGTTCCTATTACCCTACCCTACCTAGTTTTTGTCCCCTACCCTAAAGTTTTTTTTGCCAATCCTACTGAAAAATGAATTGTTCCTACCCAAAAAATTGCCTCGCCGTCCTAAATACCAATTCTCCAACCATTAAATTATAAATTTCTGGATGAACAGAAGCAGGGGCCTACAATTAATGCATATAAAGACAATTACAACAAGGCAAACCTTTATCAAAGCCATCCAACTCCAGGGAATCGTGCAAGTTAAAGAATAAAAATAATAAAAAAATTAAAAAAAATCCCTACCTACCCTACCTATATTTTTTAAGGACATAATAGGAACCAAACACTTTTTTTTTTTTGGCCTTAGGCAAGACCAATCATAATCTCGTTTCAGCTGTTTGCAATATCAAAGAGTATCATTTCTTGGGAGAATTTGGATTTCCTTTCCACACTAGTACTTTGGTGCCTTTGAAGCACTGAAGGCCTGTGTTAAGACACTCATCACAGTAAAAACTCATTTTTAACTGTTTGGCAAATCAAAATGCTAGTCTCTTTAACCCTTTAATGCCTGGAGATCTCCTTCACAAGTGTCGTCTGGACCTTTGATACTTTTCAAAGTAACTTTGAAATTAATCATAAATTCTTAAAATATTTGAGGAAGAGTTGTGGGATGGATTGTGATCAACATCTCTCCTTCAAATAATTTTTTGAAAATTGCTCTTGTCCGACAGACATCATCGAAATAGTAAGGCAGTTTTGGGCGCTTCAGGCATGAATTGGTTACAAGATTTTGTATTGACTTTCAATACTTAGGCGACTTTTATGACAGGCACAAGAATGCAGAAATATTTGAAAACCTTTCAAACCCTGCCATGTTGGTATTCATTGGATAGCTCCCACTGAGTACTCTCATGTGAGTACCTGTTTGCTAGGGTTTCAGTCATTTTCCAGTTTTTTTGCGTGATTTTGTATTGGCCAAGTTAGCCACCAACGGCATAAGGGTTAAATCCTGCCATGTTGGTATTCATGGGAAAGCTGTTGCTGAGTCCTTTAAGATGAGTACCATTTTCCAGCTTTTTTCGCATGATTTTCTATTGACCACCAGCAGCATGAGGGTTATTTTGCTCCTAGTAGTCCTGTTCCCTTGAAGCCCTGTTCGGGGTGAGTGGCTCGCGCGATATCGTCCATCAACATGGGGTCGTCACACGGTTCATCAGCCTGAAACAGTACAGCACATCTCAGTGGACACACAAACACACACATATATATATATATATATATATATATATATATATATATATATATATATATATATATATATATATATATGTATATATATATATATATATATATATATATATATATAATATAATATATATATATATATATATACACATATATATATATATATGCTAATTTCACACAATAATATGATAATATTAACTAAATAATTTTACTATTGGTATTATTATTATTATCACCATTGTTTTCATATTATCATATCGTAATAAATATTTTAACTAGTTACATAATTATTACCATTGCTTATTAATGAAAAGGCTTGATTCATTATTGTATCTGTAACCAAACTGCTGATATCATCTAAAATAATTTTGAGCAGATTAGTCAGGCAGTTGTGGGCAGGAAAATAAACAAAAAACTTCTGGATGTAAATAAAGCTATTTTTACGCACCCTCAATTCCAGTATGCATCCGGGGGTAACGTGAAGGTCAGACAAGGTCAGCTTATCGTCAACCAGATCTACGCCATCAAGCTGAAGATGCTGGTCAAACGGAGCGACTGAGTAAGACCGCATTATCTGAAAAACATAATCATAAAGAAATTAAGATTGTCTTATCTACAATATATACTGTAAAGTTTGAAATATTAACGTGGAAGTAATATAAGGGACTTTAACGAGTGAGTCTGATTCGTTAATATTACGACCCGTTATTATTCGTTCTATTTTGTATTCAAATTGCGTATCTAGTCACAATTAAACATGGTCTGTTGATAACCATACGTATATACATAGACACAAGTACGTACAACCAAATTGTGAATGATGCGCGTAATTACGGTGATCTCAGTTCCTTAATTGCAAAAAACCAGTCAGGACTGGCATTCATTGACACGTGAGTTCGATAAACAGCCGCATGGCAAACTAGATTAGTGCATGAAATCTACGTGGTTCTAAGAAATCACGATTGCAATGGACCCATTTTGACGATCATTCGTACCGTTCATAGCTCGACCTGATAAGCTTGAACCCTTAACTTCAGTTGTTAGGTGGTTGCGCCTTAATGAAACCAAGTCTATTCTGTATCTTAGGGTATGAGTGGTAGATAAGTATATGAATTAGAATACCACCACTCAGATGGCGCTTTTGGTGACGGACCAGACGCTAATATTACGATCCGCTATTATCGAAAAATGGATCAATTAGCTAAATATAAACTCGCTAATAATTCAAACTTTACAGTAACTAGGAAGAGATTACAATTGCAACTGAGTAATATATGAAAAACATAATGATAGGGCTGTCATCGTTACAGACCAATTCGAGGGATCAACATATTTCTGGTGTTGATAATCGGATCGGTAAATTTCCTGAAATAAATTATCTGGTCGTTAAACTTCCCGCCCCTACTTAACAGTGTACATTCGCTCCATAGCACTTCCCTCATGCTATTTGCTGGATTGAGAAGCTTCCGGAATATCGCAAGTATGCTCGATGTATTTATTCAAAAAGTTTCTCCAGACTAGTGACCGTCCCTTCGCCGCTTTGGATGTTGTTGTGCTTTACCGATAAGTGCTAAAATGCTAAATGTAGATTATATTCCAGTGTTTTCTAATCGAACAAACTCATTTGAATCAACACACCGAATCGACACATATTTAGCTGATAATCGAATTGTAATGAATCGGATACCAATGCCAGTCCTACATAATGTTAAAGAAACTACAACAGGGCTCAACAGTACCTGGCCAACCCAGGTAGTCAGGCGGGGCAAGTTGGACACAAGATCAGATAGTCCCGCCAGGCATACAGGTGGCCCCGCCAATTCGATAACAATTATCTTATTTAATCTTGACATAAAGACATTGAAAATTTACTTTATTTTTTTAATTTTCATGATTGATGTTATTTCTGAACATTTTTCTCGCTATCAAGCTATCTACTGTGTCGAGCTCTGTACAACTATTATTATTTGACTGACTCACCTTGAGTTTCAAATCCCTCAATGTTTCACTTGATGACACTGAGAATTCCTTGTCTCCACGGATACGCCGCGTACGGCCGCTCCGTCGGACTTCCCCGTTCTCGATGCGTAAGGCCTTCTCTGGTGGCATATCTAATGCTCCGTCTGACTTGCGCTTTTTAGTTATAGCTTGTGCCTGAAATCCAAGGTTAGATATATTTAAATAATGCCTTTGGATTGATCATAAATTCACAAAATATTTGAGGAGTTTTGTGTTGAGTTTTGATCAACATTTTTATTATAGATTGTGCCTGAAATCCAAGGTTAAATATATTTAAATAATGCAAGGAGATGTTCTATACAAGGGTTATCTGGACCTTTGATACAAGTACTCTTCATAGTAGCTTTGTTATTAATCATAAATTCACAAAATATTTGAAGAGATGTGGGTTGGATTCCGATCAACAAGGAGGCGGAAAGTATCATTAAGAATATCATTAAAAGTTAGAAAAAATCAGGACACATTTGAAAAATATCTTTGTTTATATACACAAACCTCTTTAACATATTTGACATGATTATTTTGGTGATACATACAATATATACATACAGATACAATGAACCACGCCATGGCTGTCGATACAATTGTACTCTTTAATTGTTTTTTATTGACATGATGAAAGATGAAAAAAAATCTATTTAAAGATAAACAAATAATATCTTTAAGATAGCGTATCGTTAAGGAAATATCAATATTGTATCTCATTGTGAAAATTTCAACCCTTATGCTGCTGGTAGATAATTTGGTCAATAGAAAATGATGCGAAAAAAGCTGAAAAATAACGGACATCTGGCATAAAGGTACTCATCTGATAGGACTCGGCAAGAGCTTTCCAATGAATACCAATATGGAAGGGTTTCAAAGGTTTTCAATAATTTCTGCGTTTGTGTGCCTTTGATGAAAGAAGCCTCAACATTGAAAGGGTAAAGATATTGTATCATTAACCCTTCCAATGCTATGGCTACTTTCGTCCAAAGCAAAAGATTTACTGATCACAAAGATTTACTGATCATTATCTAAAAAAAACTGTCATGTTGGTATTCATTGGATGCCCTTCGCTGAGTACTCTCAGATGAGTACCCATGTGATAGGGTTTCAGTCATTTTTCAGGTTTTTTGCATCATTTTGTATTGGCCAAATTAGCTACCAGCAGCATAAGGGGTTAAAATTAAAAAGAATATTGTTAAGACAAATAAGGAAATATCAATATCATATTGTATCGTGAAAATTCTTAATCCTTCCAATGCTAAGGCTACTTTCGTCCAATAAACAAGATCACAAAGATTTTTGAAAACCATCGAAACCCTGTCATGTTGGTACTCATTGGATAGCTCTCGCTGAGCACTCTTAGATGAGTACCCATTTGCCAGGGTTTCAGTGATTTTTCAGGATTTTTTCATTATTTTGTATTGGCCAAATTAGCTACCAGCAGGATAAGGGTTGAAAAAAGAATATTGTTCACCCTTTTCCTGCTGGTGGCTAATTTGGCCAATACAATATGATGCGAAAAACCTTAAAAATTACTGAAACCCTGGCAAATGGGTACTCATCTGAGAGTACTCAACGAGAGCATTCCAATAAATACCAACATGACAGGGTTTAGATGGTTTTCAGAGATTTTTGTGTTTTTGTGATTTGAACAAAAGTAGCCTCAGCATCGGAAGGGTTAAGACAAATAAGGAAATATCAATATCGTATTGTATCATAGTAAAAATCTTTAAGGTACCAATCCCTAACAAGCGAGGAGTCGATGGTTACCTTCGTGGGGAACTCAGGGTCCTCATGTTCAAGGCTACTCACATCTGGCAGGGCTTTCGTGTTGGGGAGGATTTTTCGTACGAAGATCACCGCCTTGGCGAAGTCGACTTTTTCTCGTAGCAGCATGGCGCTTCTGGCGGAGCAGCAATCAAAACAGACGGCTGTTGGAGAGGAAATAGAGATTGAATTTTATAGTTATGGAGACGAACGTGATCAGAATACAATCCTTAGAGACTGAACCAGAAAGATGTTATTAAGCCTCATGTCAAACAGGGTCTTAGCCAGAATTAAGAACCTAAGCAGTATGTATAGAATATATATATATATATATATATATATATATATATATATATATATATATATATATATATATATATATATAATATATATATATATATGTATAAATGTATAAATGTATATATGTATGTACATATATATATATATATATATATATATATATATATATATATATATATTTATATATATATATATATATATATATATATATATATATATATATATATACTGTAAAACCCATTATTATCGCGCTCCTTTTAATTTCACGCATTTCGCGCTAGGTGATGATAACGCGTACATTACTGGCGCTGATATACGTTCAAAATAGCATAACAATGCCTCATCTAGTGGTGATACAGTTGATGCGCGTAATTAAATGACCGTGATCAGATTAAGACGGCAGTTGCGTGAATAAAAAGGGGCGTGGTTATAAAGGGTTTTACAGTATATATATATATATGTATATATATATATATATATATATATATATATATATATATATATATATATATATATATATATATATATATATATACACCTATACACATATATACACTTGCACTTTACCTGGCGAGGTGTTGAAGGAGAAAGTGCCATCTTCCTCCTGCAGCCGGCACATCTCGATTTCCACGTCCACCTCTAGGTGGCGCCTGAGCTGCTCCATTTCCTGCGGCCACACTAATGACAGCCTGCAAGAGACAAAAATAAAAATAAGAAATTGAAAATGTGTATGTTGTTAGAACGATATGCAAAGATTCGCTCTGTAACAATAAAGTAACTAGAAACACAACAATTTTTTTTTCAACATAAAGAAAGCAAATTTACAGTGCATGAACATATAAATTTTTCTTTTAAATCATTAGAGTAGAATCTTTTTTACAATTCAATGCAGGTGATATGTCGGTCATATTTTTATTCCTCTCTGAGGAAAAGGCATCTACTTTCATAAGAACCCAAGAAATTTAACCCTTAAGCTGCTGGTGGCTAATTTGACCAATACAAAATGATGCACAAACCCTGAAAAATGACCGAAACCCTGACACATGGGTACTCATATGAGAGTACTCAGCGAGAGCTATCCAATGAGTACCAACACAACAGGGTTTGAATGGTTTTCAAAGATTTTTATGTTTTGTACTTAGGACGAAAATAGCCTCAGCACTGAAAGGTTCAAGGTTATGCTATGCTAAAACATTGCATTACAATTACAGCTACCTTGAAACATGCAAAAAACTTTATTCCAACAGGAATGTGCTGCACTTACATGTAGGAATGTCATCGATAGTCGACAAATCGATGAATCAACATTTTCACTTTGTCAATTAAATTGAATCGAAAGGTTGGGTATCAAATCGAAATAATCGATATTCTCTACTCCAATAATGCCGTATGATTATTAATAAAAAATATACTTTTCCCACACATTTTCCTGTTAAACCAACGCAAAATGAAACTCTGACTAAATATTGAAGTATTTACTCAGGCATATGGCTGAGACACGGGGTATCGAACCAAATGGAATCGAATCGATATATCGGAAAGAGTATAGCAATTAATCGAATCGAGAAAAAATGGATATTAATGACATTCCTACTTACATGTCGTCTTGGTATTTGTGTTTTAGCTGCTCAGGCGAGTAGAGAAATCCTCCATGTGGACAGACAAAAATACTGTTGTTGACTTTTTCCAGTGCATCTCTCTTTCCTGGTTCCCTGTAAGGAAAACACTCATATTTAGATGGCACAAATAGACTGAATTGTTGCTAAATAAAATTTAATTTTATGCTTCAGAAAAGTGCAGAGGCCCGAGTGGCAATCACATTTGTGTTTTTATAACTGTAGGACTCTTTTTACTTAAAAAATGATCAAATATTGTCAAAATAATTATCCTATGTACATGTACCTACGCATTTATTGTTTATTTCTCTGCCAGTGTATTTTCTTGCTCAAACCTCTTCCCCTGAAATTTGTGTGGGGCGATAATGATTTTTGCCATTGTAACCCTGCTGTCTTTAAGAAAAGTGACATTTTAAGATAATGTTCAGATGAATATCAAGAATATAATCAGTTGAAGAACACCAGTTGACACGTCAGTTGTCCTTAAGTACTGTTCTTAAGTGAAATATAAAAGTGAAAAGTTGGGAAAGGACTACAGCAGGACTGATATGACGATTTGAGAATTTGGAAGTCCTATGGTCCCCTAGAATTTTCAACTGATGCCTGATTCCTGAATCCCTACAGAGTACTTACTTTATAAACTTCCTCCATTCCTGTAGGAAGTCCTTGCTGAGGACGTAGACTTGCCGCACGCAGTCCCGCGCCCACAGAGGCCGGTGACGATCCAGGTAGAGATCCAGCAAATCTTTTTTCTGTATCGCAGCCAGGGAGAGTTTGTGGTTTCTCGCCCGCTCAGATTCCTCAATTATCAACTAAAATACAATTCAACCAGAGAAAATTGATAAACGTACTGCACAAAGGTGAAGGGAAACCTAGAGAATTAGGCACCCTCTCCCCACCATTTTAACTATTTAAGAGCCTGACCAAATTTTCATACTTTCAAATATCATAATAATACAAGCATGCAAAATATGAGTGCAAGAGCAAATGCTAGAGCCATGACTGCCTAGTGTGATACCTAGGAAAGGCTGCGGCCCTTATTGCCGCTACTCACAATGATTTTGTCTTAATTCAATATTACCTGCTTTATTTTGTAACTCTATAAATACTCTTGTTATGTTTAGAAAATCAAGATGATCAGGAAGATTTGTTTTTCTTAAAGATGAAAAAGCAATGAAAATGTCATCGAGGTAGAGAGAGAGAGAGAGAGAGAGAGAGAGAGGGGGGGAGGGAGGGAAGGAGGGGGAAGAAAGAAGGAGGGGAGGGAGGGAGGGAAGGAAGGAGAGAGGGACGAATGGGAGGGAAAGAAGAGGGAAGGAGCGAAGGAAGAAGGGAGGGAGGGAACAAAGAAGGGATGAAGGAAGGAGGTAAGAAGGAAGGAGGGAAGAAGGAATGAGGGAGGGAAGAAGGGAGGGAAGGAAGGAGAGAGGGAAGAAGGAAGGAAGGAGAGAGGTAAGAAGGAAGGAAGGAGGGACGGAAGAAGGAAGGAAGGAGAGAGGTAAGAAGGAAGGAAGGAGGGAAGGATGGAAGGAAGGAGGGAAGAATGGAGGGAGGGAAGGAGAGAAGGAAGGAAAGAAGAAGGGAAGGAAGGAGAGAGGGAAGAACGCAGGAGGGAAGAGGGAAGGAAGAAGGGAGGGAAGGAGGGAGAGAGGGAAGGAGGAAGGAAGGAGGGAGGGAAGAAGGAAGGAAGGAGAGAGGTAAGAAGGAAGGAAGGAGGGAGGGAAGAAGGAAGGAAGGAGAGAGGTAAGAAGGAAGGAAGAAGGGAAGGATGGAAGGAAGGAGGGAAGAATGGACGGAGGGAAGGAGAGAAGGAAGAAGGAAAGAAGAAGGGAAGGAAGGAAGGAGAGAGGGAAGAACGAAGGAGGGAAGAGGGAAGGAAGAAGGGAGGGAAGGAGGGAGAGAGGGAAGGAAGGAAGGAGGGAGGGAAGAAGGAAGAGAAGAGGGAAGGAAGAAGGGAAGGAAGGAGAGAGGGAAGGAGGAAGGAAGGAGGGAGGGAAGAAGGAAGAAAGGAGGGAAGAAAGAGGGAGAGAGGGAAGGAGGGAGGGAAGAAGGGAATGAAGGAGAGAGAGAGAGGGAAGGGGGGAGGGAAGAATAGGAGGGTGGGAGGAAGTGAGAGAGAGATGGAAGGAGGAAGAGAGATTCTGACCTGGCACTTTGGACATATAGGTGCATCCCACTTGAACTCTGGTGCTTTGGGGAAGTAGACCCGTAACCGCTGCCACACAACATCTGAGACCAGTTTCCTACAGCTCTCGTCTGCATCTAGGTTTCCTGAAATGAAAGCAATAAGCAATTATAGGGCTGCGCAAAGCACCATTCAGGAAAGTTAGGCACCTTAGCCTGGCCTTATCATCAACACAGGTCCATAGCTAAGGAATGGCACCTTGTTTATTTTCATGATACAATACAATATTTTAATATTTCCTTAACAAAACATTAACTTAACAATATTTTTAATGGTACTGCCTGTCTCGCAGGGACCTAATTTTGTCAAATTCAGCACTGTCAGCTTCAGAAATTTCACTAATAAAGTACCAGTCAGCGCAATTTTATACATATTTTGAATTCTAAACGATACAATTCAATACTTAGTTTTTTTTTCCATACAATAATACTTTTTCCCATTCAATAATGGTATTTGGTATCATATCAAGTAACGGCACCTATCCCAAACCTTAGCCTAGCTTTATTAGTGACACAGCAGGCAACTAGGTAGCATGAAGGATTCATGTGTATGCCCATATCCTTGTAAATTACACTGCTGAACACACAATGTTGTGGTCCAGAATTTATATATATATATCGATTTTAAATAAACTATTAAAATATTTTATCATATGACCATAATATTTCCTAATGAGTAAAAACATGCTTGTGAAAAATATGTATGAATCTATATTTAGCTAATCCTCTGCATGGCAATGAAAATGCCAACTTCAGATGCAACCAATATATGTATATAGTGAAAATACATGAAAAAGAGTGTGACAATATCTAGAAGTAAAGTGCAAGTTTCTCTAAAAATCAGTTTTCTTGAAAGGTAAAAAAAATTAGCATTTCCTGTATTACAGTAAACTGCTGTCCCCATAGGGAAAAAAGGGTGTCTCCGTACCATGGTCCACACACAGGAGGTCCTCGTTAAAGCTCATGGAGTCCTCCTCCTCCTGGCCTTTTTTCCCCTCCTTTGTCTCCTTTTGTGCAGTGTGCGCTCCAGCATTTTCACAACTATTCACAGTCTTATTATGAATCTCCTCCTTTCCCTCCTTCGTCTCCTTTTCCTCCTTCTTTGTCTCCTTTTCCCCCTCCTTTCGTGCAGAGTGCACATCTGCATTTTCAGCACTATTCGTAGTTTTATTTTGAGACTCCTCTTTTTCCTCCTCCTTTGCTTTCTTCTCCCCCTCTTTCGCCTCCTTTTGTGCAGTGTGAGCCCCTGCGTTTTCAGCACTATTCGACGTTTCGTTATTTATCTCCTCTTTTCCCTCCTCGTTGTTTGCAGTAGTCTCTGAGCAACCAGGTATGCTATTGTTGCTCTCAGCACTCAATTGCCCATTGTTCTGGCAGCACTCTGGGGGGTCCTTTTCCGAGCCTCCAGGTGAGTTATTGAGTGTGCTTTCATTCTGGGACTTGTCGGCAGCAGAATCAGCGTTGACTGCGGAGCTACTGGAATCGTCTAAACCTGCCACTCGGCTGTCGTTGGCAGCAGTTTCGAGATTCCCATTCTGAGAGGCCTCTTCCGCCAGCTGCTCTAGAACGAGGCGCTTCCAACTGCGCAGCGAAGCCTTACCGACCCAGTAACCACACCTGCAATGGACAAAACAAAACAGTAAATGCTTCAGTGAAACTTACATGAAACATACATTGAGTAACCACACCTGCAATGGACAAAACAAAACAGTTAATGCTTCAGTGAAACTTACATGAAACATACATTGAATACAATATACACATGTTCATTACATATTTGCAGAATGCTTAACCCATCAATGCCTGTAGTGCCTAAAATAGCCAGATTATTTTGGTGAAATATATAAAGTATAAAGTTTATGCTTCATTTCAATGTTATCTTTATAAGTATGACAGGTCCAGACGACATTTGTCTAGTGGATTAGATTTTCAGGCATGAATGAGTTAATTTGTAAGCAGTGCAACAATAGTCCTGTCTGTAGCTTCCGACAGCACTGAGTCTACCACTGCAACTATGATCTCCATACAGAGAGGCAGATCTGTGTGAACGTGTCATAATACGAAACACACACACACACACCTAAATCTCTTATGCATCTGTATGGTTTTACTCTCCCAATGCTAAGGCTACTATTGTCTAAAGCATAATGAAACAAAGATTTTTGAAAACCTTTTAATACCTGCCATGTTGGTATTCATTGGAAAGCTCTCACTGAGCACTCACAGATATATTCCCATGTGCCAGGGTTTCAGTAATTTTTCAGCTTTTTTGCTCTCTTTTGTATTGGCAAATTTAGTCACCCACAGCATAAGGATTAACCCTTTCCATGCTGAGGCTATTTCCGTCAATGGAAGAAAAATGCAAAAAGTTTTGTAAACTATCTAAACCCTGTCATGTTGATATTTCTCGCTGAGCACTCTCAGATGAGTACCTATTTGCTAGGGTTTCAATCATATTTTAGGTGTTTTGCATTATTTTGTATTGGCAAAATTAGCCACCAGCAGCATAAGGGTTAAGACAGTGAGATTTGGCTGAAAACAAAAATAAACAATTGAGGAGCACCATAACCCATAACCCTAAGTCCTGCAGTGCCAGTCCCACTGTCATCCATTCCCAAAAACAATTTTGAAGTTATAGGATCTGGTCTGGTCTGTAACGATGACAGCCCTAGCGGAATGAAGGATGAAATGAAATTTCACTCACTGTTCCACTTTTGTCTTCAGTGCGTCTGACAGGAACTTGTTGTCCTCCGCTATTCGGGCCTTTGTGCGAATTACTCTACAGCGCTCCTCCACGCAGCTCCGACAGAACGCATCCGGGCTGAAAAACAATCACTCGGTAATGACAGAGAAGACAAACTGAAGCAACCATCTCGCAACACAATGCCTTACTATTGCACTAATCATACTGAGCATATGTTAAATGCACTGGGGAAATTAGCCAGTAAATCCATAGCCTTTGTAGCAGTTGAAGACCACTGCAAGGAGGTGATGCTTGCTGCAGCTTAAAGTTATGCATCCAAGGATTTTTTTATGTACCTACTTATATTATCACTGATGCGACTGGTGGCTAATTTGGCCAGTGTAAAATGATGTAAAAACCTGAAACATGACTGAAACCCTGGCATATGGGTAGTCATCTAAGAGTACTCAGTGAGAGCTATCCAATGAATACCAACATCACAGGGTTTAGATGATTTTTAAAAATCTTTGCCTCCTTGGATAAAAGTAGCCTCAGCATTGGAACAACCATGTAATACATGTAACATACATGTAAGAGATTCCATTTTCATTTCAAACTTGTTTCTTTTTCTTAAGATATTTTCTTGAAGATAAACTCTACACAATATTCTTGAGATAAAAGGAATGTTGGAACACCTCATTTAACTTTGCTGTGTATAAACATACCTTACTGTACAAAATAATAATAATAAGATTTATTGCAGGAAGCAGTCTGACAAATTAGGCGGAAAACATGCAGGCAAACGCATAGCTGCAAAATATTTGCAGTGGGAATTATAATCAGGACACTACCAACAATTGCCCATGAAATATCTATAAGATCTGTCATGGGTACTGTAGATTCACAAAAAATTGTAAATTTTGCGAATTTACAGAAAATTGATTTTTACGTTTTTAGCTTTGCGAACATGGAGTGCCAGCTATACACTTAAAGTGGCAACACTAATCATTGCATATTTGAATTTTGTGTCTGGGGCTAAAAGCAAAAAAACACAAAAATTAAACTAATGCAATCTTCTCCAAATTTACAGTATCACAAATCTTAATGAAGATTTCAAGAGGAACTCTGATGCATGGATATGTTAACCCATGCATGCCTGAAGCAGCCAAAACTGCCTGGCAATTTTGGCGATCTCTCTCTAACAAAAGCAATATTTCGCAAATATTTGAATGAGAATTGTTCATCAGAACTCTATCTACATCTCTCTTTCAAATAGTTTGTGAATTAATGCTCATTGCATAAAAGTTATTTTTAAAAGTACAAGTGAACAGGTCCACACGACACTTGACATTAAATATTCCAGGCATGAATAAGTTAAACCTATTTATAATCAAAAATGAAATGAGAGTCGGTACTTACTTCAGAAGCCTTGGCGCTCCTCCATATTTTGTGAATAACAGCTCTGCCTGCAAAAATAATTCCATAATGAACAATCGGTCAGATAAAATCAGGAACATGAAAAATTATTTCCTGAAAGAAAAAAAGCAACTCTTGCATCATAAAAAGTCAAGTGTGATTCATGAATATAAATAATCATATCATTTATGACAATTATTCAAAATTTTTTGACAATTCTTAACCAATTGACACTCAGAGTTTCTCTAGAAGGCATCGTCTGCTACTTTCATACTTTCAAAATTAACTTGTGAATAAAGCAAAAGTTCACAAAATATTTGAAGGGGGGTTGTTGTTTGGCTTCTAATCAACATTTCTCCTTCAAATGTTTTCAAGAAAATGCTTTTGAGAGTAAAATATTCCCAAAATTGTCAGGCCTCTTTTGGCTGCTCTGAGTGTAAATGGGTTAAATTACTCCCACCACTAGTTCATAACACATTCATGCCTGTAGCCAAAACTATTTGACTATTTTGGTGGCATCTCTCAAATAAAAGCAATATTTAGAAAATATTTGATGAAGAGTTGTTTATCAGAACTCAATCAACAACTTTCCTTCAAATATTTTTCTAATTGGTGCTTCATTCCAAAGTTATCTTGAAAAGAATGGCAGGTCCAGACGACCCAGGTCAAGTAGATGTCCAGGCATGAATAGAATTGAAATTCAATTATATGTTTGATATTTACATTTTAAGAAATTCTTCACAATTTTTTTTAGGTGTCCTGAAGGGTGATTTTTGAGGATCAGGAGTCCAAAAGAGGCAGGCTTAGACTACTGCAGATCTTATTTTTTACAGGCTTTCAATTTTCGCAATTTTCACGCTTCCCTTGATAGCGCCAAATAGCATCCTTTAAGTTAGAGCTGCACTCATCACTCACAAACTCAAGTAGCTCGAGCACTGAGTAGCTCAAGCTGGAGTGACCAACTCATCGACAAACCTGACACAGAACACCTTCGTTTCACTGCTAATAACTGTCGTCTTGTTTACAATCCCTAATGTATACAGGCATTGTTGAGTGCTATACTGACCTTTGTACCTCCCCAGAACATTTTTAAATGAAATAAACATGTAAATGTTAATAAATCTCCATTAGCAAGTATTCATTTTTTAATTGTTGGGCTGAAAATATATATCTTTTTAAAAAAAGACTGTTCGTGAGCTCATGAGTCAAAATGGTGGTGAGCTCATGAGTTGATCTCCCTCTGTGAGTGCAGCTCTATATATAGTTTGCTCACCGCTGTTTTCCTGACGCACTTCATCTTGATGACTTTATCAGGGTGCAGCTTGCCGTGGTCGCACAGTCCGCCACTGTTGTCAACAGGGGGCACTTTCTCAGAGTTCTCCGCAGCCAGCCACTTCGACAACCAGTCCAAGCTCATCCATTCAAAGTCAGAACCTGAAATAACAGTTATGACAATTAAGGCGAAATTGATATAAGAAGAAGCGAGCGATCGAAATAATTTTTCCTATTAAAAATATTGTCATTTGATATTGCGCCCTTTCCATATAAACATGCTCAAAGGCGCTATTAATCGGAAAAAATATTGTCAATTGTTATGTGAATTACAATCAGTCCAAGCTCATCCACTCAAAGTCAGAACCTGAAATAAGAGTGATGACATTAGGGGTGAAATTGGTATGAGTAGAATAGATCAATCGAAATCCAATTAATCTGAAAAAATATTATGTCAGTTGTTATTCTAATATGTATGTAAATCAAAGAATTTGACAATAATATGTCAATTTTAACATAGTTAAGTTTTTGGATATGAAAGACCCTCCTATAATATATACAATAACAGTAGTGTGATTCATTTATCTAAATCATGCTTGATAACAACAGGATACAGTATATTTCCAGAGATGTAATTGATATGAGAAGAATCGATCAATCAATATAAATTTTCCAATTAATCAGAAAAAACATTACATCAATTTTATGTCAACTAATTGATAAAAGAATCACCACATTTTTTAGCAAACCTGGACGAGAATTTTGAATAGAAAATAGTAATCTTAGGATCATAGCAACAAAAATATTTATGTGATAAATGTGAAAATGATACATATCTCATGCTTTGAGCGGTTCTACAAAATCATATCAAAATCATTGGAATCAGAAGAAATAATGTCAATAATCCAATTGGAAACAAAAATGGATATCAATGACAGCCCCAGTTGATATAGAGAATAACATGAGCATTAAGCATAACAGTAAGGCCTAAAAAAAGAAGTTGTTTGTTTCCTGTAACCCTTCCCTAACCAGTTTTTATTCAAAAAAATCCCCACCCTATAAAGTTTTTATCGCCATCCCAACTCCTAATCAACGTAAAACATGCATAAAACACACATTTTTGACCAAAGAAATAATGCAAAGAAAAAAGATTTTACCGACTTACCTACCCTATTTTTTTTCGAACCGTTACAGGAAACGAACAATTTCTTTTTTTAGGCATAATATGAAGAAAATGGACTTAACAGGGTCCATGGTTGAGAATTATTGATTAAGAGAAAAATGTCACGGCTGGCCACATCTATTGCAAGAGATTCTAAAGGGGATAAATATTGAAGATTTCCTCTTACCTTTTTCAATTGGCAACATGTGGTAGAGGTGTTTAATCTCTTGCTGTTTTGCACGTCCAGTCACAACGCTCTGCTCCTAAAAACAAAACAGTTACCATGAGATCACAACATAGCCTTAGCTAGCAAGGTGTCTAGGCATCATTTGGATACCCAAACCCTAAAAAATCACCCCTCAGGACAAGCACAATTTTGGGGGAGAGTAAAATGTCATTTTCAAACATATAAATTGAATTTGTTTCATACCAATTAAAATCCCATGGCATTGTATAAGAAAATATGTAAATACATGTTTATGGTTGTAATCTAAGTATACTGTGATATCCCTTGAATAATAGGATGCCCAAAGATGTAAGGATTGAAAATTATAGGCACCCAGTCCTGACAATTTTGGAAAAATTTTACTTAAAAAACTCCTCAATATTCAAGATGTGTCCCTAAAACTCTCAATGGTCAATTTTGTCTACAGGGATCAAAAACAATGCAGTTGTAGTCAGGGTAGATTCCATTCAACAATTCAGCAGGACAAGGGTCAAGCTCTACTTCATGGTCTTAGCCAGCAGGGCGTCTGGGTGTCTTTTTGGACACCCAAACCCTTAAAAAGCACCCCTCAGGACACCCAAAAATATTGGTGAGGAATTTCTTAAAATGTCAATTCCAAGCATATAATTAATTCTTTTCATCTCTATGTAATTCCTATGACATTGTATAAGGATATCATATCTTATTTTGATAGATTTATACATGGTTATGGGTGAAATCCAAGTATATTATGGTCCCCCTTAAAAAGTTGGACGCCCAAAAATTTTACAATTGCCAATTTTGGGCACCCAGTTTCTAAATCCTGGCTAAGACCCTGCTCTACTTACCCTCATACGCATCATATCTTTGATCCAGTCATCGAAGAGGGCGTTGTCCTGTTTCAGGTATTGCTGCACATGAGACGGTAGACCCTCCAGACTCTCTAACTCCGGCAGCTTACTCTCAGCTAAAATATGCAACACAGGTGCTCCACTTTATTGCTTGGTGACACAAATATAGTGTTTGGAATCGGTCAAAATTTTCCAAGTCGATCACCGGTCCATATGAACGACCGATGACCGATTAATAATCAAAGTTGTGTACATGGTTTTCTGTGCCGCCATTGCTTTTTACCTTAGTCATAAGGTACCACGACACCTAGCAGTATCAAGACACATTAGCGTAATTGCGTCATGAGCATTTGCGCTATGGTGTGCCGATAACACAACAACAATGGCGGCACGGTAATATCGCATGCTCAGAGAGGTGGATCTGGTTTCATCCACCTCTCTAGAGCGGACCCGCAGTGTTTCCTCTTTGGTGGGGCAATAAGAAGGTAAATAAACTTTGTTTCTCAGATTTTCTGACCGGCAGGACTACCGAAAGTTCAGCTATTTCTTTGAATAGAATTTTTATCCATGTTAATTTTTTTTGTTCAAACATGTAAAATTGCGTTCAATCATCATAATCGGAGGCACAAACAAACGCTGTTCGGCATGTTCGAACAATCAGGAGAACACTACACAAATATATTGCTTAACCCATCCAATACCACACAAACATATATGCTCTTGTAGCATATAAATTTCTAGTCATTTTTAACAAAATATAAGATTATTTTTGAATCACAACAATATGACGATGATTGAGCTACACACAACATACCTTTGTCATCTTGGCTGCTCCTGTGGTAGACTAACATGTAGGCGTTACGAGAGGCGTGCGTGCCCTTCTGTGAGCGTGGTTTCTTGGCCGCCTTGGGACCCTCTGAAACGAGACAAGCCAGGAACGTGACCAACAGCCACTCAGGCAGGGGCTTAGCCGCCTATGCATCCAGCGTGTCATTTGGACACCCAGAACACAGTTTGGACACCCAAAGAATTACGTCAGAATTTGTTGATGATGACTTTTCTTAGAAGATAGAAGATGTAGAAGCTGTAGTGTCACTTTTATAAGACACACAAAGCAGTTGCTGGCCTAAAAAAAGCAAAATCTGTAAATATATAGGGTTCATCTTATTAGTAGTATGTACTTTTTACCACACTTTGGACATGCAAAAGTTTATGAAACCTCTATTTGGACACCCTGTTTCCAAATATTGGCTAAGACCATGCTCAGGGATTGACCCCGGAGCAAGTGATTTTGCAACCAGATGATAAATTTATGGGCCAAGTTAGTCAGGTACTTGCCCTGGCAAGTGAATTTTTGAAAAGAAGGGCTTTCGGACAAGTACATTTTAGTTTGCACTTGTCCAAATGGGCAAGCTGATTTTCTGAGCACTTGACATTTTTTATGCAGAAAAATGGCACAAATACCCAGGAATATACTAACAATGCTAACAAATTTAAAAGAAAATGGTTTTAAAACCATTAAATCCATAGGACATAATACATGCCATTCTAGCACATGTAATAACTTTTTTTCGGCAAGCCAAAAATGATGTAAGGCAAGTAAAAATTAATATCTACTTGCCCGGCATGGCTAGTTAGTTCAGAAACTTATGTTGCTGCCTGTTAATGATTATGCATACATTGCCAACTGAGACACTTCAAGATTTTCTTTTGAATTTTCATCTCCCATTATTTTACCTAATAGTGCTCCGAAATGCATCTCAGAGAACTTTATTTTTCAAAATTTTCTTGGGGACCCTGCTCCAGACTGAGACTGGACATGCACTATGCTTGTGGTATAGTGTTATCAACTTGCAGGCCCCAACAAAGGTTTATTCCTCCTAAATTTTAAATCATAGGAGCCAAATTCTCAATTCATTTTAAATCCTATTTCCCAAACTATTCATTAATTTCTTCTAGGTAGAAATTGGACAAGGAATATAGGTGTAATAAAATATGTAAAGACTACAAACCTATATCTTCCTCATTCCCCAACTGTAATTTCTTGCCCTCAACTTTCTCGATTTCTTCGTCGTTGAATTTGTACCATGTATCCGTTACAAGGTCTTTGATGTGCGCCACATAGTGGCCACTGTAGGCACTAGGGCCTCGGTGGATGAGAACTGCGTACAGCTCGTAGACAATCTCTCCCTCTGAAAATACAAGCGCAATATATTTATTTATATTTATTTATATATATATATATATATATATATATATATATATATATATATATATATATATATATATATATATATATATATATATATATATATATATTTATACATGTGTATAAATTCTGAAAATTCCTTTTGTTACAGTCATATTACCAAGCAAGTCAGGCATCTTAAGGCGTCACAAGCCCGATTGGGTAAAATCAAGCTTAGAAAGATATTCAATTTATGATTAACAATTATTCAAATAAAGTTTACAAATTCAATTTGAAATATCAAATAATAATACCTATTTGGGTACAATGACTAGCTGCCTAGGGTGTTTATTCTGCCTCTTATTCGCAGGAGTTACTGCGTAAAGTGTTATTTTTGCGCACATAAAGTAATGCGCTCAGCAGGCAGCTACCTTTGATGCAGTGGTGAAAATAGACAGTAGCCCACTGGTCAATTTCTACCAAAAATTTAAATGGGCTAGTAAAAGTATATGTTTACTGGCCCAGAAAGTCTACTAAATATTCTGACATCATTGATATAGTGAGCATCACATCCAGTTCACATTTCTTCTACATTAGATTATAACTATCACAATTCATTAATTTAGCACAATTAACCAAGAATGTTCAGTTATGAAAAGTCTGTTGGCTACCACTTTGGTTATCAATGTGATATGGACCGCTAATTTTTCTGGTGGACCACCAAACTATTCATTTTGATGGACCGTTTGACCACCAATGCTTAGCAAACTGTTTTCAGCACTGTTGATGCGCAGTTTGATTTTTGCTTACGGGTGTTGAATGACAACCTAGATCATGTCAGCGTGTTGTAAGATACTAGCATGAGATCTGATGTCCAAATAAAGTTGCATAGTTCAATAAAGGCAATTTCCAGGGGAGCGTAAAGTACACATTAATTTAACTGCCGCATAATCAACATGGTATACAGAAGTGGTTCTGCTTCTAGTAGTTACATACCTGGTTTATTAAGGTAGGGGCTCATGTCAAGCTGCTCTGGGAACTGGATATAGCTGTTCAACTTCTTCTTATGCCCAGTGTGCCTACAATCAATAAATATATGATGAAAAACATAACCATGCACTAATTTGGCATTTGGCCCACATCAGAGTCTTAGCCAGGACTTGGAAAATGCCTGTCAAAAACATCAATTCCTAGTCAGCATCTTCAAATCTTCACACCAACTAGATTTGGTTATCGGCCAAAAAAAGTCAAAATTGAAAATTCCTCTTCGAAATTTTTGTCTGTCTAAAATGGTGGATACTGCCTCTTTCCTTCAAATTTCATCTAAAATAAGTTCTACATGAGTAATTTCTTAGTAAGCAAAATTTACTAAATGATGAGCTGATGTTTTGTACGTTTTTATTTTACTGTACACAATACAAATATTTAACCTTTTTTTTTTCAAATTCATAATTGACAAATTTAGTTTATTTTATTCACAAGGATGGGAGTTACCTACTGAATACCACAATCCACACACTTAACTAAAGCTCACCTGTCAAAGACGAATCTCAGGAGCTGTAGGTTGAGGACCGGAGGTAATTGTTGGAGCTGAATGCGCCGCCCGGCATCCTGCTTGGAGTTACACTGTGTGCACATATACTTATTATCCCCTTCCAACTTCTCCTCCTGCAATTACAATAGCAATAATAGTTTAGACAAGAACTTGGGAATGCAGAATTATTTTACAAAATTATTTTACAAAATTATTTTACAAAATTATTTTACAAAATTATTTTACAAAATTATTTTACAAAATTATTTTACAAAATTATTTTACAAAATTATTTTACAAAATTATTTTACAAAATTATTTTACAAAATTATTTTACAAAATTATTTTACAAAATTATTTTACAAAATTATTTTACAAAATTATTTTACAAAATTATTTTACAAAATTATTCAAGGGAGTTTTTTTGGTAATGTTCCGATTAACATTTGCCCTTTAACTTTTTCAGCATTGTCTCACTTTTTGACAATAACTTGGGTATGCAGAATCATTTTACAAAATTATTCAAAGGAGGGGTTTTTGGTAGCGTTCTAATGATAAAACATTTCTCCTTCAAAGTTTCTTTCCAATTTTGTTCAGCTAAAGGATTTCACAAAAGTGGCAGGCCTCGACGCTAACTCATAATGATACTGGCCGTGTAGGACCAGTAACGCCTAGCATCTGCAGGTCCTGCAGAAGTTTTACTGGTCCTACATTTATTCTTTAACATAACAAGAAAGAACGTTGCATAAAATTCATCAAAACATTTATCTTTATAGATTCTATCTTCATTTATTTCAAAAACATTTGGGGACATTCTCGGTGGGAAACTTTTTAACAAGAATGTCTCCAAATGTTTACTGGACCTGTAGGACCAGTTAAGGTCTTTTTTTACTAGCCCTATGCTGTTTTGGGGAATTTTTACTGGCCTGGGGCCATAGGTTCACCCTTAGCGTCAAGCCCTGAGTGGTCCTCCTGCTTTTTGCCGCTGTAACCATTAGCGGGTTAACCCTTTCATGCTTGGAGATCTCCGTGACAAGAGTCGTCTGGACCTTAGATACTTCTGGAAATAACTTTGGAATTAATCATTAATTCGCAATATATTTGAAGGAGAGTTGTGAGTTGGATTTTAATCAATATTTCTTCTCCAAATATTTTCTGAGAATTCCCTTTATCAGAGAGATATCACCAAAATAGTCAGGCATTTTTTCCTTAATATTGGCATTAATGGGTTTAGGTTGAGCTTTGTCATCACGGTAAAAGAACTGACCTCCAGGAATTCAGCAACACATTCTCTAAGTTGGCTGTGTCCTTTAATATTCAGATCAAGCTCATAAAACTGAGAAGACCTCTCGGAAACACTGTTACAGTTACTGCATCTGGAACAAAATAAAGGCATTTACAATCAATAATTATATTAATTGCTCCAACAAAAAAACACATGAAGTGAAAAATTCTTTCCTATACAAAAATAATAGTGGTGTTAATTGAAACTCAATCCCAGTTCGAATTTGTAAACAGGTCGAACAAAAATACATAATTCAATAGATTCCATATAATATCTTGTACGTTTAGGCTTCGGCATATTTTTGTCTTCTACTATTATTTAATATATCAGAGGAAGAAACAACGGGTGATTGTCTTTGTAATGATTTTGATGTGTCCATTTGCATTTATAAAGAAGTTCAGAAGTACACATTGCTAAGCCTTGGTGTATGTATTCTTAACCCATTTACACTCAGAGCGGCCAAAAGAGGCCTGACGATTTAGGAATTATTTTCCTTACAAAAGCATTTTTTTGAAAACATTTGAAGGAGAAATGTTGATCAGAAGATAAACAACAACTCTCCTTGAAATATTTCGCAAACTTTCGATTTATTCCCAAGTTATTCCCAAAACTATGAAAGTAGCAGACGATACTTCTAGAGGAACTCTTGAGTGTGAATGGGTTAACCAATTCATGCCTGGGCCTCGTTCAGCACCATAAACGTTGATCAACGTGGTAGGAAAACGGGATCTGAACGCACCGTTGTAGTAAACTGTGAACCCTACCCAGAATCCCTCATTCATCATGGACGTCACAAAACGAAATCTGGCGGGTTTTCAAATTCGTCTGATAACGTTTTGTCTGTTTTTGTTTATCTATTTGATAAACATATATCTCTAATAGATACATGCCTTAGTTACATTTATTGCTATAACTTAGGATCAGTAAAAAACTGGTCCTACATTTTTTTGCATACGAAAAAAAATCATAATCCCTCTAACACACCTATACCATGGCCAGTATGTAACTCTTATTGAGCGATGATTGAAGAAATTGCATTTTTTACATTTTAAAATCACTTAAACCCAATACAAATATGTCAGAAACAAGTGAAAAGATAGCATTATCGATAACTTATTTGTGTCAAGTTTAACTTATTTATCCGTATCAACCAGAATAACAAGGACCCTTTTTGCCTATTTGGACCTTTGAGTTTATAGATTCTCGATACATAGACGCCATGTTTTGTTCGCATAGAGACCCGGATGTCAAACGGTACAACGACACCTTCGAGGTGTCCTCTTTCCGTTTCAACATCCGGGTCTCTCCTTCATCAACGTTTTGATTTTATGCCGATCTGAACGGGAAACGTTTATCAACGTTGATCAACGTTTATGGTGCTGAACGAGGCCCGGGGGATCTACTAGACATGTTGTCTGGATCTTTGATACTTCTTAAAGTAACTTTGAAATTTATCACAAATTCATAAGCTATTTGAAGGAGAGTTGCGGGTTGGTTTTATGGTCAACATTTCTTCTTGAAATATTTTCTGAAAATTGCCTTAATTAGAGAAGTTTCACCAGTATAGTTAGGCGGTTTAGGGGGCGACATGCATAATTGGATTAATGTTCATTCTTTGGCTATTCTTGCATATCGTGCAACTTCAACCTGTTTTTTCAATAAGCTTGCTTACCTAGTCACGTAAGCGTACTGGCCGCTGAACTGTTCCTGTACTAGATTGCGGACAGTGGGGTCCAGCTGCTGGGAAAGGCTGTCCTCTAACAGGGACATGAAGAGTTTGGAGAACTCCTGCGCGTCCTGCTGGAGGGCCGCGTCCAGACCCAGACACTCGATGAACGCGTTAGGATCGATGTACCTGAAATAGTTAATAGGGACATGAAGAGTTTGGAGAACTCCTGCGCGTCCTGCTGGAGGGCCGCGTCCAGACCCCAGGCACTCGATGAACGCGTTAGGATCGATGTACCTGAAATAGTTATTAAACAGGGACATGAAGAGTTTGGAGAACTCCTGCGCGTCCTGCTGGAGGGCCGCGTCCAGACCCAGACACTCGATGAACGCGTTAGGATCGATGTACCTGAAATAGTTAACAGGGACATGAAGAGTTTGGAGAACTCCTGCGCGTCCTGCTGGAGGGCCGCGTCCAGACCCAGACACTCGATGAACGCGTTAGGATCGATGTACCTGAAATAGTTAACAGGGACATGAAGAGTTTGAAGAACTCCTGCGCGTCCTGCTGGAGGGCCGCGTCCAGACCCAGACACTCGATGAACGCGTTAGGATCGATGTACCTGAAATAGTTAACAGGGACATGAAGTGTTTGGAGAACTCCTGCGCGTCCTGCTGGAGGGCCGCGTCCAGACCCAGACACTCGATGAACGCGTTAGGATCAATGTACCTGAAATAGTTAACAGGGACATGAAGAGTTTGGAGAACTCCTGCGCGTCCTGCTGGAGAGCCGCGTCCAGACCTAGACACTCGATGAACGCGTTAGGATCGATGTACCTGAAATAGTTAACAGGGACATAAAGAGTTTGGAGAACTCCTGCGCGTCCTGCGGGAGGGCCGCGTCCAGACCCAGACACTCGATGAATGCATTAGGATCGATGTACCTGAAATAGTTAACAGGGACATGAAGAGTTTGGAGAACTCCTGCGCGTCCTGCGGGAGGGCCGCGTCCAGACCCAGACACTCGATGAACGCGTTAGGATCGATGTACCTGAAATAGTTAACAGGGACATGAAGAGTTTGGAGAACTCCTGCGCGTCCTGCTGGAGGGCCGCGTCCAGATCCCAGACACTCGAGGAACGCGTTTGGGTCGATGTACCTGAAATAGTTATAATTATCATTGACCAGTCAGAAGATGTAGCTGAAACAATTATTTACCAGTCAGACAATGTAGCTGAAATCATTATTGACCAGTCACCCGTTATTGACCAGTCAGAAAATGTACCTAAAGTTGTTATTGACCAGTATTGACGAGTCAGTCAATGTACCTAAAATCATTATTGACCAGTCAGGCAATGTACCAGAAATCATTATTGACCAGTCAGGCAATGTACCAGAAATCATTATTGACCAGTCAGACAATGTACCAGAAATCATTATTGACCAGTCAGACAATGTACCCGATATCATTACTGACCAGTCAGACAATGAACCTGAAATCATTATTGACCAGTCAGACAATGAACCTGAAATCATTATTGACCAGTCAGACAATGTACCTGAAATCATTATTGACCAGTCAGACAATGTACCTCAAATCATTATTGACCAGTCAGACAATGTACCTGAAATCATTATTGACCAGTCAGACAATGTACCTGAAATCATTATTGACCAGTCAGACAATGTACCTGAAATCATTATTGACCAGTCAGACAATGTGCCTGAAATCATTATTGACCAGTCAGACAATGTACCTGAAATCATTATCGACCAATCAGACAATGTACCTGAAATCATTATTGACCAGTCAGACAATGTACCTGAAATCATTATTGACCAGTCAGACAATGTACCTGAAATCATTATTGACCAGTCAGACAATGTGCCTGAAATCATTATTGACCAGTCAGACAATGTACCTGAAATCATTATCGACCAATCAGACAATGTACCTGAAATCATTACTGACCAGTCAGACAATGTACCTGAAATCATTACTGACCAGTCAGACAATGTACCTGAAATCATTACTGACCAGTCAGACAATATACCTGAAATCATTATTGACCAGTCAGACAATGTATCTGAAATCATTATTGACCAGTCAGGCAATGTACCTGAAATCATTATTGACCAGTCAGACAATGTACCTGAAATCATTATTGACCAGTCAGACAATGTACCTGAAATCATTATTGACCAGTCAGACAATGTACCTGAAATCATTATTGACCAGTCAGACAATGTACCTGAAATCATTATTGACCAGTCAGACAATGTGCCTGAAATCATTATTGACCAGTCAGACAATGTACCTGAAATCATTATCGACCAATCAGACAATGTACCTGAAATCATTATTGACCAGTCAGACAATGTACCTGAAATCATTACTGACCAGTCAGACAATGTACCTGAAATCATTATTGACCAGTCAGACAATGTACCTGAAATCATTATTGACCAGTCAGACAATGTACCTGAAATCATTATTGACCAGTCAGACAATGTACCTCAAATCATTATTGACCAGTCAGACAATGTACCTCAAATCATTATTGACCAGTCAGACAAGATGATCATAGACATCAAATATAACTACATTTTGTATTTCCAAGTTCATAACTTTTTTCAAATAAACACATCATTGAGAACTTTGTTATAACAAGATAGACGCCAGTGGCGTCAAGAGGTTGATTCCGTGTATGTCTTTTTGTAGTTAATCATTTGCAATTTTTTGTTTTTTTAATATTTTGCTATTTTGAAATTTTTCTGATTTTTGTGTTTTTTCGTTAGTGGTTACAGTGGTTTTGCTTTTTCTGTTGGATTGACTTATTCAAGTGTTATGTATATTTGGTCGTGATCTGAGTAATACGTTTTGATGACACCTGTTGAATGGTATTCTGTAAGGTTGGTGTGAATGTGATCTATTATGGTGTTTTGTTTTGTTGTTGGGTTGTTTATGAGTTGGTTTGTTCCTATACATTTGCAAATTTTTTCTGTGGTATTTATGTGTTTGTTTTGTATGTTAATGTGAAAGTCACCCATAAGTATTTTTTGATGTTTTATTGTTGGTGGTGATATTGCTGAAAATGTTAAAGTCAATCACTGATGCATGTAACAAACTGACTGGCTGCCTGCAAATAACACCACATCAAAATCAAACATGTTGCCAACAGCCAAAAGTCCACTCCCCCTTAACAGAGGCTTGTGACTCTCCCCCACAACACAAAATGTTAACACATAAGCTAAGTATATACAACAAAGCCAAAGCATTAAAATAAGTGCCGGCTCTCAAATATTAAAAAAGACCAACAGTTAAACAGCCAATAAAAAATTTCATCATAACCTAAAATTCAGCACGCATAAATAAAATGCAACTTTTGACAAACTAAACTAATCACTAAGCCTATCCGCCAAATATAAACATGAACATTTTAACACACATACTTCAGAAAAAGAGAGCGATGGGGGGCGGGGTTAAAAATTTGACATCTGACATATCATCAAAGTAACACAAAACATTTACATGAAGATGGCCAAACACTGCCTAAAAGCAAACATGAACAGGGATCAACCTTATGTACCCTTTAGGGGCATATGCCCCTGGTTCATGTGATATTGCAACCAGATGAAAAAATATACGAGCCAACTTTGTGAATGGACATTAAATATAAGTTTGGAGCATTTTAAAACATTTTCCTTTTTCTTTAAATTCTTTATCTTTTTATCATACCTAATAGTGCCAAAAAATACATCTGAAACACATATCCTTCAATTTTTTCATAAGAATTCTATCTAAAACCCTCCCCCAAATATTTCCCAAAATTATAACCCACTCCTAGCTATCCAAGAAACTATGACAAACCCACCATCACTCATCCAGTAGATCACCAAACATGAATGGGAAAAGCCCACATCCTGCACTGCAAATGAGAGTCAACAAAACCCCACCAATAGCATGCTTGCCACAACTTACTTGCTGCTGCCTGAAGAACATTAGTCCGTGACTTACCTTTACATGAAAATGACCAAACACTGCCTGAATGCAAACATGCACAAGGATCAACCTTATGGTCCCTTAAGGGGCATGTGTTCCTGGATTATGTGATTTTGCTACCTGATGATGAACTATAAGAGCCAAGTTTGTGAATGGACATTAAATATCAGCTTAGAACATTTTAAAACAAATTCAATTTTTTTGAACTTCTTTATCTTTTTATTATACCTAATAGTGCCAAAAAATACATCAGAAACACAAACTATTCAATTTTTTCCCTGGAAAAATGCTCCAAAACCCCCAAACCTGGACAGTTAAAACATTTCCCTTCCACTGAAATTCTTTATCTTTTTATCATACCTAATAGTGCCAAAACATACATCTGAAACACATATCCCTCAATTTTTTCAAAAGAACTCTATGTAAAACCCTCCCTCAAATATTTTCGAAAAATATAACCCACTCCTAGCTATCCAAGAAACTATGGCAAACTCACCATCACTCATCCAGTAGATCACCAAACATGAATGGGAAAAGCCTACAACCTGCACTGCAAATGACAGCCAACAAAACCCCACCAGCAGCATGCTTGCCACAACTTACTTGCTGCTGCCTGAAGAACTTTAGTCCGTGACTTACCTTTACATGAAAATGGCCAAACACTGCCTGAATGCAAACATGCACAAAGATCAACCTTATGGTCCCTTAAGGGACATATGCCCCTGGCCATGATCTTCCGCCACTAAAGCAGGTCCAGCACTACCAGAAACCCAATATGCATGCAATAATTATGTACTTAAACCTAAAATAGACTGATACACACTTGTAATGCTGCTGATGATACTTACAGACTTTTTAATCAAAAACCAAGTTTGTGAATAGACATTAATATCAGTTTGGAGCAATTTAAAACATTTTCCTCTTATTTGAACTTCTTTATCTTTTTATCACACCTAATAGTGCCAAAAAATACATCTGAAACACATATCTTCCAAATTTTTCATAAGATTTCTATCTAAAACCGCACTTAAAAAACCTTCCCTTTTTTTGAATTTCTTTATCTTTTTATCACACCTAATAGGGCCAAAAAATACAACTATAAGAGCCAAGTTTGTGAATGTACATTAAATATCAGTTTAGAACATTTTCAAAAAAAATTCCCATTCTTTGAACTTCTTCTTTCTATCATACCTAATAGTGTTAAAAAATACATCAGAAACACAAACTTCTCAATTTTTTCACTGGGAGCATGCACCAAAATCCCCAAACCTGGACAGCTAAAACAATTTCCTTTTTTTTGAATTTCTTTATCTTTTTATCATACCTAATAATGCCAAAAAATACATCTGAAACACATATCCTTCAATTCTTTCATAAGAATTCTATCTAAAACCCTCCCTCAAATATTTTCCAAAACTATAACCCACTTCTAGCTATCCAAGAAACTATGACAAACTCACCATCACTCATCCAGTAGATCACCAAACATGAATGGGAAAAGCCCACATCCTGCACTGCAAATGACAGTCAACAAAACCACACCAGTAGCATGCTTGCCACAACTTACTTGCTGCTGCCTGAAGAACTTTAGTCAGTGACTTACCTTTACAAGAAAATGGCCAAACACTGCCTGAATGCAAACATGCACAAAGATCAATCATATGGTCCCTTAAGGGGCATATGCCCCTGGATTATGTGATTTTGCTACCTGATGATGAACTATAAGAGCCAAGCTTGTGAATGGACATTAAATATCAGTTTTAGAGCATTTTTAAAAAATTTCCCTTTCTTTGAATTTCTCTATCTTTTTATCACACCTAATAGTGCCAAAAAATACACCAGAAACACAAACGTTTCAATTTTTCCCCTGGGAGCATGCTCCAAAATCCCCAAACCTAAACAGTGCACCCCTGGCAAAACCTTACCGTCATGGTGCCAGCACAGGAATTTATTTGCACCTAAACATAAAATCCTGATGGCAGGGTTAAAGGTCTGCTAACTTCAGGACTGCATACTACACTCATGGTGAGAAGGGTATATATACTGACTGCTGAAATCGCGATAAAAATATTTACTACTTCCGTTTTTTTCAAAGTTGTTTTTTTACGATTGTGGGGAACAAAAAAAATCCACAAATGGGCAGGATGGATTATTTAGAGTCTGTTTTCTTGAAGTTGAAACTTTTTTTCCGGTTTTAGTGGCGAAATTAATAAGTAAATTTAGAATTTCGCCAGGGTTCCTAAATCAACATTCCAAAAAGCCGTTTTTGCCGTTTTTTTCCGAAGTCGCCATTTTTTTTTCAAAAATTACAAATATAACCAACAAGTTATGATAATAGGGTAAAAGCCCTATTTGTTGCGAACACTTTGATGGGTCATTTGTAAATTTTGACCCAGAAACGGCGACGTGACAATTTATTGAAAAAAGTATGTTTTTTGTGTGAAATGCACACAATGCATATCAATGCCGTAACCTCGCTAATGTCAAAAAAATCAACTTCTGGTTGTAGCGAAAAGCTATTTTTTCGCTTCCAACCTGAAGTTGAATTAAAAAAATGATTGAATCAGATAGATGAGGATCTCATCTATCCAGGTAGGTAGTCATATTGTGATCGGGGGGTGATAGCTTGATGAAATTGACAGGAATCGGCGAGGTACCATTGAGAATGTACTCATCGCCATAATCAACACGTCATCATCGATGCGTGTTGACAAATATCTCAAAATATTTTCGATTTTCCGAAACCAAAAGAATTAATCTTAATAATATAGATACTTGGCTTGTTAATTCTTTTGGTTTCAGAATTTTAGAGTTAGAGATTGCCACAAACGAAAGCTTTGAAATCGGGGTGCAAATTTCGTCAAACCCGATATTCAAAATGGCGGACCGTAACCTCGCCAATGTAAAAAATATGTGAATGGACACGTAAGAAGAATAGTACAAACAGGGATACAAATAGACGCTCATTGGTCAATAAACCGCGGGAAGGAGTACCACGTGGTGTGACGGTGAGGCAGTGAGACCGCTCATTGGATAATACACCAGAGACAAACCACGTGGTAAGATCCCGCTCAGAATTATAAATAGGCAAAATGGCTGCGATGAAGTCGCCAATTTTTTTCAATAATTACAAATATAACCAACAAGTTATGATAATAGGGTAAAAGCCCTATTTGTTGCGAACACTTTGATGGGTCATTTGTAAATTTTGACCCAGAAACGGCGACGTGACAATTTATCGAAAAAAGTAGGTTTTTTGTGTGAAATGCACACAATGCATATCAATGCCGTAACCTCGCTAATGTCAAAAAAATCAACTTCTGGTTGTAGCGAAAAGCTATTTTTTCGCTTCCAACCTGAAGTTGAATTTAAAAAATGATTGAATCAGATAGATGAGGATCTCATCTATCCAGGTAGGTAGTCATATTGTGATCGGGGGGTGATAGCTTGATGAAATTGACAGGAATCGGCGAGGTACCATTGAGAATGTACTCATCGCCATGGTCAACACGTCACCATCGATGCGTGTTGACAAATATCTCAAAATATTTTCGATTTTCCGAAACCAAAAGAATTAATCTTAATAATATAGATACTTGGCTTGTTAATTCTTTTGGTTTCAGAATTTTAGAGTTAGAGATGGCCACAAACGAAAGCTTTAAAAATCGGGGTGCAAATTTCGTCAAACCCGATATTCAAAATGGCGGACCGTAACCTCGCCCATGTAAAAAATACGTGAATGAACACGTAAGTAAAATAGTACAAACAGGGATACAAATAGCCGCTCATTGGTTAATAAACCGCGGGAAAGAGTACCACGTGGTGTGACGGTGAGGCAGTGAGACCGCTCATTGGATAATTCACCAGAGACAAACCACGTGGTGCTGGGAAACCCCAACACGCACCGTCACGTGATTAGCCGATCGCATTATATATGCAGAAAACCCACGCATGCGCATCCAACGGCCGCCCCACCAGACGCGCTACAGAAGCGTATTAGAGTGAAGAAAACATAAAGTATAAACACGTAAAAATCCACCAAAAAAAAACTAGGCAACCCACAGAAAAAATGAAACAAACATTATAAACTACACACTCAACTCTAACAGAAACAATAAACAAAACGACCCCACCACACCCCACTCTCCAGATCATGTGGCTAGAATTTTCCAAAACAGCCATGTAAGACAACATAGGGAAAATGCATCAACCAGCTCCCAGGACCCCCCCCCCCCCCCCGGGAATGTAAGACAACAAAAGCGAAATGAATATAGGTTGACCTTTGTAGGTCAACCTCTAAAAAATTGAAATGGAGTTGCCAGTATTGTCCTAATTAACATTTCTGCTTCAAATATTTTGCAAACTATGCTTTTACCTGAGATATTTCATCAGATTCGTCAGGCGGTTTTGGGCTACAGGCATGACACCCCTGGATTAAAATAACTGAAACCCTGGCACATGGGTACTCAGCATTAAAAAGGTTAAAAAATATCTATCCTTACCTTCTATTAGAAAACTGCAAAAGGACAAAGATGCGCTGAAGATGACCACACACTGAGGAGGGCATCAGGTCTTTCTTTTCCTCTTTTTTCTGAGCACCTGTTTCCCCTGATGCTGCTGGCTCTGCCGGAATCTTCTCCACGACACTTGTGCCTGCAGTGTCACCACTTCCCTCTGCCTTCATACCTATTTAAAACGATACATTAAGCGAAGGCCTTTCGTGAAGCTCGCAATCTAGGACTTTCATTGACATCCATTTTTTTTCGATTCGATCATTGACATTTTATTTTTCGATTCCGATTATTTCGATTCGATTTTAAAGAACAGTAATAATAGAATATTTTCACATGTTCCACACTATTTTTGTGGCTAGAATCCTAAGATTCTCACAATGCAAACGCAATAAAGGTTTTCTCAACACTTTTTGATTGAATACTTAGTATTCTTAGTAGCGTTAGCTAAAAATGGCAAAAAATGGTGTAAGAGGCAGAAAAAATATGTTTCGATTAATTGACAAAACAATTGACATAATATTTTTTTCGATTAGTTGGAAAAATTATTTCGATCGATCAATACTTGTCATATCAATGACGGTCCTATCGCAATCATGCAATAGCGTGAGTCTGAGATAAACTAGAAACAGTGATGAAATCTACAAGGGATCCAGAAAGTTTTTGTGATGCCACGCGCATACCGCTTTCCATTTGGTATGTAGTTTAAGTAACGAATGATTTGATTGGTTGGCTAAGACGCCATATGATCATGCGTTTCGGGTAAATTCCCACACACTGTCGTCCTGCTTCGCTCGCCCTCGAAGCTATGCTTCCTCATATTATTTCCTTGATACAATATCTAATAAATATTTTAACAATATTCCTGTCTCCCAGTCCTTACTTAGTTAAATTTTACACTGTCAACTTTAAAATGAGTTTGTTGTTTGAGTTAACTTAGTGGTAAAAGAGAGGTTCCATTAATCAGTACAATCCATTATTTGTTTTTCTGTTGTTTGTAGGGATGGGGACCGTTGAGAATTCTACGGTTCGGTTCTCGGTTTTGCTTCTACGGTTCGGTTTTATCACGGTTTCCTAAACAGTTTATTAATGACATTTCTTGGATACAAAACGACGCAATGGAATGCGAAAAGTTCCTATATACTAGCTCCCTGGGCACTTTCTCTACGCTCAGAAGGCTTCTGAGCATAGTGCAAGTTGGCAGGGTACCAGACTTGAGAGATTTTGAAATGGCTGTTTGATCGTTGCGCTTGGCAGACATTGTGAGGCCAGCGAGGAGGTAGGTGCTGACAGTTTTATTACGCCTCCAGGGACCCTGAGCATGCATAGAAAACCGAACCGTTTAGAGGGAGGTCCAGTTTTTGACTGGTTAACCGCAATGCTCAGGCCGGTTTGAACCGGTTTCCGGTCCCCATCCCTAGTTGTTTGACTTATGAAATTTTTCAATTTGAACAACTCATAAGGGATTCAATACTGTATATACCACTTTAATTTGGCATGCTAAAAATTTTGCTTTATCCCTGCTGGAGGGTATTTATGCTACTTGAAATTCGCACATTCACACGCTCAAACTAAACTATATACATAGCAAGATATTTATTGGGAGGATGTAATTTTGACGCTATCATGGGGAGCGTGATAATAGTGAAAAATTAAATGCCTGTAAAAAATACTAGTTATACAGTAATCCATTCAATCATGATTTCTTACCGATGTCTGTCTCTGTTGCCAAGAAACTTGACAAAGGTTCCTGGCAGCGCAAGATGGCTGCCCTGAAGGTAGGGTGGTGGAACCACACCTGAAGCAGGGTATTCACATAGCACGTAGCACCCAAGTTCTTCAGACCAACGAAGGAGTTCTGAAAAGTAAAGGTAAAGGTATTCGGTTTATAGTCTTGTATCCACCGAAGTGCTCACACGACCTTCCTCCCCTAGCAGGCACTGTACATACAGAAACCATTTCAATCCCCCGGGGGATATTCCAGAGCAACTGGCAGCATATAGCGCACACACTCTAAGCACTGCCTTATTTATGCTAGGTACCCATTTTGCAGCTGGGTAGACTGAAGCAAGATGGAATAAACTGTTTTACTGTTTTTTTAGAACATAATATTAAAGGGTCTGCCTCTGAGGTTAAGCGCCTAATAAGCGGTCTAATGCAGTATTCATATTTAGTATTCACTATTCACTAAATTTTACATTTGCCAATTTTGGTAAGACCCTGGGTCTAGTTGTAGATCTGTGGTTAAAAGGAGGCTTTTTTGTAGGACACAGGCCTGTGCTAGGTGCTGAGTAGGGTTGCATACCGTTAACACGAAACGGTACGATACAGGTACCGGTACTGGCGAAACGGTACCAGTGGTATCGTTAACAGTGAAAGGGTACCTCTGATCTCCGAGGCCTGATCAGCCTTTTTACAACATTCATGTCGCTAACAAGTGTGGTTCCATTCCTCAATTCTATGACAACTATCAATAGTAGAATTGGGGAACAGAACCAACGATTGAGACGGACATTGACGAAGTTAACCGAAGCAAATGATCGCCACAATGCCCTGCGAACGTGCGTTGGATGTTACACCGTATCGTGTCTATAACTGTTTCATCAGGAATCAGCACACAATGCGTCATCGCCGCATATAATTGGCAGTAACAATTTTTTTAATCTGTTGAAATGAAGCGGTACTCAAAAACGAAACGGTGCCATTTAGTACCGGTTCTCAACGAAACGGGTAAATACCGGTTCTTTTTTAAATGAGTATCGGTTCCTATCGGTACCCGAGTACCGGTATGCAACCCTACTGCTGAGTACTTACGTCTTTCCGCCGCTCGGTGTTGGGATCCTCCACGTCGTGCCAGGAGTCGTCAGCGATGTCGCCCATCCACTCCCGCTCGCCCATACCCGTCAGGCAGTGCGGGTTGCCCTTACAGTTGCGTCTAGAGACAAGAAAAAACAAACAGATCATGACCAGGCATGCTAGAGAATGGTTAGGTTTCTCTGGAATACAATTGTCATTAATCATATCATTTTTTTCATTTGAAAAATCTAAAAAGGTATACTTCTGTTAGGATATTTCAGAAAATATTAGAGGGAAAGAAAATTATTTCTACAATTTATAATAATTTAAAACTGCAACATGGACATTTCCACACAAAGATAGTTTCTTTTTTTTACCAAAATTACCAATGTTAACAGTGCTAAATTTAACACAATTAAGTTGCTGGGAGGCAGGAAATATCATCCAAAATATTGCTAAAAATGGCTGTCCAATACAGCAATTCTAAACCTTCTGCCAGTCCACATTAAGTTATCTACTTCGAATCCTAAATACCGACTACATTAATTAGCCTATTGTGTCAAAAAAGGCAATTTACACTTCTGATATGTCCTAGAAGATAGTTTGTGAGGAAAATATTTTGAAATTATCCCAAAATGTCAAAATTGAAAATTCTTCATAGAAATTTTTGCAGGCAGACAGGACGGGTCCTGGCCAAGTCCCTGGTGCCAATCCTTTACTCGTGGTTAGCTAGTCATTAATACTATCAGGTGAGAAAGTTGCCAGTGACTTGGGGTTAGGCGATGGTTTTTTGCCGGGTACGAATTAGCCACAATATGGCAGAGAAAGTGACGAAATTCTAAATCCTTAATCCATTCTCACTCAGAGTTTCTCTAGAAAGTATCGTCTGCTTCTTTCATACTTTTGAAAATAACTTGGAAATAAAGCAAAAGTTCTCAAAATATTTGATGGAGAGTTGTTGTTTAACCTCTGGTTAACATTTCTCCTTCAAATATTTTCCAAAAAATGCTTTTGTTAGAAAAATATTTCAAAAATTGTCAGGCCTGTTTTGGCCGCTGTGAGCATTAATGGGTTAAGTAATTTCCCACTGTGCTGCCCACCTGCAGGAGCCCTGCTTGCACTGTCGCAGGTTAACTCTGTAGGCGGCCTCCAGGTGGCACTGCAGTATCTGCTCCGGGTCAGTGCTCTCCGCCCATTGCCACGCCTCCTTGTCCAGCTGCTGCTTGTTTTTTGGCCCCATCTGCAGGAGAAAATTTCTAAAATATTGAAATTGTTCCCTCCTCATCATTAAGAAATACAAATGCCACTTACAAGTGAGACCTTGTAAATAGATATGATTAGGGTTGCATACCGGTACTCAGGTACCGATATTCATTTCGAAAAGAACCGGTATTTACCCGTTTCGTTGAGAACCGGTACTCAAAGGCACCGTTTCGTTTTTGAGTACCGCTTCGTTTCAACAGATTAAACAATTTGTTACTGACAATAATATGCGGCGATGACGCTTTGTTTGCTGTCATTCCCCCCGAAAGAGTTATAGACACGCTGTCTGGAATAGCATTCGGCGGGAAACACGATACAATCTAACATCCCACGCACGTTCGCAGTGCGTTGTGGCGATCATTTGCTTTGGTTAACTTCGTCAATGTCCGTCTCAATCGTTGGTTCTGTTCCCCAATTCTACTATTGATTGTTGTTATAGAATTGAGGAATGGAACCACACTTGTTAGCGACATGAATGTCGTAAAAAGCCGATCAGGCCTCGGAGATCAGATGTACCGTTTCACTGATATCGATACTAGTGCTCGGACGATTACTCGTATGGTCGAGCATTCGGTCGTCACGCCATGCTCGACCCACGGTCGACCATGCCAAGGAATGGTCGACTGAAAACGAGTATAATGAATTAGCGCTAGTCTGTCAAAAGTACAAAAATATTACACAATGCAAGTAACTTACCACGCCGCCAACCTTCCTATCTATCGAAATATCTACCATGAAATGAAAATAAACTTACCTTTATGTTGTTGTTGCTGTTGTTTCCTCACCTATATATACGCAGCGCTTCTGCGTTGTAAACAACATGGCTAACTGCGCACTGCGCATGTACTTATTCTATTACTTCCGGGGGACCGGCGCCGCTCCTGAATTGTCCCGACATGGTCGACCATGGTCGAGTATCGATCGGCAGCTTCTGCCGATTACTCGACCATGAAAATTCCAACGATTCCGAGCACTAATCGATACCACTGGTACCGTTTCGCCAGTACCGGTACCGGTATCGTACCGTTTCGTGTTAAGGGTATGCAACCCTAGATATGATAGTGAAGGCGTGAACCCAAAAGTGACCTTCCATTAATCATGAAATACATAAAATGAAAAAAAATAATAACAAATATTGAAGGTTCACTTTTCAATGTTGATCTAAATAAAGAGAGAATCTTGGAGGTCCAACTCTCAATTGATGCTCTGAGAATCTTGGAGGTCCAACTCTCAATGCTCTAAGGAGTCCGAGACACTGCCTAACTTCTAGTGAAGACTAGGGCTGTGCTCATCAGCCATTTTTTTGCGATCCGATTAATTGCCAAATTTTTCTTGATGTCGATTTTCTCGATTCGATTCTGTCGCGCGCGGTAGTGCTTGGAAAAATGTGGTGGGGGCCGGACCAGCACCATGTAAAATACATTGCGTGGCCCTCTCCACACTTTTCCAAGTACTGCCGCATGCGATAGTATCTATCGTAGTGCAGTTTCAATGGTGGCCGTCTGTGGCCGGCTCAGCGCCGCGGTCTTTTTAAAGAATAGGGTAGGCTCTTTTGTATTTTGGGTGTAGGGAAAACAATGGAGGTAGGGGGGGCCGTATCGAGTTCGGCAATCGATGTCCTCTCATGTTGAACATCGATCTTACGACTTTGCCGATCCATCGATGTCGTGCCTATCGAGCCCAGCCCTAGTGAAGACACCTAGGCAAGGACGAGTGCTAGTTAGTATGAAAGGAGACGGAGAACAGATACGTAAAGATAAAAGCAATTTCGGTAGTTAACTAGGATAAAACACAACAAATTTATTTTAGGCAAGTGCTAATTAGAAGCCTACCTGCAAGGGGCACATCCTATAGGCTTGTGCAATAGGCACCTCCCGGGGAACCCTATATACTGGTGTGGCACCCTGCTCGCCTTATAAAAGAAGGGGAATGTGTGGATCTTTCTATGGACACCATGCATCTTTGGATCTGAAGGCTCTACTCTTACTCTCCCTCTTTTTCTTCTTTCACTTAGAATTATTAGGCTTTGTCATTGTTCTTCAACAAAGACAAAGTACTACTTTTTTGGTAATATTTTGTGGCACTTTTTTAAGGGCCTTTGCGTGCCAATGTGCCTTTAAAGCCGCATTCATTCCTTGAATGCCTCAGGAATCAGCCTACGGGATTTGAACCGGAAGGGCGTTCCACTACCTCACAGTTCTTCTTAAGTATGAATCACTTGTGGTACTCTGTGCATGATTGGGTCATGTTGTACTTTGCGACCTCAATTCTGGCACGTACCAGAATTGTTTATCACATGTAGCATTTCTAGAATTACCAGAATTGTGCAATTCCTGTAAGCACCAGAATTGTACGACTATATAATTCTGGTACGCGTTTTCTTCCAGAATTGTTACTACAATTCTGGGACGTACCAGAATTGTTCGTGAATTATTTTCCGATTGCTTGCTGAATGACGCCGTAAGTTAAGTAGTTTGCCGCTGATATTCATTTCTTCCAGAACTACTCGATACATTACGACAAAGTATGTGACCTACGGCACCATTTTATAGCCAGCAGCCGAGCAGGTAAAAAATTCTCGGACAATTCTGGTACGTCCCAGTATTGCCTGAATCAACAATTCTGGGACACTTATAATACCAGAATTGTTCTGACAATTCTGGTACGTTCTAGAATTGTTTGCAGGGAACAATTCTGGTACGTACTAGAATTGCAAAATTATCTCAACAATTCTGGTACGTACCAGAATTGAGGTCGCAAAGTATAACATGACCCATGATTGTGGTATGCGATATACCAATTCATGGTAGTGACGGGGAAGCCTTGTTGTTGCTATTACGGGGCATTTCACAGTCATTGGTGAAATTACTTTGCCGCCAAGTGTCAGGGGTATATATTTATTCATTTAGCCACAGACAATTCTGGCATGTACGTACCAGAATTGTTGTATAATTCTGGTAAGATTTAAGTGTACATACCAGAATTGTACAATATTACTGGTAACTAGTAGTCTAGTACTATTTTTGCTTCATGTGATAAACAATTCTGGTGTGTATGTACATACTGTAGAACACATATGACGCTTGTCCCAAATATAGCGAATTGGGGAATTTTCGTATCATAGCGTATCTTTATGTTAGCGACGATAGCCACCGCTGACAGCGCCAGTACAGTAAGAAAAAAGTACAGCGTTTTATATATAGCGAAGCGGAACCACACGCTATGTACGCTATATATAAACAGACGCTAACATTGTGTGTTCTCCAGTACTAGAATTGAGATTGTTAAGTACAAGATGACTGACCTACGAATGTAACACTTTTTGTGTTAAATTTTTAGGAGTGTGATCGGTATCCAAGGTCTGGAATCGGAATTGATATTTTTCCCTGATTCTTTGCGATTCCGATTTCTATTGACGTATACAGGGGAAGAATCATAGCATTTAGGTGAAAAACTGTATCAGATGCGTGTTTTGACATTCCCATCTTAGAATGCGCTAAATGCTCGAGCGGTCAATTGACAGGCAGGAAGCAGGACAGCAAAATGAGTCCCCATGGCATGCGTTGTCTGGTTTTAAATTGACCCTGCATGTACTTAAGTTTACTTTGTCATCTTAATGTATTGCAATAAATGACAAAGTAAGTGTCAATTAGTATCAAATCTTTGCCGATTCCGTAATCGGAATGATCGCTATGAGGTTTTATAGCGATCTTTTCTAAGGGATCGGCAATAGCATCTAAATCGATTGTAAACACTGCTATAAATTTTGGTTTATTTCCTGTGGTAGAAGACTTTTTCTATTTCTGCAGTTCAGCAGCTCTTTTTGCAAAACTCACAATTAAGGTTGATATTGTGCCTTACTAACTAAACTAATTTTAGTTAGCACTTTTGAGTTTTGAAAATCTAAGTTTTCTGTTTAATCTTTTTTGTTCATTTTTTCTGTAATTGAAATAATGCATATTTGAGGTTAATTGTTGTCAGAGCAATTCTGGTATGTTCCAGAATTGCACAATTTTGGTATGTGCCAGAATATTGCACAATTTTGGTATGTGCCAGAATTTTGCACAATTTTGGTTACTCATGTCATGTAGTAATGGGAAAAGGAAAGTTAATTAATTTGTCAACACTGACAATCTTGATTGCACCCAAGTCAACTAAGCAATTAACGTATATTTGAGAAAGTAGTTAATGCTATGAATGAATTCCCAGTAGGGCTGTCCAGTTTGTGGAGCTTTACCACTCACCACTGAGTTGTGTTATTCTCCAGAAACAGATTGACTGAGATAATCCGCTTCAAATGATAACATTCTCATGTGAATGGTCCGCCATGTTGATTTCAACTTCGCGGTTCTTCCCGGCAAATATTTTATTTTATTTTATCTAAGTAATACAGGTATTGTAGGCGCAGATATCGAATTAAAATTATAATAGTTAATAATCACCTTCAATTTTTAAACAAAACATTTATTTTTTGTTGAAATTTGTACGGCAAGTACCCGGATGAAGATTGTTTTCATTGGATTCAAAATGGCCGACAGGTGCTTGTCAACAGAGCTCTCTAGTAAACTTGATCAAGAAATACCTCGGATGATAGCTTTAATTTTGATTGTCACGAATAAAAAGTAAGCAAAAACATTTTTTCTTTCAATCCACAACTTAAGTTCACTGCACAGGTGTCTGTCATATTCTGGAAATGGATGGGAAAACGAATACAAGGTGTGTTTTGGTTGGTTTTCATTTCCCACTGACTCGGATTCCATTCCAAGTCCATATATCTATCTTGAGGGTCCTTCTTTGAAAATAGGGGCACTAGGGACGGTATCAGGAAACCAAACAAAACATGCTTTTCCTTTATTTTTCCTTTATTTTTAGACTGTGTAAGTCACGTGATCAGTGATACACAATTTTAAGCTAATGAATCAGACAGGTAGGCCTATTCTTTCTTGACTTAGGAGTTTGGTTCTGAAATTCTGAACCTACCTATTCTTTCATTGGTTCTGATGTTCTAAACCCATAAAGTATGCAACCACCATACAATTCTTACATTTAATAGGCCCATTGCCCAATCGGTGTCAGGCGAAAACGCCCGATATGCGAAAACGCCCTAATCGAAAACGCCTGATTTTTCAAGTGCTGCCGTGAGCCGTAAGCAGCGGCTTGCTGTGAAGTGAAGTGCTCTCTCCGTCAGTTGTTGTCAATTTAAGTTCAGTTATGATAATTACTGTCTCCATATAATTCATGGATATTGTCACAGTTGTTGTTATTGACAGTCTGTCAACTGTCAGTGCCAGCAGCAATTAAAATATATATCTACGTGTAGATATGTGCTGTTCCTCGTGTGCCGTGTCCGCTTGTCGTTGATGGGTGAAGCCATATATTTATCTATAATGGTGAAATAAGTAGTGATGGGAATCGTTTGGAAAATTAGGATCGATTAATCGTTCAAATTCGCGAATGATTAATCGATTTTGAACGATTATTCATCACCAAATCGCCTGATGTTTCCTAACACCAGAACTGCACAGTACTGGTGTTAGGAAACATCAGGAAGAAGTTTAAGAGTCAAGAATGGTGCAGAAGATATGAGCGGCGAGCGCTGACATTGATTCTAACTCCTGACCTTATCGATGTTTCCCAACACCAGTACTGTACAGTTCTGGTGTTGGGAAACATCGATAAGGTCAGGAGTTAAGGAGCGAACAAATAAAAAGAAGATATGAGCGCTGATAGGGCTGTAATCTATGAGTTCCGACAGTTGCGAAAAGTTTGCACTTTCATTGCATCTTCGAAAGTTGCAATGGAAGTGAAAACTTTCCGCAACTTTCTGAACTCATAGATCACGGCAAACATGTTACACAATTATTTCAATGTATGTATATGTTGCGTTTATGTGTGTAAGTTGTGTGTGTGTGTGCGTTACAATAAATCAACTCACCGGTAGCCGTAAATCACTGTTGGATGCTGCGGTTAGCAGCATCGTCCAACATCAATGTTTACAAAATGGCGGCTCCACACCTGGCCGTACAGGCATGACTCATGAGGGGAGCAGTTGTTTTTGTTTTCGTTTGTTTGACTGTTTTGTTGTGCTTGTGTGTGGCCATGTGCCGCACATGGCCACACAGTAATGGACAAGCGATAATCAACAAAAATCGATTGTCCATTTCGCCGGTCGATTGATCGGAATTTTCGGTCCAGTCCGACCGATTGCTCGACCCGGCGATTGATCGTTACAACACTAGAAATAAGTCATTTTCATACTTTATTCCAATGTTTAAAAGTGACATAGCTTGTGCCGACACCTGAGTGAAGTGAATCCTCGGCGGTCAGATCCAACTCTTGGGTGTGTTTACGCTGGGAGTAGTAGGGGATGTATCTCTCTGGTTTACGTGAGACGGTGAGGAAAAAATGGACACCACTAACTACACTACTACTAACTGGACTATGAACGTAAATAACTAAGAAAAAGAGAACGAGAAAAGAAAAGAAGAGAAAGGAGGAAGAAAAGAAGAAGAAATACACTGTTGTGAAAAGTAAGAAAAATCGGGCTTTTTTGATTAGGGCGTTTTCGATTAGGGCGTTTTCAATTAGGGCGTTTTCGATTAGGGCGTTTTCGCATATCGGGCGTTTTCGCCTGTATTCCCCCAATCTACTCATATGTCAGTGATGTCCAGCCATCGCATTTTGCGCATTTGTTTGAATGAAACTAACCTAACTTGAACCTAACTTGTGTAACACAATTTATCCTATTAATCCCTTTCAGAAACCAAGTATAGAAATCCTTACTTGGGTACTGCTTAACATCCAATGAGAATCAATTGAGAGAATATTGATTAAAATATACGCCATACTTCCAAAATGGCTGACTACGATGGACCCGAGTATCCTTTACCGGAAGAGATCCGCAAGATGGATCGAGATGAGACTGTTTGTAAATTTTGCGGTGTGAGTTACTTGATCCATCGCGAGATCAAAGCTCTGGAGGAGAAACTGAAAGCCACAGAAAAGGAGCTCGCTCGTTATAAAGGATGTGAGGCAAGAGAGGCCCAGGTTCGGGAACAACTAAGCAAGGCCAACGCAACCAATGCAGCCCTCGAGAAAAACATCAAGGACAAAGACAACATGTGAGTCAGACCCATACTCTGATTTTTCTTAAAGGGGAACTAAAGGCTCACATACATATTAGCTTATATGAAAGTAATACACTTATAGAATAGGATGCTGTCCTCCTTTTTCTCTTAGTGAGCCCATGAGGGGAGAATTTTGAGTTTTGCTACCAGCTTCAGCCAGCCCCTAGCAGCCCCTGGTAGCAGCCATGTTGCTCTACTGCTATCAGCTGCGACCTAAATGGGTGGCAGCCCACTTGCTGTGCCCTAGCTCTGGGCAGCACATCATAGACTGTAGTGCTCTATACACCAAGTCTCTTCGAAAGTTGCATAAAAACTTGTATGAGTATCAAACAGGTAAATGGTAAAATCATGAGCAGCAATTGGTTGTACAAAAAGACAGGGTGGTAGAGTTATTTTTCATATATTTCCTGTTGGTAAATTCAGACAAAAACAGTGGCTAGCATCACTGAAACTAGTAAATCCACCTGTCTTGAAGTATGCAGTTCTATATTCAGACCACTTCCCTGATGATGCATATTATGTAAGAAATCACAAACCACAGTCAGGATTACTTATAAAAGGGGAACTTGGGGGACAGCAAATCATAAGGTTATTTGAAAATTCATGAACATAGCTCAACATCTGTCATATATGCAAATAAATTGTATACCTGTGAGACTATGAAGGAAGGGTTGAATAAAAACAATACTTGTACATACATCAATCATCCAGATTTTCAGTATTTGATTTTACTTGAAGCTAGCTGTTCTACAAAAACTGTTTTCTTTCATTGTAACCTACACAGATACTAAAGGAAATCAAATGATTGCTGTCCCAAGTACTGATAGCTATTTCCTGCATTGATTAACTTCTGTCTCCTGGGATCTAGATGTGTAATGCCACACGGTTATAATTAACCCTTTGTTTATCCTTTTCCTTTAAGGAGTTGTTACTTCCTTTTGTTGAATGGCACAGCACCATCCTGTTGAGTATTCCTGACTGCATTTTTGATTTCTGGTATAAAAAAAAATCAGCCAAGTTGTCTGAACATAAAATTACATACATGCTTCAGGACAGAAATTCAGTGATGCTAGCCACTGTTTTTGTCTGAATTTACCAACAGGAAATATATGAAAAATAACTCTACCACCCTGTCTTTTTGTACAACCAATTGCTGCTCATGATTTTACCATTTACCTGTTTGATACTCATACAAGTTTTTATGCAACTTTCGAAGAGACTTGGTGTATAGAGCACTACAGTCTATGATGTGCTGCCCAGAGCTAGGGCACAGCAAGTGGGCTGCCACCCATTTAGGTCGCAGCTGATAGCAGTAGAGCAACATGGCTGCTACCAGGGGCTGCTAGGGGCTGGCTGAAGCTGGTAGCAAAACTCAAAATTCTCCCCTCATGGGCTCACTAAGAGAAAAAGGAGGACAGCATCCTATTCTATAAGTGTATTACTTTCATATAAGCTAATATGTATGTGAGCCTTTAGTTCCCCTTTAACCAATTCATGTCTGTAGCGCCCAAAACCGCCTGAATATTTTGGTGATCTATCTCTCTAATAAAAGAAATTTAAAGAAAATATTTGAAAATTTTCTAACATGAATTTAATGATTTGGTAAATATTTCCTTCTTTATTTTGTTGTGCATTGTTTGCATATTGCTTGATATTTGTGCCATTTCCTATATAAAATTGTGTAGTAGTGTTCACAACATCAGCTTGCCAGTTCAGGCAAGTGCAAACAAAAATGTACTTTCCAGAAAGCTCTTTGATCAAAAAATCACTTGCAGGGGAAAACGGACAAGTACTTAGGTTGGCCTAACCATTGGTTACAGTGCTCAAAAATAGTGGATATGAATTGCTTTCAAATATTTCCTTCAAATTTATATTTGCATATTCTTTCGTTCTGCGGAATACGTTTGTGTTGAAAAAATATTTGAAATGTTTCAATGTTTATGAAAACCCTTTTCCATGTGGTGCTTTTTATTTTCAGCATAGAAAATTTCAGATCAGAACAGAAGGATATGGAGAAAACTATAGAAGATCTAACCAACAACAGAAGGAAAATGGAAGAGCAGCTTTCAATTGCAGTAAGGACAGGAGAAACATACAAGTGAGTTTTAACAGTGTCAAGGAGCATTATGGAATAACCAGATGAGCATTTGCTCATGAGTAGAGATGGGTACCAGTATTCAACACATGCAGTACCAAATACCAAGATCTAATATGAAAAGTATTGTATGGAGTAGTGTATCATATCATTTTATATTAAAATATATATAAAATGGACTTAATTGCAACTCGGATGTCTCCTGACCAAGGTAATACTCAGAAATACCTGAAGCTGATATTGTTAAATTTAACAAAATTAGGTCCCTGTAAGGCAGCTGATATCGTTAGAAGTATCATTAGGATCGCTACGAAAATATCTATATCTATATTGTGAAAATTTTAATCTAGAGTAATTTTGATCAGCACCTAACCCACGACTCCTCTTCAAATATTTCTTTAATTTCAACTTAATTCCAAAGTTATTTTCAAAAATACCTTAATTCCAGAGATCACTTCTTTTCAAGGAGATCTCCAGACATGAGTAGGTTAACTATTCTCTTGTTAATCACTACTACAATCACATCTCTTCCAGATTGAAATATGGTCTTCTTTACCAGAATCTTCCAAAGACTCTAGATACTCTCAGCAAACAGAAGGTGGAGCTGGAGGATCTAAAGAATAAGGTTGCTGAAAGGGATTTCTTTCTTACGGAGCAGGCGGCTTCGATCAAAGACACAATGAGAAAGATAGTCCAGCAACATGAGAACGGTAAGCAGGGTCTTAGCCAATTTTAGAAACGGATACCAAAAAAATCCCTATAGTTAAATTTTGGGTTTTTTTATTTTTCAATATGGACCACAATAAGGGCTGTTCCATTTTTAAAAAATGGGGGTGGGAGTGGGAGGGGGACCAGAAAACAATTCAGAATTCGGGGAGGGGGTCCTAAGTGTTAAGAAATCTGGGCAGGTCTAAAAAAAGATAGATAAAATAGTAAAAATAAATAAATTGATGAACAGCCCTAATACGTACCAAATCTAAAAATATATATTATTTGCTTCTCCTCAGAACTGAAGGTGGTTAAAAAGGAAGTTGCAGTCCTGGAGGGTAAGAAACACTCACTTGAGTCAAGACTCGGCCAACTAGAGGGCGAGCTGGTCACCAAGGAGACGGAGCTTAGTCAACTGAGGGACGCACAGACGCAGGCCCAGAAACTACAGCAGGAATATACAGTATTAGAGAGAGAGCTACACGGTAAGCGAATCGAATAAATAATCTTTAATGCCTAGAGATGAACCTAATCAAGGCTCGTAATATGGGGGTGCTAGGAGCCCAGGGCTTCCTTGAATTCTCCTGCGGCTCCCCCAAATTTCTGCAGGGAGCCTTAATATATATATTTTTACAACTGACTGTGCACCTGGTTTTTATTGACATAAAATGTCTTATGGACAATGGTGCAAATCCTAAAGTATTAGCATTTTTTGAGGTACAATATATTTCACTGTTAGCACTACTAGGGTTTTTTTCTCTTTGAGAAACAGTCACAATGAGGTATATGAAATAATTGTATCTAGATATTGATAAGATTTCAAATAGGTGCCCAAAAACCTCTTAAGTAATGTAACTTGTAAGAATTTCTTGCTACTAAATGTTCCATTTCAAATTGTTTCTTCAATATTGAGGTGATTTGATTGAAAGGACCCTTTTTAGAACTCCTATTGTCAAAGATTGCCTTTTCTACCACTATGGGGCTGAAATACATAATGAAGAATTTTGATTCCCAATGGCTGTTCCCAATGGGCATTAGGAATCAATTTAATACCATATTTGGTAAAGATTGCCATATATGGAACACTGCACTTCTATCGTTGCTTAGCAACGTGACCTAGAAATGTCACACGGGAGCGTTCCTGTCACGCGGGAGCTTTCTGGTGAGATCGTTCGCTGCATGTAAACACAGACACCAGTATTCCTTTAACAGTTCTTATCATGTTTATTTATTCTATGGTACCTAGCAAATAAAGAATCTCCCACTTAAGTATCGGATAACAGGTTTTCAATACTCTGTGAGAAGTTTTATCTGAGAACTATTTGCTATGCAGTACCTTCCGCGGGAAACCGGCAGACGCATTGATATTGACCCAGTTTTGGTAAAGTAATTGGGTTGTGTCAACAAAGGCGCAAGCCAGTAAGTTTCCCCGATCATTTACTGTTTATTTATCTAATGGGACGTGGCAGAAATAGGTTCTTCAACTTGTGTGGTGGAGTAGGACCTTTCTTACACTCAGAAATATAATTTTCATCTTGGAACTCGCCAGAGGCTCGTTCTAAGATGAAAATTCTATCCCCTCGTGTAAGAAATGTCCTTATCCACCACATGCGTTGAAGAACCTCTATTTTTGTTTCATCTATTTGAAATGATAAAATTGTTTTGAAAGGGGTCCAAGCTGAGATGACGCAGGCCGTCTCCCGCAGCAGGACGGCCATTATGGAAGCCCAGCAGTTCAAGGAACAATTGGGTCGTAAAACACACGAGTTGGAGAATGCCACTGCTGAGGGGAGGAGGAAAGAGCAGGATTCTGACCTCACCATAACTAGGTTAGTGTGACCTACTTATTAGCAGAATGCTGATCTCGCCATAACTAGGTTAGTGTGACCTATTTATTAGCAGGATTCTGACCACCATAACTAGGTTAGTGTGACCTACTTATTAGCAGGATCCTGACCTCTCCATAACTAAGTTAAAGTGACCTACTTATTAGTAGGATTCTGATCTCACCATAACTAGCTTAGTGTGACCTACTTATGCCAGGAAGCACAAGTAGGGGAGTGTGACCTACTTTCACTCATAATACCCTGATGGAGTGATATGCGTAGGCATATATGTCAGAGTATTTCTTTTTCTTTTTCAAAAATTGCATGTTTTATGTTGATTCACTTTATTGGCAGTTAGATGGATCTTTTTTACTCTACTTTTTGTTGGTTCCCATGACCATGGGCAGCCAACCTAGTCATCACTCACTAGGTAACTTGAGTGTATCCATATTCAATTAGCCAGTCTCTAATGTACATTTTCATTATTTGGAGTGGCATTATCCTTTGTTATTCATGAGATCTGCGTATGGAAATACAGCGTTATTAAGTGTGTAATATTAAATTATAAATGGCTTACCTTTCTCTTCTCCCCCTTCGTAGTACCTTTTTCGATATCTTTTTCTTGTTTTATGTGTTATAGTCGTTGTTTTTCACCGACTCTATTTCGCCGTTCTTCCTCGTGACTGAGTTCGTTTCGGAGCTCGCCATCTTGGGTTGTACGATTCACTGATCGCCGGTGTAATATCGCGGCTTGTTGTAACGGCCCGGTCTGTAACGCGGCATATTCTCGCGGCTCAATCGATCTTTATCTACCGCGGCAAGCTCTCGTGTTGCAATCGATCTCCGAATAGGAATGTAGTTTGTCACGTGGGGGGATTTCCCCTGTTGACGTATGTTGGTCGTAGTAGGCTATTTTGAATGGTCGACGTCAGCAGTGATATAGGGAATTCCGTCCCTATAAACGGCGAATTCGGCGAGTTGAGGATCCCATCATTTGACTTGGTTAGTATTTCATTACAGCTAATTAAAGTGGGTGGCCGCGAAGCGGCCGAGTGTGATCGATAATTAAGTTTATACCGCGAATTCTAATGGCGGCCGCGCCGCCGCGCCGAATCCAAGTATTTCTACTTCATTCAATCATGGACAACAGATATCCTGATAGTGGGATATCTATAAAATAAACATTTTCGGAGGATATATACACACCAAGTTAGAAACTTATTTCCATAGTGGTTCCAGTCTGCCTAACCGACAGCGATGTCCATATGAATTTCTTCTTTAATATATCATTTAGAGATGACTGACATGAAATGAGTTTTTCATCTCATATGCTATGCAATAGGATTCTAACCAGACACAGGATATATATACACTACAAGTAAATTGTACTGCATAAGTCATCTATGCCATTTGCAAGGTGGTCATCTTGACCATTTCTTTGAAATGAGATACTGGTTGCAATAATAACTAAACAATTGTAATTGAAAATCTGAATTCACAAAATACACGAAAAAATATTTGAATTTTAATTTATCACGGTTGAGTTTATGGTTGTCAGAATGGAAAGGAATATGCCTACTGCCTTTAGACATAGCATCTTGATGCAGTCTCCCTTTTGGTGGTTCTCTAGAACTCAAAATGTGAATAAAACTTTTGATGCCATGATCTATAATATAGCTTCAGAATTGTTGTTATTATGGTCCTACACCTAAACCTTTTGCATCTGGAGTTTACATATTGCTGACAACTTATAACACAAACTGATTGAATAAACTATGTGAGAAAACAATTTATAGAGGGATTGTTAAACTCATCAGGAACATAACATTTCAGTTAAAGATTTCTTAACCCTTATGCTGCTGGTGGCTAATTTGGCCAATATAAATTTGATGCAAAAAAACGGTAAAATGACTAAAACCCTGGCACATCGGAACTCGTATGAGAGTCCTCGGCGAGAGCTTAATCCAATGAATACCAACATGACAAGGTTTATATGATTTTCAAAAATCTTTGCATCCTTGTACTTTTGAGGAAAAAAGTCTCAGTAAGGTTTAAAATATTGCTTAGTTGTCAAGATTTTATTTTGCTTAACCATGTGTACAATCTAGATGTAAATGGACTAAATATATCCATTTGATATGGCTGTATTCTATCAAATACAGTGGCTGGTTTTTTCGGGGCTTTTGCTTAAAGCGATTGACGTGTGCGAGCTGGCCGGCTATTTTCCATCTGGATCTACAATACTTATGAACGCCGCGCCGAATCCAAGTATTTCTACTTCATTCAATCATGGACAACAGATATCCTGATAGTGGGATATCTATAAAATAAACATTTTCGGAGGATATATACACTACAAGTTAGAAACTTATTTCCATAGTGGTTCCAGTCTGCCTAACCGACAGCGATGTCCATATGAATTTCTTCTTATCACTCAGAGATAACTGACATGAAATGAGTTTTTCATCTCATGCTATGCAATAGGATTCTAACCAGACACAGGATATATACACTACAAGTTAGAAACTTATTTCCATAGTGGTTCCAGTCTGCCTAACCGACAGCGATGTCCATATGAATTTCTTCTTATCACTCAGAGATGACTGACATGAAATGAGTTTTTCATTTCATATGCTATGCAATAGGATTCTAACCAGACACAGGATATATATACACTACAAGTTAGAAACTTATTTCCATAGTGGTTCCAGTCTGCCTAACCGACAGCGATGTCCATATGAATTTCTTCTTATCACTCAGAGATGACTGACATGAAATGAGTTTTTCATCTCATGCTATGCAATAGGATTCTAACCAGACACAGGATATATACACTACAAGTTAGAAGCTTATTTCCATAGTGGTTCCAGTTTCATCTCATGCTATGCAATAGGATTCTAACCAGACACAGGATATATACACTACAAGTTAGAAACTTATTTCCATAGTGGTTCCAGTCTGCCTAACGGACAGCAATGTCCATATGAATTTCTTCTTATCGCTCAGAGATGACTGCATGACCTGAAATGAGTTTTTCATCTCATGCTATGCAATAGGATTCTAACCAGACTCCACTCCATCTTATAAGATATTGTTTAGGAAGTAAACCAGTTTATACACGTAAATGATTAGAATTAGTGCTGGGGTGGGTGGTGTAAAAGAATGTAAGACATACAAAGTGATTTCAAACAGTTTACTTCCACAATTATGGAGTGTGCAACCAGTGATGCCCTGTATTTGGGCCTTGGATCCGTGCGCTGGCCATCAGTTTCGGCGCATGGATCCCCACAACCACACTACAACAAGCCCTATTTTTGCAACCGCGGGCGCCCCATGCAAAACAGCGCGATTTCCCTCCTGAACAGAAATATAAGCACCTATCTCACAACATCTTGCATTGGGTTATTTCACTGGATTATTGCCATGCAGACAGTTTTCCTGCAGTACTGATTAAAGTACATTTTCTTTCTGTAAAGGAATTTGAGACTGGCATTAGCCTTATAGATGTTTTTCTGGGCCATAGATTTTCCTGACAGGTCTTGGTCTAGACGACCACCCAGATATGTAATGCTTAGTGCCGATTAATAAATATATTATTCCTAATGGTGTATTACTTTCTTAATATTGGATGATAATAAATATTTTTGTTGCCTTGTTCTTTAATATTCCCCAAGTTAAATGAGTGGTCAGGTTACCAATCCACTGCCCTTATCAATTCTGATATATAATTATAAATCCTCTGGTACTTGGTGTCCTAAGCCACAGTGCTCCAGTCCCGTTACATGATACTCCAACTAATAAAAAAGAAGACAAACAAAACACTACAATACATATAATCAGTATAACACATACTTAATATTGATAAAAGACCAAACTTATTCATACACTGGAACCAACAAGCTGACGCTGACAGCGTCTCTCTTGTTTTGAGTAAAACTTGTTGGGTTTCAGGAAACAAACAACTTTCTTAGGCCTTAACTGGGAGTAGTAGACAGGGAGTGGGTACTGTGCATTCATCATCAAATATCGCTGCCTCTCTATGAGTCATAGATAACATGTGTACCCCCACGATTGGCTGCCTGCTGAGCCCATCTCCTTGGCAACCTATCTGACCTAGATAGAGGCAGCGAAAAGTGATAAGGCTCTGGATTGCCAACTCACTGTCTACTACTCTCAGCCTCTTTCTGAAAAAATCACGTCACCAATACTTCCCCAGTCTACACCGCGTAACTCGAGGCGCACACACTCTAGGTACTAGCATGCTGTGCCTATGGGGTTGCGGATCAAGGGGATGTATCTCTCTGGCCTTAAGTAGCAGAAGTGCAGCTTTGTAGTAGCTTTGCTTTTCATCTCTTTTTGCTCTCTTTATTTCTTGGCAATTCTGCTTTGTATAGATTGCAGAAGGACGTGAAACAGAAGGAAAATGAAATAACTGCCTTGCAGAAGAAGTGCCAAAATATGAAGAAGAAATGTGAGGAACAAGAAAGGATTGAAGAGGAAATACAACGCAAAGTGTCAATTTCAAAGAGTAAGTTTAACCCATTCACACTTATGCTGCTGGTGGCTAATTTGGCCAATACAATATGATGCAAAAAACCTGAAATGTGCACGTGATTGAAATCCTTGCATATGCATGATGGGTACTCATCTAAGAGTACTCAGTGAGAGCTATGCAATGAATACCAACATGACAGGGTTTAGATGGTTTTCAAAGATCATTCATGCTCTGGTATCATCACACAAAGTGTTGTCTGGATATGGGGGTACTTTTGAAATTCACAAACCAAGCTTTTGTATGAAGGGTGTTGTTAATTAAAATCTAATAAACATTTCTATGTCACATATTTTTGAAAAAACACCTTGTTAATTAGATTCTGCTAGGTACTTCTACCATGTTCGTCCAGCAACTGCACAGATCACTACTAACCGCACCCCCCCCCCCCCCCCTGTACATTTTGCCAATAAGTAGCTATTTCTTTGTGCAGAGATGTCCATGTAGCGATCATGTCAATTTTACTTCAGATTATGGTTATACATTTCAAATTTCAAATTATATTTCAAATCTCTAACTATATGAAACAATACTTGATACAATCATTTTTCTGTTTTGATATTGGTATTAAGTATCGTATCTTTTACCGGTTCCCTTCCCCACCCTTAATTAGGGGTTGTTTCTTAATGTTTACCTTGAATGTTTTAGGTGAAACCGAGGAGATGAAAGATTTGTTAGGACGCACAACGCGGGACTTGGAGGCTTTGAAAGCAGAAAGGTAAGTCTATCTACAAAACTTGTACTCAATGGAATTCAGGTAAAGAAAATACCATTTTTTCGATTGTGAAATACTTACCTTTTGACTTACTTATGTGTTTTTTCAAGTGTGAAACAAGGTTTTGCTCATGACTCAATCCGGACTTGCCCGATTCTTAACCCATTCACACTCAAGAGTTCCTTTCGAAATATCGTCTGCTACTTTCATACTTTTGAAAATAACTTGGGAATGAAGCTTAATTTCACAAAATATTTGAAGGAGATTTGTAGTTTGTCTTCTGATCAACATTTCTCTTTCAAATATTTTCAAAAAAATGCTTTTGTAAGGGAAATATTTCAAAAATCGTCAGGCCTCTTTTGGCCGCTCCGAGTGTAAATGGGTTAATGTATCCAAAATCATTCAAAAAACATTCACTTGTTGGAATGTGGATTTGCTATAAGAATTATTTTTTTTCTAATTATTACCGAAAATTTCGGAAATCTCAGCCGCCCTAGGAATCTCGGCCACTATAATTAATTTACAAATTAATTACTGGGGAATTTCGCCCACCCCTGATCCATCCAAGGACACATTTCATCAAATATCGGCCACCAAGTAAATTTCATTGATGTAAGAAAAAACCATTTCGATGGCATTTTTCTTTCAGTTTAGTTAAGAATTTTGAAAATATTTTATGTTTTCATTTTCCAAAAAATCATTTAAGAATTTCAAAAATTACATCGTAAGTGCTATTTTTGTCGTCTGTCAGGGAGCTGATGATCACAGCCCACCAGAACAGGATTGAGCAGCTTAGAGAAAGCTTCAAACAGAAAATGGCGGAGGCACAGGGATCGCAGGAAAAGGTGAGAACTTATATAGCAATGGATTTAATTATATGCGCTTCCAAAAAGGCCACGCAGCAATCATATTATTTTCTTTTTATGAGAGCACTCTTTTTACTTAAAAAATGATCAAATATTGCCAGGAACTTTATTCTAAGCTTCCTGATATTGCCAAATGAAATATCATTTATACCTTTAACATTTATTGTTGATTTTTTTGCCCTGCAAACCTTTCCGCCTGAACTTAACCCTTCCAATGCTAAGGCTACTTTCGTCCAAAGCACAAGGACATAGAGATTTTAAAAACCTTCTAAACCCTATCATGTTGGTGTTTATTTGATAGCCATTCCTGAGCACTCTCAGATGAGTACCCATATACCAGGGTTTCTGCAAGGAGTTAATAATTGGCGCCTAATTTACATTTCCTTTCATTTATTTCACAATTTAAAAAGAATTTTTTTAGATCATTTTAAAATTAATT
>OZ012697.1:7373223-7378109 GCA_963942565.1 Maea johnstoni
ATCTTTGAAAATCATCTGAACCCTTTCATCTTGGTATTCATTGGAAAGCTCTCATCGAGTACTCTCAGATGAGTACCCATTTGCCAGGGTTTCGGTCATTTTTTTTTCAGCTTTTTTCGCATTATTTTGTATTGATCAAATTAGCCACCAGCAGCATAAGGGTTAGGTTTTTCTCTCCGTTGTTTCAGTTGCGGAGTGACATGAAGAGTTTGACGCTGCGCCACAAGCAGGAGATAAGGGACATCGAGAAACAGGCGGCGGAGAGTCGCGCTCGCTCTCAAGACAGCGAGGCAAGCCTACGCGACGAGATCAAAAGCCTCAAACATATCATCTCGGACCTAGAGAACAGACTAGGTACAGTTCACGAGTATAGTACTAGTTAAGCTTAATTTGTTAGATAATTCAAAACGAAGTATTAACTAAAACTTAATCAACAAGTCTTCCTCAAATGTAGCGCTAAAGTACAGTCAATTTCCTGTGTCATGTCATGAATAGGGATTGGTGCCTTTTGATTGGTGGATATTTTCGCAATATGATATGATATTGTTATTTCCTTAACAGTATATTTAACAATACTGCCTACCTACCAGGAACCTAATTTTGTTAAATTCAACACTCAGCTTCGGAAATTTCACTAATACAGGGCTAGACATTGGTGTCTGCCTGTTGCCCCGGGCAAGTAGAATTTGTAAATTATAGCTGAGTGTCAAGTGAAAACTGCATATTGCTTGCCCCACTGGGCAAGTACACTGTATGTTTTTCAGGTTTACTTTTGAGAACGAGTGAACGTTTCTTGGTCTGGCATCCAAGCTTGTGCTAAAAGATATGCTTTCACATGCCAGCACCACATTCTAAGTGGTTTTAAATGAAAAATTATAAAACATGCAATTTTTCAAGGGCAAATCAAAGTTGCAGTAGGGCAAGTGGAAGTTGAATCTCACTTGCCCTACGAGGCAAGTTGCTGTAAAAGTTAATGTCGTGCCCTGTAATAGATAGCAAACTGCCTTAGTGCAGAGATGTCCATGTAGTAATTAGGTAAATTTTATATGTATTTTAAATTTTAAAAGATGCGATACATGTATATGATACTTAACTTTTTGATGCGATACCTTTTACCATTCGATTTCGATATTTGTCATCGCATCAAGTACCGGTACCTATCCCTAAGCATGATTGATAGGACTGTCATTGACATCCATTTTTTTTCGATTCGATAATTGACATATTATTTTTCGATTCCGATTATTTCGATTCGATTTTGAAGAACTGCACTAATAGAATATTTTCACATGTTCAACACTATTTTTGTGGCTAGGATCCTAAGATTCTCACAATGCAAACACAATGAAGGTTTTCTCAACACTTGATTGAATACTTGAGTTTCTCTTCAAATTTCCTATTAGCGTTGGCTAAAAATGGCAAAAAATGGTGTAAAAGGCTGAAAAAATGTGTTTCGATTATTGATATAATAATTGACATAATACTTTTTTCGATTAATTAGAAAAATTATCTCGATCGATCGATACTTGTCATATCAATGACGGTCCTAATGATTGACTCCTTTTACCTTCTTTCTTCTTTATGTCATTCTATTTCTATCATGCTATATATGTTTGTAGTTGTTTTATTTCTGCGTATCGTATGTTGATTTCAATACTAGATCATGCAGGAAAATTGCTAGCTGAGCTGAAAGGTATGCTCTGGTATGCGCAAGTGAAATTCACTGCATTTTTGCTGCTTGATTTGATTACTTTTCATTGGGCCACATTTTTTCTGTATTAGGAAGGTTTTTTCCCAAACTCAATGAAAGAGTGAGCTACAAAGAAATTCTTTAAAAAAGTGAAAAGCCAGTTATTTAAGCTGAAACATATTTTTTTATTGTCAGAAATCCATGCATACATTCTGTATATAGATATATCTCTCTATTTTTAAATCATAAAACATGCACAAATATAGCTTCTAAGGAATAACTTTTTTTTTGAATGAGGCGTCCAAAATCAATTAGGGATTTTTCCTAAAACAGAAAAAAAGAGTGGGTATACACAGGAAGAAATTGTCAATCCCTTACAGCCATCTTAACATAACGATGCTGTACGATGTATGCAACAAGCTTTTACAACTATACCATAAAAGAATTGTAGGAAATGGTTATTGTACAAACAGCACCGTATGGCTGTAATACAGCACCCTTATGGGATTGTCAAAATTTCTTTCTGTGTAGATGTCACTGCAATATTATTTTTTCAGTGAACTTTGATTAAATTTCGCATAATTATCATTGCCTGCATTAGATTTCAACTGCCTTTTTCCTTTTTCCTTTTTTTTTCCTTTTTTTTACACATTCTTGTTTGCCCTTTTTTGTTTGATTTGATCCACTGTTTTGTTGTTTCTTTGGTAATTTGTGTCATATTGTTTGGGGCTATTAATCTTATTATTTTGGTTATGTTTCTTGCATGGCATGAAATATTTTCTCACCTTTGTTATTTCCCCTGTTTGCTTTAAACTCTATATATTCAAAATAATTCCCCTTGTGTAGACAATTGTTAACCCATTAATGCTCACAGCAGCCAAAAACAGCCTGGAGAAATGTTGATTAGAATACTACCAACAACTCTCCTTGAAATATTTTGTAAAATCATTTTTAATTCTAGAGATTTCGTTAACCGTATTCAAGATCCAGACAACAATTCCTTGAGGAACCCATAAGTATTAATGGGTTAACTCTTAGAAGACCAACACATGGAATGGAAACCAGCCGGTCAACCTGAACATGCTAGCCTCAACCAGTGTCAATTAATAGTCGCTAATAGGTGCTCTGGGCACCCCCAGCAGGTGGTGGAGATAAGGTTTCTCTGTAATGTAATCGATGCGGGAGCCCTGATTGGTCCTTGTTCCCACGTGACCTCGTGCTGCTGCCTTATCTGCTAGTCCTGGCATGAGGCTAGCATGTAACTATAGGGCATATAGTAATTGGTCTCTCGTTACATATCCATTCTTTTCTTAATCCAAGGTTAACTGTAGATGACGTAATTCATACTGTTAAAACTCAATGAAATTAGTATTGGTTTCACTGTTATCAATTTCATCACCGCAAGCATCACCACAATCATCATCATCATCATCATCATCATCATCATCATCATCATAATAATAATAATGATAATAATAATAATAATAATAACCCACCATTAATCACGGTGGATGATGATGTTGATGGAGATGAGAAAAAATGATGATGATGAGAAAAATAAACCATCATCATCATTATAATCATCATCATCATCATCATCATCATCACCATGACAACCATAGTCTCATCTTGCGGTTGTTCATGGTTGATGATGATGGTCATAACAATGATGCATAATCACCATTATTACCAACTCTGCTGACAATATCAAAGCCGATTGGTCAATAGGTGTCAGGCATGCAGCCATTAACACTGTAGATAATGCACAATCATCATCCTCACCATGACAACCGTATGTTTCCATGCCGACCTGTGTGTTTCCAGGGCGCCTGGACGCGGGTAACGAGGAGGAGCTGATGAAGCTGCGTTGCCAGGTGAGGCAGCTGGAGACGGACCAGGAGCTCGCGCAGTCTCAGCTGAGGAGCGTCGACTCCAAGCTCTCCACCGCCAAGGAAGAGGTGAGGACATAGAACCATGGTCTTAGCCAGCAGGGCGTCTGGGTGTCTTTTTGGACACCCAAACCCTTAAAAAGCACCCCTCAGGACACCTAAAATTGTTTGTGAAGAATTTCTTAAAATGTCAATCTCAAGCAGATAATTAAATTTTTTCATCTCCATATGATTCCGATGACATTGTTTAATGATTTCATGCCTTATTTTGATGAAATTAAACATGTTTATGGTTGATTTATGAGTATATTGTGGTACCCCTTAAAAATTTGGACGCCCAAAATATTTACAACTGCCAATTTTAGGCACCCAGTTTCTAAATCCTGGCTAAGACACTGGGTGAGGACATAGGACTAGTGATTGGCAACTTTTACGTTTTGAAGGCTGTGGCTACTTTCATCCAATGCACAAAGCAAAGCAACTATTTAAACCCTGTCATGATTCATTGGATCTGATGAGTACCCATGTGCCAACGTTTCAATCATTTTCTCAGGTCCTTTGCACCATTTTGTATTGGCAAAATTAGCCACAAGCAGCACAAGGATTAACGTAAAGATATGTAACTTTTGACACGGTACTTTTTCCCTTTCCATATTAGTATTTGGAATTCTATTTAGTACCAGCACCTATCCCTACATAAGACCAATTGTCATCAACAACGCAACATTGCTATCTTGGACACCGTTATATACTTACTACTGGTGCAAAATAAGTACTGGAGAATACAGTTTTCACATTAAAAATACTGCTACGCATTTAGTATTGATGGGACTTTAATTTTGGTAATGCATTATTGTCATGCAAATCACTGGTATATTGTTATTATTAGTGAGAGTTCAATATTGGGAAATGCAACATTTTTATGCACAACATTTATGTTATTAGTATTGGTGAGAGTTTAATATTGGGGAATGCAAAACTTTTATGCAAAATGATAATGTTATTAGTATTGATGCAAGTTTGATATTAGGAAATGCACCATTTTTATGCATAACCCTTATTATCAGTATTTGTGAAAGTTTAATATTGGCGAATGCAACATTTTTATAGGAAAAAAAACTAATGGGGAGAGTTATAGATCATGGAAAGCAACTTTTCTTTTCAAAACACTTATATACTGTATACTGTAGGAAAATAAACAAAAAAGGCCTGTTTCCTTTTTTTAGGCTACCAAAAATAAATAAAAAAATAAATAAAAAAATAGATAAATAAAAAAAATAATGTATACTGTTTTGATTTTGAGCATA
>OZ012697.1:7378309-7526767 GCA_963942565.1 Maea johnstoni
TATATATTACAAACTAGGATAAGCACTGACATGCACTTTTGCTCAAGATTGAAAGTGCACCTATGCAAATATGGATTTCCGAATAACAACTTATACAGTACGCAAGAACTATTTCTGGACGTCCATTATCAAGTTAAAAGCTTATAATACTATTAATAGTAACATCCCGGTCCCTCCGCAGTACATCCCGCCTGTTAAACATCCCGTCTTCAACATACATTCATCCACTGACTGGGGAAATATAATGGCTTCAACCGACCAAATAATACCTGTCCCACACCGGATAGTCTCTAAGCTTATATAGGTTCCGTGGGGCGTATAGTAAAGTGTGCGTGTCTGGGTAATGGTTGTAGATATGGTGGGTCCTACTCAAGGAATTCGAAAAATATGTCTCCAATTTGTTTGTACATTTTCTCAAGGTCAAAGGTTAATGTAAAGGTTTAACTATTGAAGAATTTTCAATTTTGGATGAGGAGTTCAAAACATGACAAAACTTTTTTTTACGTTTTCAAGGTCAAATTTCAATGTCAAAGGTTAAATTGATAATATACAATTATGACTTCCCTGGAGAGGATTGTCACCCTCGGGCCTACGCCTTCGAGGGATAATCCTCTCTCGGCGAAGTTATTCCTGGTGAACACCCCACAGGGATATCATATTTGTTTTATTATACCGGAACAAAATGCCAAAACACAAAAAGGGAAAATAATTACAAACATAGATTACAAACATAGAATACCCGTCGTCTGCTTTGTTGAAACTAATTAAACCAGTAGGTCACTCGGCAAACTCCGTGGGTGTTCGTGGGTATTCCTCGGGCTAGCGGTTTGCTAATCAAATTAGCACATATATGTTGCGATGTGCTAATTGATTAGCACATAAGCTGTCGAGGACAACAGCCTGTCGCTAAGGAGTGAGGATAACATGACAATTAGTTATGGCCCTTGAATCAAGAATTAACCAGAATCAATATTCGTCACGTGAGGTATGATAATAATGATTAACATTCAAAGCGTACCTGGAGTAGTTTTGGACCGAGTCTTTGTTTTAGCAGGCTCCTTGTCTTTCTTTCTTCGTGTGATCTTCAAGATTGGCAGCTTCTGCATAGTTATCTGTCCGAACCTCTCACCTGAAGAATCAGTGGTACTCCGATGGTTCGCTGAATCACCCTGCCATGAGGGGTTTGTACCGGAGGGATTGTATGTACTTGTCACGCACCACTGGGACTGGCCAGGGACACGTGGTTGGTCTAGCAGGTGGCACGTGGTTAAAGAAAGGGCTAGATGTGCACGGGTTGCTGTGAGGCGGGGTGAGAATTTGTGGTGCTGGACGGATGTGCTGGCGGGGTGCCCCTCACTCGACCTGGCTGCTGTATGATCTCCATTGCCTGCTCAGGCCCCTGGTGGCAGTTTGGGATACTACTGGCTGTCTGGGTGGACCAAATAAGGAGTTGGTATTTCTATTCAAGTACTGTTCTGTGGGAATATCAGGGTTTTCTCTGGGAGAACCCAGTGAAGGGTGCGGTTGACTGCAACCCCTATCTACCGGTATCCCTACAATAGGCTCTCCCTGACCGGACACCGCAGGAACATTGGTTACTGGAGGATTTTCACTTTGGTCTCCCGTCATTTTCTGTGCCTGTTCTGCAGCATCGTTGACTAGCCTTATAAGGAGTTGCTGGCCGGCAGGGTGCATGCTGACTGTGCTGCCATCCCAGCACGCTGTGCCATAGCAGGAGCGGGAGCAGGTTGAGCGACGTGCCAACCCCCACGGTTGGTCGGCGCAGCACTCTCTGTTGGCGTACTAGTATGCAATGGTCGACAATCTGACCCATCAATGTCCATAGCCTTCTGCTGCCCACCACTCGAAGCAAACATGTCAGATTGGGGTAGCTGATGAGTGTGTTGCTGTTGTGCTGGGTGTACATGTAAATCAACAGCGTGTGGTCCAGCCTATGCAGAAGCAATGGCGGCATGGCTTTTGGTGGGGCCTTCAGTGTTTGTGGCAACTTTTCCTCTGGACAGTAGGAGTTGGTTCTGATGTGGTCCTGAGCTTTGGTCTCGCTGCTGCCAAGAGGAATGGCTGGAGCCCTGGCCAGGGGCCGGGGGAGACTGGAGGTAGGTGTGTTCTCTTGGATAACAGGATGTCGTGTGTGGCAACGTGCAGGCTGGATGCTGATCTGGATGTTGTTCCGGATGCAGGTCCCTGCCCCCGTGGCTGATCCGAACTCCCTCCTCCATGTATGGATTGAAAATTCCCCGGATGAATTCTGAAAAATATTCAAGATGAATTTTGTGAACTTCAATCCTCATGCCACTGGTGGCTAATTGATGGTCATCTTGTACATTACGACCTCCTTTCTGGTACGTACCAGAATTGTTCAGAGAAACTTTACAATTCTGGTACGTACCAGAGTGTAAAGAACAAGATTGTGCAAAAAAACTGTAAAACTGAAAATCTGACACATGGGTAATCATCCTGAGACTAATCAGAGAGAGAGAGAGAGAGAGAGAGAGAGAGAGAGAGTGAGGAGAGAGAGATGAGGAGAGAGAGAGAGAGAGAGAGATAGAGAGAGAGATGAGAGAGAGAGAGCTATCCAATGAATACTAATATGATAGGGTTTAGATGGTTTTCGTCCTGTCTTGTGCTTTGGACAAAAGAAGCCTGAGCATTGGAAGGGGTCAAAGAACATTAAACCAAGCTAACCTCCGACAAATCGGTACCAAGCAAAAGTAAAAATCAAGTAAATCACTAAGTATAGCGGGAACAATAAGATAGCGGTAATAGCGCTCTGCCCATGTGCGCTATTGTAAAATCACCGTCTTTATTAAATTCTTAATTGAGCTTGCTTCTGCTGTTCCCGTTCAGCGCTATACTTCGATCACGCTTTCCAGGGCGAGTACCGTATTTGCTCTATATAATGTTCACGCCATATTAATGTGATTTGCAGTACTGTATAACAGGTTAATTTGGTGTGGTTTTTAATTTGGCGTGTTTTGGCGAATGCCCATCAACGCCAAATTAAAGATCGCATTAAAATATGTCTACATAAAGATGGCGTTGTTCTGACTGCTCCAGACGCCAAAATAAATACAGGGAAAATTCTTTTTTGAAAAGAAACGCCAACTTAAGTACACGCCAAATTAACCAGTTATACAGTATATAGAATGACTGCTTGGTCAGTTAGTGTTCATGAATGCCCTGTTACCTTTAGGGCCTGTGTCCCCGGATAGTGGTTGTGCGTCAAATCACGGGGTGAAGACTCTGGTGTCGACCGTGGTATGAAGCGATACGGCCCGGGTGCTGGAATAGGGGAAGAGGAGCATACATTGCAGTAAAATTCAACCGAGACAGCGTTAAACAATTAGTAGGGGAGGAGGAACGGGGGGGCTTACGAGCACCCTCATGATACATTTTTTTAAATCACATTTTTGGAATCCTGAGGTGCTGAATTTTACTAATTTTTTTGTTCCCCGCGCCAACTCGTGTCCCATGGGCTTGCCTTTTTGGCCATCTTGGCAGCCCATATTGAATTTCCCTTAGACAGCAAAAATAGAGGAAAAATAGGGGTAGGGGTAACCAGTTTGATCATAACTTCCGTTTATATTGGTATATTTTCAACAAATGAGGTATCAAAATTTGAAATATTCCATTCCGAAAATTTTAAGAGCAGTCACGTTCTGATTGGTCAATTATGAAAGGTCATTTGGGGTCAAATTAGGTCAAAAAGGTCACAAAGGTGAAAATCATCCCATTCACACTCTGAATGGCCAAAACAGGCCTGACGATTTTCGAAAATTGGTAGTTTTAAAAGCATTTTTTGTGGAAATCATTTGAAGGAGAAATGTTGATCGGAAGCCAAACAACAACTCCCCTTCAACTATGTTGTGGACCTTTGGCTTTATTCCAAAGTTATTTCCACAAGTGTTAGAGTAGGGCTGGGGCTACTTCCTATAGTAGCCCTGAGTGTGAATGGGTTTATGCGAGATCGCGGGTTCAAGTGCCAAATGGATACATGCAAATTGCTACGCCCGTTCGCCCTTACAAATGTGGGGTGATTCGAAGAGGTGATTATGGTAGCGGGATGATCCGAGAACCATTTGGCAAATAGTGCGGAGAAATCCTTATTTACACACGTCCTGGTCTAAACGCAAATGGAGCAAATATGAAGGAAAACACGTTATTGCACACATACTTATATACATACTTTCATGCATACAATTCGTACGAACGTATGCGCACACACATACAACTCTGTAATCCTGAGATGTGAGATCGTTCCCTAGCTTTCCAATTATAAAGCAACTTTTTTTTTAATTTATGCGTGTTTTGAGATGATATAACACTAACCCTTATCAGACCAAAAACAAGATAGATATTTGTAAAAAATAATAGTGAGATCGATCTCACAATACAGTACCCATGCTTCAGTGACCACTATCATTTTAGTTTTAGAGGTGATCCCACAACTCAGAAATGCAAATACACACACACACACACACACACACACGTATTCGTATGTACTTATTCGTATGTACCTTTTCCTTGTGGCATAGTTTTGCTGAAGAAGCTGACTGAGGTGGTGGTATCCGCTATGACTGTGATGCTGCCGTGGACGCTGAGCTGACCGCTGCTGAAGGTAAGATTACGTTCACAGAACTCCACCACAACGGCGAGATGGCGTTCCGGCAACTCGCGAACATCCATCGCCTCTGAAATCATAAATATATATACATATATATATATATATATATATATATATATATATAATATATATATATATATATATATATATATATAATTATATATATATATATATATATATATATATATATATATATATATATATATTATATATATATATATGAATATATACCGTATAATTCGCGTGTATAAGACGCACTTTTGAACATAAATTTTTAACCTCCCAATCGGGGGTGCGTCTAACCTCTTATACACAAAGCTAGAACAATGGAGTGTATTACATAGTCCCCAGGCTACCGCCGAGATACGACATCGATAACCCAAATTGGATTGGACGAAAACTGTTTGCGTGGGGTGCAGGAGTGTCAACCGGGTTGCAATGCCATTACCAGGGACGGATCCAGAGAAAGTCCGATACAAGGTGATAGGGAGTGGAAATGAAAGGAATGGGAAGTAGTATGAAGCTAGTGGCGCTGGGCGCAACACAGCGCAGAGGTTAGGCAGGTTATGGTAGAGGAATGGATCCGTGCGCCAAAATATGTAGGCCGGCGCACGGATCCATATCTCAAGGGGAATGGATAGAGGTGTAATAGTTATGAAATATGAGGAATATAGGTAGGGAGTAAAAGCAAAATTAGTGATCGTGTAAATATTTAAAGCTATTTTATTGTTCACCTGGGAAAAAAAAGGTCTGATTTGGAAAAATATTTGTTACTGAAATACCATAAAGGTGAGAATATGGGGAATTCAAAACATTAACCAGAATTTGCCCCCCCCCCCCCCAATATGATATTGACCACCTCTGGGTCATGGACTATTATGATGTATTCAGTTCAAAAGCAATCTCTGTGTGTTTCTCATAACTGGGAATTGTCATCATGCTGCAAATGTGATCTGCTACATAGAATTAAAGTTATTTCATAATCATACTTGTATGGTTATCAATTTGCCAACACCTGTAAAATATAATAGCCCACTCCTAAACTAATAAACTAATCTGACCCCTGGTGGCCAGGATTGGAACCGCATAAAATCTCCTGATTTTGGATGGTTGAATGTTAACAGGTATGAATTATATAACTTGGTCAGAAATCTTCAGATTAGCTACTGATTTGCCAACTTTCAAAAATCATCCACCATTCCTCAAGAATAAATTTATTTTCTAGCCAAGAGCCAAGAATTTCATAATATGCTGAACATAGTAAGTATTTGATCTTGAAAGATCACACAATGTCTGGAAAGATCACACAATGTAAATGTTGTTGATGAAGACATTTTCAGTTCCAAAGCTATCTGCGTGTTTTTGAAAACTGTGTGTATATTATCATGCAGCAATTGTGATCTGCTAAAATTACAGTTATCCTATTAACATATGTTTCCATGATTACCAACTCTAAAGGCCCGCTCCTTAAGCAAAAGTACTAACCTGGCCCCTCCCAGAATTGGAACTAAACAAAATGAAACCAAAAGACGTCGCAGTATAGTAAACCGCCTGATAAGTGAAATATCCTGATTTTGGATTGTTGAATGCTGACGGGTATGCCAACGTACGTGCACAATATCAATTGAACAATTCATAACACACACGTACCATGATTTAAGAACTTATGGCCAGTTTAGCGATATTCTCAGAATGAGGCATCTCCGTAGTATAATAGTATACCGTAGGTGTACGTCCTATACATATTTCGCTGTTTCGCTATTCGCGGAATTACCGTAAAGTCGTTCCCCTTTTTCGACATATTAGCTAAAAGTACACGGGCGCGAAAATATTCCAAAAAATTTCCCATATATAAGCTTCAGACAATGTTTCAATCACACGCATGACTTGATTTTTTGGCCGCTCAGTTTCATCAATAAACTCGCTACCATAAACCGTTATTACGAAGAATTTTGTTATCACACTTTTCCCTATACACCTAGTATATTGCCAACTTGGCGAGTGGCAGCATGCCGAATCAATGAATGTCCTACGGGACGTGCTACCTTACAGCACGTCTGATGCCGAAGTGGGTCCAGCCTCGAAAACTGACCTATACACCATCTAAAATATAGAAATGATGTCCTTTATATCCACAAATGGGTGTCATTTTTCCCGAAATCTGGTCACACACACACCCACACACACACATATATATATACTAGTATATATATATATATATATATATATATATATATATATATATATATATATATATATATATATATATATATATATATATATATATATATATACATATATATATATAAATATATATATATATATATATATATATATATATATATATATATATATATATATATATATATATATATATATATATATATATATATGTATATATATATATATATATATATATATATATATATATATATATATATATATATATATATATATATATATATATATATATATATATATGTGTGTATATATATTTATATAATGATAAATATAGGATTCAGAAACTTCTATCCGATGCTCATTCTATATCTGATATGTTGATGATGGACTGCCACTGTGTTATTTCTGAGTGCAAAGAAGCCATGGGTGCATGGATGCGTACATCGAGGACTATTCTATGCACTACACAGAAAGGCACCCTTAAACGTCAAAATTTAGTGTGTAATGTGGCGAACAACTTTTGTTGAACATAGCCTACAGGTATGCGCCTCGCCCAAATCTTTTTACAAAAATAGTACTGTATATGTTATATATTCTTGAGTAAGGTTGATGAACCCTGCCTATATATACACTGTAAGAAGGTTCGGTAAAGATTCAACTAGTTTGGATTTACATTGATCTGAAATGGATTAACCTTTGTATAATTTGGGTGAACATTGCACTAATTAGTTATTACTGGGTGAACATCTTCCCAAATATTTTTTCATTGATAAATGATTACCCGCTTGAAATGTTAAGGTTCACCTCAATCAGAGAACGTTCAACATTTTTCAGTGAACCTCAACTTTTTAAGTTAAGTTTTACCCATTCCAGTGAATGTCATAGTAATACGTTTACCTTCTTGGGTAAACGTTTACCTTCTTGGGTAAACGTTTACTTAAGGATTCGATATTTGAAACTTCCTGTCGCTTACACCAACCAAAGACCACATGTTCAATTAGACATGGTGATGACCTCAGACAAAGAAACGACACTTAGCAGTGACCCAGATAACAGCTTTAAGTTACCAAGTTGTGGCGGGCAGTTTGAGGTTGGATTGTTAGGGCTGTACTGAGAAGTTTTAGATACACTTTGCAGGAATATTGTCTCTGTTTTTATAGACATCTTCGAACAGTAAGTGACTAATGTTATTTGTAACATTGGAATTCTTAACAATTATACTTGGTGTGTTCTTCCGACGTATAGAACATGCACTGCCATGAGTTAGTACACTTAACCACGCTTCAGCATTTACTGTAGAAGGATTTTATAATTGATAACCGGACTGCCGTGGCATTTTTATTGTAGATGTATGATGTTTTATGTACCTCATAGCGTACTCGATATTAGTATGTTGTAAAGGTCATGCATCACAATAATGATTCCTCCCCCCGAAATAAATATTAACCCCATCCGATATTATCAGGTTACATCTAACCCTAGGCAGGGAAAGGTTTACCCACTGCTCACAAGTAAAGGTCTACCTGCACTGCCATTGAAGTCGGAAATGTTAACCTGGTACACATATGTCAGGGTAAACGTTTACCCAAATCGGGTGCAGCTCAGTTGCACCCAAATAGGGTAAACGTTTACATATAATTTTTACAGTGTATATATATATATATATATATATATATATATATATATATATATATATATATATATATATATATATATATATATATATATATATATATATATATATATATATATATACCAACATAATAGGGTTTAGATGGTTTTCAAAAGTCACGAACAACCATCGCCTCTGAAATCCTAATCATATTCGCTATGAGTATAATCCGGGTGTAACGTAGAAATAATGCTTCTGTTTGAAAAGAACCTTTTCAACTGGCTAGTAACGGATTAACCTAGATATCGAAAATAAAGTTTAAAACCTCTAACTACAGGGGTACGACATTAGCCTCAGGAATGTATTAACTGCATTGGTCAGTGTTGATTCATAGGCTCACCTCATGGGCAGAGTCACATGGTATCTTAGTTGACAAGCAAGATGGTTTCCGTCAATGTTGGTCCTGTCCCGATCACCTCTATTTTTTATCAGAGCTAATACACACTAGAAACAGCAAAATATATACACGTTTGTAGCTTACATTGATTTCAGCCAAGCATTCGATTGAATAAATAGAGTGTTCCTCTTGCAAAAATGGACAAAAATGGGCCTAGAAGCATAAATACTACCATTAAATCCCTTGATGAGAAGTGTGCTTTTTTTGCGTATAAGTCTCCCAAACGTGACCGATCGCTAGTGGAATTTTACAATGGGAATTTAATAAGCGAAGTCAACATTGTAAGGAGTATGCATGCATCTAGATAAAGAGAGAGAGAGGTTTGCTAAGTTTGGATAAGAAACACGATTTTTCTGTACGAAAAACATTCAACCAAGTTTGGTTCAGACAGTTCAGACAAGCTGGGTGTGATTCCCGGCATGTAAGAAAGTTAACAGTGACTTGGGATTTGCCAGTGATCTTTGTACCATTTCTTTGACCAGGGAGAAGTAGAGGAGAGGGATAGTCACAACATACCTAGATGTACCATTGGATGAAGAAAATATTGGGTATGTCGCGAGAGACAAATAACTATATGCCCTGCTAGACTCATGGACTGCTGGACTCATGCCAGGAGTACCAGATAAGGCATCAGCGCGAGGACACATGGGAACAGGGACCAATCAGGGCTCTCGCATCGATTACATTACTGAGAAACATTATCTCCACCACCAGGTGGGGGTGCCCAGAGCACCAATTTTGGCCTATTAGCGGCTACTAGTTGACACTGGCTGAGGCTAGAATGTTCAGGTTGACCGGCTGGTTTCGAATCCACTTGTGTTTGGTCATCTAAGCTATACCATTGCAGCAGCCAAGGGAAATCCCTATTAATAACACTCTTTGTGTTAATCCTCTTTGCATCGTACACGTAAGTGCGCATTTACGATCATGGTACTTTGACCTCATTCAATACATGTATTTTCGCTTTAACTATGGAACTGGTCAAGCAAGTGGCGCAAGAGATTTCCTCCCCGTCTGACGGTGGAAATCCGCTTGACCCATTTCTGTTAAGCCTAAAATTGTAGAGCTGCGCTCCATAGTTGTTTAGGAGGGATAGGTACCCGGGATAGGTATTGAAATTGTGCGGACTTGGCACCAGGCCAGCTGACCCGCTGGTGAACGTTGATCTTTGTACCATTTCTTTGGTAAGTAAGGGGGAGGGGTATCAATCTAATCAGAAGAACTTCGCAACAGGGAGGTCCCGCCCCAGAGCTAAGCGGTCTAGGACGCTGCAATTGACTGCTTGGTGTCTCTCAAAACTGCCTGGGTGTAATTCCTGGCCGGGGGCATGTCAGAAAGTTGACAGTGACTTGGGATTTGCCAGTGATCTTTGTACCATTTCTTTGGTCATGTAAAAACAGGAAAGGGGAGAAGAGAGGAGGGGCATCAGAGGGGTGTTCAGCGGAGCTTCGCAGCAAGGAGGTCCCTCCCCAGAGCCAAGCGGTCTAGGGCGCTGCAACTCACTCCTTGCTGTCTCTCAAAACAGCCTGGGTGTGATTCCCGACCGGGGGCATGTCAGAAAGTTGCCAGTGACTTGGGATTTTCCAGTGATCTTTGTACCATTTCTTTGACCAGGGAGAAGTAGAGTAGAGTGAGAAGAGGAGTGGGGTATCAATCTAATCAGAGGAGCTACGCTACGGGGTGGGTTGGGCATCCCCCCAGAGCCTAGCGGTCTACGGCGCTGCAACTGACTGCTTGCTGTCTCGCAAAACTGCCTGGGGGCGATTCCCGACATAGGCATGTGAGAAAGTTGCCAGTGACTTGGGCCCAGAGCCTAGCGGTCTATGGCGCTGCAACTGACTGCTTGCTGTCTCGAAAAACTGCCTGGGGGCGATTCCCGACATAGGCATGTGAGAAAGTTGCCAGTGACTTGGGCCCAGAGCCTAGCGGTCTAGGGCGCTGCAACTGACTGCTTGCTGTCTCGCAAAACTGCCTGGGGGCGATTCCCGACATAGGCATGTGAGAAAGTTGCCAGTGACTTGGGCCCAGAGCCTAGCGGTCTATGGCGCTGCAATTGACTGCTTGCTGTCTCGCAAAACTGCCTGGGGGCGATTCCCGACATAGGCATGTGAGAAAGTTGCCAGTGACTTGGGCCCAAAGCCTAGCGGTCTAGGGCGCTGCAACTGACTGCTTGCTGTCTCGCAAAACTGCCTGGGGGCGATTCCCGACATAGGCATGTGAGAAAGTTGCCAGTGACTTGGGCCCAGAGCCTAGCGGTCTATGGCGCTGCAACTGACTGCTTGCTGTCTCGCAAAACTGCCTGGGTGGCGATTCCCGACATAGGCATGTGAGAAAGTTGCCAGTGACTTGGGCCCAGAGCCTAGCGGTCTATGGCGCTGCAACTGACTGCTTGCTGTCTCGCAAAACTGCCCGGGAGGCGATTCCCGACATAGGCATGTGAGAAAGTTGCCAGTGACTTGGGCCCAGAGCCTAGCGGTCTATGGCGCTGCAATTGACTGCTTGCTGTCTCTCAAAACTGCCTGTGGGGGATTCCCGACATAGGCATGTGAGAAAGCTGCCAATGACTTGGGATTTGCCAATGATCTGTATACCATTTCTTGGATAATTGTGAAGTATGGGGAGGGTGAGGATAGAGGAGGGGTATCACAGGGGTGTTCAGAGCAGCTGCGCCGCGAGAAGGGTCTACCCCATGTGCCTAGCGGTCTACGGCGCTGCAACCGACGGCTTGCTGACTCTCAAAACTTTATGGGACGATTCGCGACCGCGGCATGTGAGAAGGTTGCCATTGACTAGGGATTTCTGTTTTTCGTCACCTTTAATGCCATATTACCTAAGATAAATCGTATCTATATTTCTAATTAAAGAAAATCAAATCTGTTCTTACCAATATCGTCTATATTTCCTTCCAAACTAGAGTTTTATCGATGATTATACGTTGCGAATAAGTCTTCATGTTCTAAGCAGCCATTTCGCCATGAAAAGATTATATAGAACAACTGTTCCGATTTCTAATTTCTTGGTCAGAATATTTTTCTCCTCTGAAAGACCCACATATTTCAACTTTCAGGGAGAGAATATTTTTTCTTACATTTCAGGACCAGTATGTTTTTCTTGATTTTCAGAACCAGAATTTTTCCTAAGAAGTACAGTGTCCGATTATATTCATTATCGAATAACAGACATTAGCCTGCTTCGCTAATCACGAAAACATCCGGATGCACTACAAAACATTGTGTTACTCGATAATCTCTGAGGAATCACGCATCACAACAGATTCACAAGAGACATGGTTTGTTCATGTTAAGTCCATTGTGTGACTGAGTAGGCTCAGCAGAGGGATTATCAATATGGAGCCAATATCAAGTTTGCCCTCATTCCATAATGTCACGCCCTTAATTTTACTTGCAAATGTATGCGGTTTATTCTATTCACTATATAGCATCAACTATAAAATTGAAACCTGTACGATCCATAACACTGGGTGCCATATCCATGCGTTTCTGAACCTCATCTCACTTAAGGCATCGACCATTTGATACCCTTCATATCCGGGGATAAGGGGGGGGGGGGGGGTATGTACATTTTGATTATTCTAATTATCCTTTAAATTGATCGACTGATCGCGACAATTAAAAAGAAATATCATTTTATTCATTATTTAGTCATTTTTCAAACTTTTCTGAGAGAGATTCATTTTTTTAAATTAATTTTCCGAGGCCAGGGAAAAATAGTAAATATTAAGGTTTTGACGACAGTATTTTCTTGTATTGTACTACCTTTAGATGCATTCGTAAGACGTAAATATTCTTAGTTGCTATTCATGTTTCATATGGCTTTTTTACAAGTACTCTAGTATTCTAGTCATATTTGCCTTTTTGGTATTTTATGAATTATTTTATAAGTTAAATAAACTCTATACTCTTAGTATGGATGGTATGTTTTCAAAGAATATGTATCGTTGTTTTAAAAAGTAGCTTAGCAGGGTGGCCTAATCTTTACAAAGTAAGCGAAAGTCAGTTTAAAAGCGACTACTTCAAATAGGGGCTTAGCAAGGATTTTTAGAGTGGGACCTTTAATCCGAGCTGAATAGTTTTTTGGACGCATGGTATGTGAGCGCAAAGCGCAAAAGCTCTAGTGTAGGGGTCTAGATACTCTGAAATGTATTTTCAGCATATATGTATGTATGCACGTGTATGTATGTATGTATACATGCGTGTATGCATGTATGTATTCATGCATGTATTCATGCATGTATTCATGTATGTATGTATGCATGTATAGCATGCATGTATGTATGTATACATGCATGTATGTATGTATGCATGCAAGTATGTATGTATGTATATATGTATTAGAGCTGCACTCACCACTCACGAACTCGAGTGGCTCGAGCCCTGGGGCAAACTCGCCGAGCTCGAGCAGAAATGGTCAAATCGTGAGCTCGTCAATTTTGGGAACACAAACGTAACACAGAGCACCTAACACACATTATAAGCATACATAACTGTTTATCGCTGTTATGTCTTCGTTACAATCTCCAATGTATACATTCAAGCGGTGTTGAGTGTTATTCTGACCTTTTTACCTCATCAGCACGTTTTAAAATTAAATAAACATGGCAATGTTGATAAATCTCCGCCAATGAATATTTATTTCTCAATAGCTGGGGTGGAAAATAAGTATTTTTTTGGAAAATCGGAATGTCCGTGAGCTCATGAGCTCACGAGTCAAACAGGTGGTGAGCTCATGAGTTGATCCCTCTCCGTGAGTGCAGCTCTAATATGTATGTGTGTATGTATGTATGTATGTATGTTTGTACAACATGTATGTATGCGCGAATGTATCTACATGTACACACCATGAAGGCCTTTTGTTGGGTATATGCTTAGATGACCAAACACCATCCAAGGTATATGCCACACTAAAGAACTACTATACATGTTCAATCGTCGTTTACTATGTACATAGATTGTTAGACATTGTGGGAGCCCACTGGAGCTACAAAAGTATAGGTAAGCATGTGTAAGAAATCGAAGAAGTCACGTTGGAAGAGGCGAGGTCAATCACGTGACTGAGTCCCGGCGCGCCAGGGATCTGTGCCTCACGCGCCAGAGCAGGAAGTTCCGCGCGCATGATCAATACCTTTCAGCGGAAGTCGTGCGAACAATTCATTCTTTGTCTTTAAGCTGCTCCAATCTATATTTACCTGCGAACAGAACACTTTTAAAATAATCAATCCGAAGTCCCGCTAGGCCTTTCTAGCAGGAAGTTATATATAATCACGATTGTCTTTTCGTATGTCAAGTAAAAGTGGCCAAAAAATACTATTTTTGAATATTCGTAATTAATTTTGAATATTCATACATCAATAACGAATATTTGTAATTCACTTATTTTGTCCACTTTAACTTGCCATAGCAACCAGCAGAACTCGCTCAACAGCATCAGCACGACTGCTAGCCCAGGTATGGACAAAATTAAGCTCGCTACTTTTTCGGACTTTCCAATATTAGTGGAGTGGAATTGGATGTAAATCCTAAATAGCTTATGACTATCTACGCGATTACATTAAATAACTTTATCCAAAGTACGAAAACATTTAAATCATGAGCGATGTGAAGTCATAACAGCCTAGGTTTCCTTTCAGTTTTCTAATTATTTAGAAAACATTAGAAGTGATGAGAAATTATACAACACCTTATCAAATAGAAAACCTTTAGCCCGGGGGGGGGGGGGCGCATACGCCCTTTATCAAAATTTAAAAATACCCCTAAAGCACTGATTTCTTGCCAAAAAGCACCCTTATTTTAATACAAACGCTGACTTTTTCCAGTAAATAAACACCCCTTAACTTTAGATGTTATAATACTCTGCCTGTTCAGCGGCAGCCAGTGAGGGCAGCAGACTCGGAAGCCCCGAGTCACTTCGAGAGTCACTCGGCGTCAGGGCAGCGTATATTTCGTGGATTGTAAGGGGATTTTCACCCCCCACACTTCGTACCTGGGTACAAAAAAGTACCCTTCTTTTACAAAAAGTCGGACATGCGGAGGTCTTAAAAAAGACACCTTCTTTGGCGAAATACGTAACGCGGGTGCGGCACCCGTCTTTACCTGAGTGCCCCCCCCCCCCCCGGGACTTTTAGCCCTATATGATTAGAGATCATAACACATTTATGAGTAATAAACCATTTAACTCCTACGTGATGTAACATCAAACACTCTATAACTTATACTGCCGGTGTCTAATGTGGCCAATACAAAGTGATGCAAACACCCTGAAAATGACTGAAACTCTGGCACATGGGTACTCATCTGAGAGTACTCAGCGAGAGCTATCCAATGAATACCAACATGGCAGGGTTTAGATGGTTTTGAAACGTTTTTGCCTCTTAAAGCTTTTTTCATCGGACAAACGTAGCCTGAGGGTTAATAGAAAACCAGGATCCCATGGGTTATGTAATATCCGGACACCCGTAACAATTAGAAAACATTACAACCCTAGGATTTCTAATTACCCGAGATCAGAAATGATAACAGCCTTATTGATTAAAAAGATATCTAACACCTATGCGATGACAACTCAAAACACCCTGATGGATGAACAAATACTATCCTAGAATTTCTCATTACCCGAAATACGAAATCATGACATCCTTATCAATTAGAAAATATTTAAAAACGTCCGTGATGACAACTCAAAACATCCTGATCAATGAACAAATACAATCCTAGAATTTCTCCTTACCCGAGAAAAGAAATCATAATACCCTTATCATTTCGAAACCTTTACTCACGAGAGCTGTGAGTAAATGTTCAACCTTGAGCGATGAAAAAGTGACCCTTTTTTATCGCCTACAGGGTAAAGAAAGCAAACCCAGGGTATGCATTCTTTACCCTTTAGGCAAGATGAAAAACATTTTAGAGACTCATATCTCGTGTGAGTTGTGCAGTTAGTTAAGCGTGTGCAGGTGCCTGGTTTCAACGTAGCTTCCCCATGCCTGGCCGTGGAATCTACGTGACGAGTGTCGTCTGCTGCTATTATACTTTTGGAGGTAACTTCGAAATGAAGCATCAATTTGCGAACAATTTGAAGGAAAGTTGTAGATAAAGTTTCAATAAGCAACTCCCCTTGAAATATTTTCTTACCATTGCTTTTGTTAATGAGTTATCGCCAAAATGGCCTGGCGGTTTCGTCTGCTACAGGGATGAATGGGTGAACTACGCGCGGAGCTCCCAGCCTGCTAGCCTGACGTATCGATACCCGTACGGCACTATTATACGGCACTCCTTGGCTTGGAGCGTTCGCGCTATGTGACACTGTTTGTCTCAAAAACAATTGTCATCTAACAGTAAATATCTTACCGGCAGTCTGCTTCCTTGCACTAAATAGTATTCCTTTTGGGAGATCTTATCCACAGTTTCTTGTAGCTTTCCGATCGCACACTGACGTTGCGACTACGGCCCAGTGTTGTTGTTTCCCTATACTATACTATACCTGGAAGCAAGTTCTGGGTCATGCCGACCAACCCACAAGGCTCGCTACTGCAAAACCTGCAGGCGTATTCCGCTGGGTGAATGTTTGCGAATGTTTGCGAACGCTCCGATTAACGCTACACAGGCCAGTTACATGCAGCGCGTTATGTGGGTCGTTACGTGCCCGTTTCATTTTGTAACTAACACGTTACGGACCCGTAGATGCCGTTTATAAGTTAACATTCACCTGTGTATATCTGAATGGATTCATTAACCGCACTTTTTGACTCGTTGATTAAAGTGTAAGTTCACCTTCAAAATGAAAAAAGATATGTTTTAGAGCTCAGTGTCACCTTTCTCAGGACACCTTGATTACAATTGTACTCCGCAAATTGACTGAGATATTTAAGTTTGTATCTTGAGAAATACAGCAAATTTACTGCCTCAGCTGGTTCATGGAGGCACCATCTTGGAGCTTATCATCACGCTGCTACATGCAGGCTGAGCTGCCAGGCTGAGGGCCATTCAGAACTGAACACACTAACACATTCTCTCATTAGTAAATGACTTGCAAAGAGGAAAGTGGTGTATCAGACTCAGCAAACAGAGACACTGTGTCTCAGTGAGTCAGTGTATACCTATATGGTGTAAGTTACATTTGCTAGAGGTATACCAGGTTCTGTGTGGCAAAAGCAGTGAGGGAAGAGAGACCTATAGTAAAGGGGTTACGGATGAGCTTTAGGGCTCAAGAAATTCTACCAATTTACAAAATAGCCTGGCATTTAGTACCCTTACAATGTCCTGACACTGTTATCTTGTGATGAAAGGAAGTTTACAATTAGTTAGCTGCGTGTGTATTGCCAGTATGTCAGCTGCTCAGGAATTGACTGCAATACACATTAATCTCAAAGGAGTTGTGGCTGCTCTAATCCCATGCTTTACACAGGAGGTTAACTGCAATACACATCCTCTGGACCCAATTATTTCAAATTGCATTCAGACCAGTTACTGCTAGGAAGACACAAGTATATGACGTACAATTGTGAAACCAGATGGTCAATAAACCATCTTCCAATTATATTGTGATGATGTTTTAGTTCTTATTCATAAATGCTATATATTACTTCTAAACTATTGCCTACAATTTACTGAGAAGTACAGCAAATATAACACATTTTGAATTTTATTGTATGACAGAAAACTAATAATTATTAGTGTATTCTTCTGATTACTCATACACTCCCTTTTTTCTGAAAATAGTTGGAAGGGGAAGTCAGTGTACATCATTTTCTGGCATTCAGAACTTCCCCCCCTCCCCCCCACTTAATCTAAATGTTCCTTGCCTTTAAATCTGGGTCTATCACAGACCATATATTGATCATATTTTTGCATGTTCAGACCGTATATTGATCGTGTTTTCACTGGTACATGCGCTTATTTGGAGAATCATTGTTGCATCCAAACTGAAAGCTTGATAATTCACCATCTTTGTGCTCAGGTTTTGAGCTCTCCACAGTCTTAGGGTTCAACTATCCAAGGGGCATATGCCCCTAGATTTTACTGTGGGCTTCAAGATTTTTCAAACTAGGGGCCCAAAATAGTAGTTTGATAACCAGAAATCCTATTATTAGGCAATCATTTTTGTCAAAAGTCATTTTTGGGCCCCTTGCCTGGAATCTTAGTGTCAGACCCTGGCCACTAGAGCTAGCCCCTAAGCTCCCTCACTCCCACAGGAAGTCACAACATTACATCACACGCATCTAATTAACATCACTGATAAGGTTCCCTCTGTGCAAACATGGCAGCCCCAATAAAGTTACCTTTAAATGGTATTATCTCAGTTTATCTGCTGAGTACAATTGTAATCAAGGTATCCTATGAAAGGTAAGATTGAGCTCTACAACATATCTTTTTTAATTTTGAAGGTGGAGTTACACTTTAAGACGATCATGCCTGAAGCTCTGTTTGAAGAGTATCGTCTCGACCTATGCTACTTTTGAAAATAACTCAGAAAAAAAGCAAAAATTCCCCAAATATTTGAAGGAGAGTTGTAGCTTTAACCCTGATGCGCATTTCTCCTTGAAATATTTTCAAAAACACGATTTTGCAACAGAGTTATCACCAAAATTGTCAATTCGTTTTTGGGGCCTACAGGTATGAATGGGTTAATTGAATCGGAATGTCAGGCTTCTAGGATGTAGAAAACGTACCCGGGCCAATAACGACTAACACAAATCACTAGAGGATTCTTCTGCAAATCTCCATTGATGTTATACTTGAAAGTCCCTTGCGCAGCGGTGAGACACGGCTAAGAAGACTCTGTGTTCAGTACTCTAGTCAACTCAGCTATGGGGCGCCCATCTACACCATTTATTTCCTCACGAAATTGCCGTCTGGATAAAATTACTTATGACTAAAACAAAGAAATTCATTTTACTAGATACTAGTATTTGAAGTTTTTTAAAAAAATATTTCCTAACTTCACCTTTTCCCATTTTACAAAATTGTCAGTCGCTGTTAGCATAAATGGGTCATTGAAATAATCAATACAACATAATCAGAAGGTTTTTTTTATAGCGCGTGGTCATGAAAAAAATGTATAGTTTGAGACAAAAATCTAAAAATTGACAGCGAGTTTAAGATAGGCCACTTCAATATATTGAAATAAACATCTGAAACCTCAGATACCTAAAGAAAAATATAATAGGTGCTTTGCCTTGTCATTCAACATATACTGGAATGAAATCTCCACCGATCTGGCGCGAGGGAGAATAAGTAATTTGGCAATTTAATTCCCGTCATTTTTTTTCTGTGACATTTAGGCTTAATCCTGACTAACTAGTTGTATGTAGTAGGGAAGCAAGGGTACCCACCAAAAACACTGCCTGAAACCAAGTCATTGGTGACCTTCTCACATGCCCTACCCGGGATTCAACCCCGGGCAGTGATGAGAGCCCGGGGTTCGAACCCGGGCAGTGGTGAAAGCCAGCGAGTCCTTAATGCCCCTAGATCACTCGGCAAACAGGGAAGACCATGACAGGAGTTCGACAATAACATAAAGACATTCTCAAAAGCATCTTTTTCAATTTCTGTCTTAGTATGCTGTCAGTGTTTGAGAAAACTTTCAAATTAATTCAGGGCTATTCCATTTGAAAGTACTAGGGGAGGGGGGGGGGGGGGGGGGGGGGTGGAACGCTCACAATTTCAGACCCGCCCCCCATGATTTTTTTTCATGTAAACCCCCAATTGTTTCATCTTGGCCCCCTCCCCCCATGATATTTTAATAGGTGAGCGTTCCACCCCCCCCCCCCCCCCCCATGTACATTCAAATGGAATAGCCCTCAGGAGAAATAAATATGTTATCAGTAATACCGTCCGCTGCAGCTGTGACGAAAAAAGGTTTACCCGTTCAAGGAGTCTACTCCAATGGATCGAACACAAGCGAACATGTTCGTGAACGTTCGCAGTGTTCATCGGATCGAATACGCCTCAGTTATGTCGCCCGAGTGACGCGATCGATCTTGCGTCATGCGTATGATGCGATTTCCAATAGTTTGGACAGACAGCATACACCATGGCCGACTTACATTTAGGGTGGTAATGTACCTTACACCGTTATGCAAGACAACCTTATTGTAGCTTATTGCTGACAAGGTCATACGAAGGGGGTGCCCTATTTATGCTCACAATAGCCCTTGAAAAGTGAAGTCTTGGTCAAGGTCACATGACGTCTTTATAATTCTGAAAATAAACCACGAAAAAGCATGTATCAAAAGGGTAAAAAAGCGAAATATTGTTTGGGTACGCCCTAATGTCTACATCAAATGGTTTCCAAAATACAATACTCTAGATTGACTTAAATATACCACCAAAAGGGAATGCATGGCACTTGACGTATATATATATATATATATATATATATATATATATATATATATATATATATATATATATATATATATATATATATATATATATATATATATATATATATATATATATATATATATATATATATATATATATATTTATGTTTCCAGTAGAGTGCACTCTAGTGTATAGACTTCGGTTAACGGTTCTTTGAGTGGAGACAAAGAGATGGATCGAAGCATGAACGCATGAATGTTTTCATCCGAATAGGCAATTGCGGTTCTCGAAAAGAACGTAGCAGGCAGGAGCGTGTATTATATTTTGCAGTATGCCGACGATCAATTTGTTTCGTATTGCATTTATATTGACTGAGCGGCTGTAGCCAAATAAATACAAATACAAATAAAAAAAGAAACATAATAGAACACAAGACAAAAAAGATCGATGAGAGCTACCAGCCTGTGAAACTATATCACATTGCCCTAACCAAAAGTCAATAACGCATTTAAATTGCCACGATTAATACTGAAATACAACGCGAATGTCCTGAATGAATTAAATAGAAAAGAAACAAAAACATGCTTAGTTACAAACAGACATACATAAAAAAGGGGGTTGTATAAACAAGAGCTCAGAGCACAGATATGATGCATTTTCTTAAATCTTAAGTGAAGTCCTACACACTGAGCGGTCGACATTACCATATCAGCAAACCTTGGACCAATATAACTTGTGGTTGCTCATCTAAGAGCAAACCGAGAAGGGCGTTCGTTCACTATAATCCTATTCTGTCTGTGTCTCTAAGGTCATACAATTTAGCGTTAGATTTCGCTGCAATAATACAAAATCTAAACATACTCTTCCGAGAAACCCACATTAGGTCTTCCCAACAACACTGGGATCAATTCCATTTGAAAGTATAATAAACTAACCCCACTACCATCATGGAAACTTGAGATATCGTTAAATATTAGGTTCCTTTCCCCACATTGGCCAATATGGCAAAAACTGAATCTAATATATATATATATATATATATATATATATATATATATATATATATATATATATATATATATATATATATATATATATATATATATATATATATATATATATATATACATTCATATTTACATACATTGATGCATACGTACACTCTTCCATACATACTAACATACATGCATGGAAGCGTGCATATGTATGTTTGTACATACACACGCGCCTACCTACCTACCTACATACATACATACATACATACATACATACATACATACATTCCTCTCAAATAAACTTCTGACTGAGTGATCAAGGGTTCAGCCTAGAATGTGCCAATCTAGATCTTGGCTAAAGTTCATATCATCCTCAGCAGCAAGGTCACATAACCAACATAATCTAGCAGCATCATCTCATTTCAACAGACTAGGAAGTGGAATTAGGCGGTGGTTTTCACTGGGTACTCTTGTTTCCTCCACTACTTACAACTGGCTAGTCACGAATTAGCCACAATATGGTACAAATGTGACGAAAAAACGAAATTCCAAAAGAAAAATCCAAATTCAGCAAACTAGCATGATTCACTGGTTTTACCATCGACTCAAACCAGATGAACATTTCAAGATGGCGATCCGAAATTTTCTACCAAATCCAATATCTAGCATTCACAGATTCGGTAGCAGATCTAAACTTTTATGATATTTCTCTTGCACATTCTAATAAACATCATCCAAATGCCACGCTCCCTTCTATACCTTCCCTCTTCACACATTTTTACTCCGTTCCTGCTCCCTCCGCACCATTTTAACCCTTATGCTGGTAGTGGCTAATTTGGCAAATACAAAATGATGCAGAAACCCCTGACATATGACTGAAATACTGGTATATGGTACTCATCTGACAGTACACCAGGAGAGCTTTCCAATGAATACCAACATGACAGGGTTCAAATGGTTTTCGAAAATCTTTGCGTCTTTGTGCTTTGGACGAACGTAGCCTTAGCATTGGAAGTAGAGATCGAAAACAATACTACCATAAGTCAGGTACAGAGGGGAGGGGGGGGGGGGGGGCGCACCCGCTTTGTGTATTTCGCAAAGGAAGGGGGTCTTTTTTAAGACCTCCGCATGTCCGGAATTTGTAAAAGAAGGGGTATACTTTTGTACCAAGGTACGAAGTATTAGGGGTGAAAATCCCCTTACAATCCACGAAGTATACGCGTCTCTGACGCCGAGTGACTCCCGAAGTAACTGGGTTTCCAAGTCTGCTGCCGCTTATACAGGCAGAGAATTATGACATCAAAAGTTAAAATGCGCACCCGTTCATCCAATGTCAGTGTTTTGATAATAGAAGGGGTGATTTTATTCTGAAAAAAATCAGCGTTTTTTAAAAATAAGGGTGCTTTTCTTTGGTGTGAAATCAGTGCTTTAGGGGTATCTTTTAATTTTGATAACGAGCATATGTACCCCCCTAAATACCGAAGTGCACCCCCCCCCCCCCCCACCGGGCATCAAGTTTCTGCCAATAGGTAGTTTCAAAGTTCTCTAATGAAAACTCATGGCCTTGGTTATCCAGATGTTCTAAACAACGCGTAGTTATTTATAGATAGATAGAAAAATAGATAATATTTATTGCGGGTAGGTCATAATTTTACATAGTAAACACGAGCTGCCATGGGTCTTGGTCGACTACATGATAAAAATTAGCGTATAACATACAGTCATTACATGGTGTCACAGCAGTAATATAAATGATAAATAGCGCCAGAGCAGTGTACATTTGCAGACAGGTGCGTGTATAGTATTTTGACGTATGCCATCGCCCCATCAGTATTGTATTGCATTTTATTGTCTTAGCTGCTGTCACAATGCAAACTATATAGAAATGCAAACAAAATTGAAACAGGGTAATAGAGGACAAGACAAAACATAGGGATGAGAGATAAACTACTATATAGAGGGACAAAGTAGCTCAGTTGGTTGGGTGTCAGACTAGTAATCAATAGGTGGCTGGTTCAATTCCCGGCGCACTTTGGTCTGTTCTTGGAAAAGACAGTTTATTCCATATTGCCTCAGTCTACCCACCTTTAAAATGGGTACCTAGCATTAATAAGGCAGTGCTTAGAGCTTGTGCGCTATATGCTGCCATCTGCTCTGGAATATCCCTCGCATGACTGAAATGTTTTCCGTGTTACAGGCCAGCTAGGGAAGGAAGGTCGTGTGAACATTTCGGTGAATACAAGACTATAAACCGAATACCTTTACTTTATAAAATACAGGTAGTGTAACAGAAACTGGGTAAATATCACAATGTTCTAACAGGTAACAAAAGAATATTAAATAAATACAAGTACTGAATTAAATATGGGAATACCTAAAAGGCTACTGTATACACTTTGTTTGTATCACATAGGACCAGGATAGCACCAGGAGGGGTTATAGGTTATAGTAAAACAAATATGACATCCCTGTGGGGAGGCTAGCATGATTGTCTACCCTGAGTGATCATTCTCGCCCGAGGGCGTAGCTGAGCATGGGGTAGACAATTATGTTAGCCACCTCCACAGGGATGTGACATTTGAATCGTGTTGTATTGCATCTCTATTGGGACTGCCCAGACGGCTGTGTGGTCTAAGGCGTTCAGAGCTAGACGCGACCGGCTTCCGAGTGCGCAGCACGCTCACCGTAGGTGGTATTCAGAGTCGGTCGTACTCCTACTCATATGTCGTATATTACTGTTTTTTAGCAGCGAGTTGATCTATAAAACAGAGCAGCCAAAAACCAGAGTCAGGCTTGATATTGAAAGCATGCAAAGACTTTATGTTTGGGAAAATTACTCGGATGTTTTCGCACCCGATTAATCCCAGCCATTGTCGTTACAGGTCAAAGATAATTACGGCAGTTAACGCTGATATTGAAACTGCAGCATCATTGGCCATAACAATAGGCAAGTTCCGCTATCCCGTGTACGGCTCCGGCTACGGCTAAGCATAGTGCCACGTCACGCAAAGTGATGCATCGTCATCACTTTGCGTGTAGCCTGGCGCGGGGCCGATCTCGTGAACCGGCTAGGCCGCGCTGTAGGCCGTAAGTCCAAAACGGCGCAGCTATTTGAATAAATGTGGAATATTAAATTGATAATCCATAAAAACTTTGATTGCAACATTGAGTTAGATATGTTAACTCAACATTTACCAAGCGGTTTTAAAAAATTCGCCGTTTTTGATATAGAAATTTCAAATTTAAAAATAGGCTCCGTTTAGCAGAGATGATCGCCACTTGATTACTTTAATCAGCTACGGCGTAGCCGTTAGTCCCGTCGTAGCGGATTCATATTTGTACCCACCCGCCTCCGTCTACGGCTCCGTACAAGCTTAGCCGTTCGCGGAGCCGTTTACGACATAGCGGAACCTCTCTAATAACTACACCTCCCGCGTCCCGGCCTGTATTTGGCGTGCTGTTCACCCTCTACCATATGTTTTCCTATGCGCTCTATTGTGCCCAGCGCCACTACCTTAAATTACTTTCCACTGCTTTTATCACTCCTATCACATAGCCTCGGATTTTCTCTGGATGTCTAGTTGACTGCTAGCTGTCTCTCACCAATACCTGGGTGCGAATCCGGATGGACCAAGAGCCCGGGCACTTTTATTTAACCGTCTGAGGCCGAAAGGTTTGAGGGTAGTTTCTAGACCGGAATTTTGCGCTGAATCTGAAAATCCATTTCTTATAAACGGCAGGTGGTGGGTTGATGGTGAAAACGGCATTTTTGGGTGGTTTTGGCACTTTTTTGTATGCTAATTTGCATAATGTGTCATTTTTTCAGATCAGTCTCAGATCATGGCAAATGTGGTGTCATATTGAAGCTCTTAACTGTGGGAGTTCATTCATGTGTAGTTTTGGTAGTTTCAGTGGTTGCCATGGCAACGGTAACCAAGAATTAATCAAAAAAAGAGAAAAAACGGACATTTTTTGTAATTTGAGTGATACTTAAGTGTGATTTACCCCCAATCAACACACCTAAGGGCTTCAGTTTGGTTATTAAAAACTTCCTTGCTCTTTTCTTGATCAATTCATGCCAATTTTATATGATTAAAATATTTAGGGGCAGAAGTACAGTCCTTTGGAAATGAGGATACCGCAAATGCAGGATCTATCCATAATATGGCTTAAAATGAGTCATTTTACCAGATCAGTTTCAGATCATGGCAAATGTGGTAAAAAATTGAAGCTCTCACCTGTGGGAGTTCATTCATGTGCAGTTTGGGTATTCTTAGTGGTTGCCATGGCAACCACAGGCGAGAATTCGTCAAAAAAAGAGAAAAATCAACATTTTTTGCACTTTCTGTAATACTTAAGTGTGATTTACCACAAGTCAATACAGCAACTTTACCATGATTATTATGGTTACTTCCTTGCTAAATTTTTACCTGCTGCCAAATTAGAAGAGGAATGTTTGATAGACAAATGCTGCAGTTTCTTATCCTGGTAACACATGCACTTAAATATATTACATCTCCCTTCCCTTTGGATTGAAATGATCACTTCATTATGATTCACACATTGCTTGTCTGTAATAGTCAATGGATAAAAAACTACCTTTACTCAGCATCAGTATCTGATTCATCGGATGATATGCTACATCTGATATCTTCGTCTGATTCCTCTGAACTGTCATATGCTTGATTGCATATGTCGTCGGGAACCTCCTCTCCCTCAAACCAGTTGATCTTGTACTGTCCATCTTTCAAAATCCAGCCACTCTCCAAAGGATCCACTGCACATGGGTCAGGCAGAATGGCATGCTTCCATATGCCAGCTACCAGGTTAGCCCGCCTTACTTTCTGTACGAGCACAGAGTAACATGGTGGAAGCTGACTTGAATCTGCCCCCTTTATCTTTGCTAGTGGTTTTGATCGCCTTTTGGGTGCATAATGCTGTTGGAAAAGTTCGAATCTGGCTTTGTTAACTGATGAAATACCAGGCTTGCCATAGATGTGACAAACAAAGGTTTCTACGGTTGTCATAGTAACTGAGGAAACCCTTCTAGACTCTCCCAGCTGGCCAAATGCTTCTTGGAACTTCTTAGACTTTTCCACCATAGCTAACATGCGCACTTTTCCTTTCCTCATTAAGGCTGCAGTGTAGTCACAGCCTGTAAATGCATGCAGGCCTGGAAGAGCTTTGCACATATCAGATCCTAAGTTTTTGGCGGGTTTAGTTACATTTATGTAGCGCCTTGTGTTATTTGAACTAAGGCCAACATCAAGCCAAAGATGTTTTCCTAGCGCTTGGGCATGTGTGAGCAGAATCACTAACACATCCGTGTCACATGACCGGACGACAATAGTAGAGTTTCTCATGTGTTGGTTGATGTGCTTTGCATGCCATATCAGGCGAGTGTCCGCCTCCTCATGTACACAAGAAAGAGATTCCACCTCTTCCCTGATCACGGTTTCTCTGTCAACACTGTAATGGTAGCATTTGGTTCCAATGCCTACATATAAAGAGTGCCCTGTAAGGAGTTCCGCAAACTCATCTCTTTTCCAATCATCCGCTAGGAATTGCAGGAATGCTGTCTTGAACCTTCCAGATCCGAGACTTTGATTGAACTCCTTGGGGCGTTTTTGATCCCTACCAGATATGACAAAATCTGGGCCCCCACTTCCTCGCAGGTCTCTCTCTGTGTCTTTGATGGAGGGGTTCCTGTAGGTATCACACACAAAGTCCACTCTTGTTGCAAAGTCCAACAGCTTCATTAGGATGGCCTTGGAGACTCCACCATAGGTCAATGGAAGGTTGACCATGCTTCGCACAAGAAACATTGCATCTACCGCACAGGCGTCTCTCTTTACTGGAGGTGTAGATTCTATCCTTTCTTCTAGTTTATGCATTAACTTTGCTTTATCAGTCTTGCACATTGATCCATCAATATGGGCTAGACATAATGGCACTGGAGTCAGGGGAAAGCGGAAAACCATTGACAAGTCTAAGTCATTGCTTACTGCCAGGTAAAGCAGTCGTCCAAAAAGATCTCGTGTGCCCTTCACCTCTCTGAGTTTCTTGTCTTTTGATAACATTTTCACGATCTGAACATCAGAGGCAAAATTCTTCACCCTACGTCTAGGAATTGGTTTTTCGAAACGTGCAGATTCCTTTAAGCACTCATTTCGGAATTCTCCACACCACTTGGCTCCAATTTCCTGGCAATGAACCAACTCATTCTGAATTTCTTTTGATGTTGCTTTTCCAGTTGAAAGACAATATAGCTTGTCACCTCCATTTTCCCTTTCAAAGGGATTCATAGTGCCAGATATACCAGCCATCAGTTTAGTGACATCACTGTTGTCTCTTGCAATTCGATGATTTGCAAGTTCATTTGTGACATCGTCTTCCTTTTTCATACCAGCCATCTTGAGTAAGTGTCCAGTAATTTCACTCCTCATTGTATGGGTTACCATCCATCTTTTCCGAGCATCCTCTGAATTTGTGAATGCTGATATACCAGTCATCCTAGATGCTGCATCCGCATTCACAGTTTGTTCTAATGTCAAGTCCACTGCTGTTCTTGTGAAGGTTTTCTTGCTGCGTCTTACTGACAGGGCACCAGCCAGCAAGATCTGTCTCACACCAGGGTGTGTGTTGTCTATGTTAAGTAGATTCAGGTGGTATTTTACCATGTACCTTGAATAATTGGGACGACCTGTTGCAAAGAAAACCTCAGCCATTTTGCCCAAACAGTATATGAATAGGTCAAGATCATTTGTTCGTACCGCACGACTGAATAGTTGATATATCTGTATCAGGTCTACATATACGATCCAGTATTGAGCTGTTGCTCCATGCCTACCTGAGCGAGTTAGTTCAGTGAAATCCTCATATTTCTTCATAATGAAGTCAAAGTATGGACACTCTTCAACATCTGTACGGTTCTGTGGTGATGGATGATCACTGAGGTTCTGTAGCTTTTCGATGAAATTCTCTTGTTATGGGCCATGGTCACACAGGAAACGACGGAAATGTAACTTTTGAAAAGCACAAGCTAACATGGGATGAATGCGCTTGCACCTGTTGTAGTGTTTCCCAGTTAAAAAACCATTGAGTGAGCCTGCAGCTAGTATTCCTGTGTCAGTAAGTATGTGAGGTCCACCGGATTCTGAAAGTAGATACCCAATTGCTGCAAAGTAGGCTAAGACTATATGGAATGCACCAAAGCACACAAATACATTGTCAAACAATGGACTTTCTTGGGACTGAATTTGTAATGCAGGCTTGGCAACTGCTAGATCATAAGTCACTATTGCATACTGTTCACTGCATTCAGAGGCGACTTTTTGTGCCAAACGCAACGTTTCTGCTACCACATCAAGCCGAGTAGGTGGTAAGCTGAGATTCTCCATGTAACTTATTTGTTGTTGTGGAAGAGGATCTTCAGTCACCCGGGAATTCCAGCCCACCTACATGGGTGTGTTTTCAATAGAATAATGAGAAATCATCCACAGAGCATCTTGTCGTTTAGCATTGAGAAGATTTGCTGGGCAGTCATTAATGGTTGTCTCATACTGGAATGTCTGTATTTTGGGTCTCTTCCGATAAGGCTCAATACTTCTATCAGGCATCTCAATGGATCTCTTCCTTTTCTTGCTTGCCACTGCATTACTTTCATAAGTCTGTAATGAGCATCCCTGTTCTGTTGGTATGTTCTGAAAACAAATGCCTACAGTGTCATGAAGTGTGCCTGCCCCAGAAAGTGTTTCACTGTTTTCATCATAGTTATCAAAGGCTACACTTGTAGCTAGGCCAGGTTGCTGTGCCAAACCATAAGGAGTTGAATGTTGCTTTTCAGTCACAGTTTTTGCCAAGTCAGTCTCGAGTTCTTCAACTGTATGATAGCTGACAGAATGACCGAAATGATTCACCAGTTCAATTACCTTTCTGCTGCCAGTCAGGCTTTTTAATCCGAGACCCAGACAAAGATGTTTGGAAGGCTTTACACGTCCTCTGGTGGTCATAAAAATGGCATCTTGAGAAGCTGAATGAACATAACGCTCTACCCGAAAATCAGATAGTTCTTCAGTTCCACTGAAAAGTACTGTAAAGAAATGTTTAAGCACTTCTGGTGGGTCCGCTTGACCTGCTTTTAGAGCTTCGGGTGTGACAGGATAGGGAAGACTGTTGGAAGTGGCTCTGAGCCTCTGAATGGCAGAACGAATAAGCAAGGCAGTTTCAGTTACTTTGAAGTCATTTGATGATGCATAAACCTTGGCAGATTCTATTGCATTGATTGTGTCCATATCCTTCTGGCAAAGTATGGTACCAACCTTGTTGCTGCATTTTTCGATTTTGACTTCGGCATTGAAGTGTGTAAGTATCTTCTGGGTTAATTTTTGTAGAGTATAACTATCACCATCACCTCCTAGATCCGTAAAGACAGACATGTATCGGCTGTAGATGGATGTCATGAATTCTGCTTGACCCTTCTGAATAACTGATACATTTATGTAGTTTTCCAAATACGAAAAAGCTTTTGTGTGCAGGATTCTGTCCTTACTATAATCCGAGGGATTATCCTGAGCAGACTGCTCTCTCATAGCTTTATTCAAGTACAGCTTACGGCAGCTATGATGGTATTTAACTTCCTTTGCTACAAAATCTACATCGCCAATCTCAGCCAATAGTTTGGAGTCCTCAAGATTTGTTGCAGCATCTTTGATACACTTTTCTGCTTCTCTTGTCTCACAATTACCTAGTTTTTCTTCCTTTCCCTTGACTTTTTTGCGAGAGAGATTGCAGAATATGCATTTCTTAGGTAAAATGCCTGAAGATGTACTTGTCTTGCCAAGTATTGAATCTGATCGTAGAATGCTGTCTCTCCTGCTACCTTCTTCTGAAACAGTATCACTTTTGGTCACAGCAGTAAAGTTCTTGTAGCATGCAGTGTGGTAACCTATGCTGTCATCATAGGAATCTGGAAGCTGATCACAGATAGAAAGATATTTTGAGGAGCTAAACTTGAACAGCCTTGACATCTTTGCTTCCACAACCTTTTGCCATGTATGTGTGTCAAATGGTTTGATATCCTCATTGTTGCTTTGGCCAGTATGGAGAATGCAGGTACAGTTCTCCATTGTTGAGGTCATGTTTGATCACCTGTAAATAAAATGAATTAGAGGTATATATGTATCTTTGTAGCTTACAACTTATAGAAGATTTGCATGAACTTAAGTACATGTACATAATAGTGTGATATACTTTTGATTAGCACTACTACTCTGTGTTTACATAATTCATTCATTTAAATATCTAGAAGAAAGATCCAGATAAAAACAACACACTTCTTGAAATAATTACAGAAATTCCATATTCTCTAGTCTTGTGTACAAATACCTCTGCCCTGTATAAATCTATTTAGGCTCAATATCAGGAACATACACTTAGTGCTAGCAAAACACTTATGGCAGCAGTATTTAGTCTAAATGTTTCTTTTTACATTAGATAAAAGAAGAATTACCTTTCTTTATCTCCAGTGTTCATCTCTGCAAGTGCATTCTCTTTGCCTGTCTGCTTTGTCCTGAATGTCATGTGACCGTCTGGGTTTTAGTAACATAAGTGAAATAAAGGGGGAGCCACCTATACTGATGACATCACTGATGACATCACTGAATTTACATACAACAAGTGAATGTTCTTACAATATAATAAATGTTCAATTTGTCATATTACTTAGAATTACATAAAATGAAAAGTATTCTGAGAACCTTTCAGAGGAGAAAGCGGATTAATCAAATTAACAATAACTTCACACCATATTGTGGATAGTCAGCATATTTGTCATTTTCAAAGGACTGTATTCAGACCTAAGATTTCAAAGTCAAATAGAATTGGCATGAATTCATCAAGAGCAAGGAAGTACCCATAATAATCATAGTGAAGTTGCTGTATTGACTTGTAAATCACAAATAAGTATTACAGAAATTACAAAAAATGCTGATTTTTCTGTTTTTTGACAAATTCTCACCTGTGGTTGCCATGGCAACCACTAAAAATACCCAAACTGCACATGAATGAACTCCCACAGGTGAGAGCTTCAATTTTTTACCACATTTGCCATGATCTGAAACTGATAAGAAAGTTGCCAGTGACTTAAGGTTAGGTGGTGATTCCTCCGGTTACCCCAGTGTCCTACACCAGTTAACACTTGCTAGTCACGAATTAGTCGCGACTTAAGTATAGATGGATCTGAATTTTATTTCAACCAATCATGTGCAGCCTTTGTGTATATGCTTCCGACCCATCGTTATCCAATGGTGAAGCATCGCAGATTCATTGCTTATTCATTAAATTACGACGTCGTGTGTTATTCGCATGACGTTCGATGACCTTCGGTTATCCGCCGTAACATGCAGGACAATTTCGTCATGAAAATCCTTGTCATCAAATGTGCAATACAGACATTTAATTCCTGCTCCAGTCGACCGGATGTCTGCCAGTGCCTGGTTGAATAACATGTCAAAAAATAGGTAAGCACACCAATGACCCAAGTAGCTTGTGAATCGGAGCTATATTTAGTCTAGTTCATTTAAAATAACGATTTTAGGGGGCTCGATGTTTCTGTCCAGATTTGATGTTTCACCACATTAAGCTGGAGATAGGACCAACAGTATTAAAAATAACCAGCAAGACGTCTGATTCATTGTACTACGTTCAGTCGTTACGATATGATATTGCTACTAATTTCCTGGAATATGGTGCTGTAACAACAAAAATAAGAGAAATTTTAAAAAACAAAGAACTCCCATTATATGGTCTGACATTACCGTGTAGCTCTTATGGTAATATAGTAATATCATTGGACAGAAAAGGTGTTTCCAACATCTACAAAATGATGATTGGTAGAGATAAGCAGATTATAGAAAACGCAGTTAATAAATGGACAGAGAAAGTTGACTTTGAGATCAGTTCCGTAAATCTTTTATTGTAAACTCAAAGATTGATGACATATATCTTCGATATATACAATTTCGTACTCTCCACAGAAGATTTTTCACAAATAACATATTGTTAAAAATGGGTATAAAGGACTCCTCAATTTGTAATCTCTGTAACAGGGAAGAGGACTCAAATGAACATATGCTCATTAACTGTCAAGTCTCCTCAGTACTGTGGATTAGAGTGGAAAGTTGGATTAACGAAATTATGGTTTCTCAATATACCCTAACTGACAAAGTTAAAATACTTGGAGGAGTAGATAAAGCATACTGGATTAATATTATAATTTTGAACACCAAGAAAGCTATATTCTTATCCAAGTTGCAAAATTCTATACCAAGTCTGTTTAAGGTTAAACTGTCTACAAAGAATCTGTATGACTATGAAGAACTTAAATATACTTTGCTGGACAAAGTAAATATTTTTGAAAAAAAATTGGGTATGCTAACTGAATACTATGAGAATATGTAACCTGTGTAAAATCCAAAATCTTATATCTTATATGCTTTATGACATGTGAAAAAACAAAACAAACAACAATATACGCTTGTGATATTTGAAAGATATTTATTTATATCTGTACATTGACTGGCTTATGTGAAAATAAAAACCAAAAAGCCTACAAGTGGTAGGTTTTTCAAATTAAAAAACGTTCAGTCGTTACGTTATCCATGCATCCATGCCCAGGGAACTGGGCGGCAATGGGGCATGTGGTGCCCACGCATTTAGTGCAGGAATTCAATGTATCTAAGAGTGGTATAGGATAATCTGCTGTGGCAGCACCTTAATGGCTCCTACTTAAGGTAACCCGACACACCTTTCCCTTATGGACCTGATCCTGATTACCCTTGTACAATGACGCACCTGGACATTTTTGTATTTTCTTTTATTCCCTTTTATGTGTTTGTTATTTGCCAACCAATATCAAATTTTTGTATCGCAATACAGCCAATAAATGATATATATTGGATGTAGTTCGCAGTGATCGTGTGCCCTTCGCACATAACGTTCTTGCAACATCGGTACACCCTCGTACTGGGCAAAATTGTGGTCGGCCAGCATCGGGAAAGCCTTCGCGGCAATTTCAAAATTTATGCCGCTGTGAAGCCATCTGACGCCACGTTCGGGACGGTGTGACACAGACATATGTATTATAAAGGTGTTCGGTTTATAGTCTTGTATGCACCGAAGCGCTCACACGACCTTCTTCCCCTAGCAGGCCTGTACACATGGAAACCATTTCAATCCCCCGGGGGATATTCCAGAGCAACTGGCAGCAAATAGCGCACAAGCTCTAAGCACGGCCTTACTTATTCTAGGTACCCATTTTGCAGCTGGGTAGACTGAAGCAATATGGAATAAACTGTCTTGCCCAAAGACAGACCAAAGTGCCCCGGCCGGGAATTGAACCACCGACCTACTGATTACTAGTCCGACACCTAACCAACTGAGCTACTTTGTACCCATATTATGCCTGTTTTATGACTACAAGCATCTTTCTGTATTTTCTAGACAGCCCTCAATTATATAAAAGTGGTATAAAAGGTATATCCTCTGTATACTCGGCTTTCATCATAATGTTGTTTACATGTATACATTGTTGAATATCTTTGTAAACACCTCACGTCCTTGGTGTGTATGTACAATCACAATTATCTAATATCATGCTATGTTTGTTCGAACAATACAAACATATGTTAATAGAGAGATTCTGAATGGTGATTAGTTGACATAAAATAGTGAAAGTAGGAACATCATAATAATAGAAAATCCCTCTATGGTTAAATATTGGCTTCTGTGTGAAACTTAATTGACGGATCAGGTGATCAAACTATGATGCAATCTTGTTTGATATTGGGTATGGCAAAAGATAGGATGTACGAGTAAGTTATCCCTTAGTGCTGAGGCTACTTTCTTCCAAAGCACAAAGACGCAAATATTTTTCAAAATCATCCAAACCCTGTCATGTTGGTATTCATTGGATAGCTCTCGCTGAGTACTCTAAAATGAGTACTCATTTGCCATGGTTTCGGTCATTCTTTTAGTTTTTTTTGTATCATTTTGTATAGAACAAATTAGCCACCAGATGCTAAGGGTTATCAACAGGCTAGCTTAGCGGCACCTCGTTGTAAATGCTGGTTAGGAGTAATAAGGGGTCGTATATATATATATATATATATATATATATATATATATATATATATATATATATATATATATATATATATATATATATATATATATATATATATATATATATATATATATATATACAAAGAGAGAGAGAGAGAGAGAGAACTTGGATATGTCGGACCACTGAACGACGGATTTTTGCATATGACGTACGATATGCTTGGTCCCAGTCCGATACATATCAAGTATTCGTCATATGTATACGACGGATGTGTGTGTGTGTGTGTGTGTGTGACATAAATATTGTTATTGGGGACAGTTGTATTTTTTAGTTATTACTGTGTCTTGATCATCTGACGTCAATTAATCGTAGGGCTTGTACATGTAGTTTGGTCATTGATTGTTGAGGGGTTCATATTTGTGGGGTTTACGTATATGTGTATAACGGGAAGACAAGGAAGGGACAGACCAGATACTTGGGTAAGTTGTGTGTACAGGACAGGAGGACAGGTAAGGGAACGGACCTGATGCAGGATGCATGACAACAGTACGGGGGGACAGGGAACATGAAGAGAGGACCAAATCAGATGGGTGAATCTTTTTATACATAAATGAATGACCATAAATATTTTCTTAAAATTATTTTAGTTTGTTAGATACTCAATAGGTGTCAGTGGTGTAGAGTATCATTAGACCTTCAAGAAGAGCCTGGATCACCATTCTAAAAGGCCCTTTACATAGCTTAAAATTATGCAATTAGCTATCGGAATGTTTTTGTGAACTTTGGTAGAGTATAGTCATCAAATATGAACAACCTGTTATTGGATTTTGACCAACAATACCCATTACAATTCAGCATCAGGCATTTGTGGGGGAGGTTATGATTTTCACTCACTAAGATTAAGATTTCATTGTAATAGGAACCGAAATAAGGGATAGTTTCCTAAACTTCCTATTTAAATGAGCGAGGTGGGCGAGTCCTTCAAAATTGACCTATATCCATTTTAAGACTTTCTAAGATTTCTATGAAATAGGAAACAAAGAAAGAGATACTCCTGTCCTTAACATTACAGGAAATAAGCACATAGGGTACAGTCGGCCAGACTCAACTTGTGAAGTGTCGCCAACGATGCCACACTGTGCTTCCTGTCGTTCACTCTCCCCCGAGAACGGTATCTATCTGGCAGGTAGTGGTCGTGCAGGTCCTTATCTTTATGGTTCAAATGCAGCCAGCTAGTAGCAGTGTAGGAGGGAGTGTTAACGCAAGAATAGACAGTCTTCAAAGATTTCCACTTGCAGTGGAAAATTGAGTATAAAAGCGGTTTTATTGGAAATAACTACAAACAAGTGGTATATTTAGGTAAGGAAGTATATGATACACCGGCTTGCAGCTTAGTATAGGAGTTTGAGCGTGCTCTTGAGGGTGAAAGTTGTAACTAGTGACTTTAAAAAGTTCTATGTGACCATTTCCTGTCATGAACTACCCATTGAACTGGACCATAGTGAACATGAGTAATGTCATTTCCATAGTGAAATAAAGACTGGACGCGAGGTTCGGGAACCTGCCGATAGGCGGCTTCAAACACGTCGATTGCCTTAGTGGAACGCCATGGATTCTTTCATTAGAGAAAACTTGGTTCTTCCAGTTATGTATCATAGCGTCCACTCTGTTTTGGTCAAACAGCATGGATACATTCAATGGACCAATTGTACTAAGAGTACACTTTTAGGAAATTAAATAACCTTTTTTAAATCAGTGAAATTAGCGATTTTACAGTTTTGATGACGTCATTGGAAGTAATTGGAAGCTAATTATAATACGCGACGGTGGCGACGCGTAGCGGCGTTCATTTACACTACAGACCTGTAGTGTAAATGAACGCCGAACACGAACACGTTACAGTCAACCTCCCCCCCCCCCTTACTACACCCATTCTACTGCCGACACATGGCATCCAACCCTAGTTCCGAAAAACTCTGGGTCTCAAGTAAGTCAGACTTTACACTCAAGTGATGTTCTTTTAATCTATTCATTTCATTGAATATATAACAAATCATTTGGTGTTCATATAACCTTAGATGAATATACACAACGATTGTTTTTGGTTTGTCTCACAATTATCAGACCTAAACCAGGGCCCCCATAATGCAACCCATACAAATCATACTTAATATAAAGTGTCCTAAATTACCGAAAATTTGCGTTATGCCTAATGTTTACATTATAGCTGCTTTCTTGTGAAATTCAAAGGACTGCATTTTAGGACTGTCATTGATATGATAAGTATTGATCAATCGAAATAATTTTTCCAATTAATCGAAAAAAAAATTATGTCAATTGTTATGTCAATTAATCGAAACACATTTTTTCAGCCTTTTACGCCATTTTTAGCCAACGCTAATAAGAATTTTGAAGAGAAACTCAAGTATTCAATCAAAAAGTGTTGAGGAAACCTTCATTGCCTTTGCATTGTGAGAATCTTAGGATCCTAGCCAAAAAATTAGTGAGGAACATGTGAAAATGTTCTATTAGTTCAGTTCTTCAAAATCGAATCGAAATAATCGGAACCGAATAAAATGTCAATGATCGAATCGAAAAAAAATGTATGTCAATGACAGTCCTACTGCATTTGGAGTAATGGACAACAGGAAGATTCATTTGGAAAGTTTATTGTTATTGTATCTGATGTCAAAGTTCTTGATTATGGGAAGGAATTGCAGCACAATAATAATTGTGCAGTTCCCTTAAACAATACCTTTTCAGGGTCCTGAAGACAATGGCATGCTCATTTGCATAACAATGGACATTGAAAAGTACTTTGGTTCAGTCATTTCGTCTCTTATTCCCATCTTCACATCAGAGGCTTTTAGTACAGCGGTACAGTGTATCAATAAATATTGAACCAGCGGTGCCACCTATATACAAGTATTGAAACTACACTTCTTGTGAACAATAAATAGTTCTACGTCAGACTCCAGAGTATTCTGGTTGAATATGGATTCACATCACTGTCTTAGCCAGCGGGGTGTCTGGGTGTTATTTGGACATACAAGTAATTTCTTTAAACGTCATTTTCAAACAAAAAATTAATTTTCTTCTTCATTTCATGATTTTGAAGATGATTTCAATTCCTCTAAGATTGATTCATAATAAAGGTTTTTTGTTTGAATATGGATAAACATGGTTTTACATTAACTCTGTCTCACTGCTACGTAGTTAAAGTGACCTCCATCTTTTTACAAGTTTGGTTCAGTGGTGATCTCAAGGTCAGACAACGGTTATATGTTATTATAAGAATGGTTCAATGGTGGTTTTAAGTCAAAACAACAGGTTTATGTTATCAAAAGAATGGTTCGATGGTGATTGCAAGATCAAACAACACATTATGTGTTATTACAAGAATGGTTCACTGGTGATCTCAAGGTCAGACAAGTTGTACGTTATCATAAGAATGGTTCGTTGGTGATCTCAATTTGAGACCACACTTTATATGTTATTACAAGAATGGTTTGATGGTGATCGGAAGGTCAGACAAGTTGAATATTATCATAAGAATGGTTCGATGGTGATCTCGAGGGCAGCACATGGCATAGAGAGCTCAAACTTGGAGATGACCTCTGGATGAAGGACACCGATCTTTCCAATGCACTTTCCTCGCGCTATCACATCCGCACACCGCCCCGCGAAAAAAGTGGAATCTGCAGCAAGAAAAATCAACTAATATAAAAGGCGAACCTAAACATTGGAAGTCTTCAAGATGTTGTGAATAGTATCAATATATTCAAGTTATGCAATGAAGAAAATGTAATGTGTAGCAAAGAAAACATTATTTACCATGAGTGTATAAACAGTGAAAACGGTAATGATGAACATCACTAAAATACAAACAGCAAGTACAAATTTACTAATTCTCCATGAAAAATACCTGGCCAATAACAAATGAGAGAATCTACAGGTTACAGAGTGGTCTGCCATATACGGGTAGAGTTTAATTATTCACCACCATAAAAGGCAAGTCTGTCGCAGGGTCCTATTAGCCAGGATTTAGAAAATGGGTGCCCAAAATTGGCAATTATAAAATTTTGGGGGTGTCCAAATTATTAAGGGGGTACCACATTATACTCTGATTTCAACCATAAACATGTATAAATTCATTAAAATAAGGCATAATATCATTAATCAGTGTCATGGGAATTATAAGCAGATGAAAAAATTCAATTATAAACTTGAGATTGAGATTTTTAGAAATTCCACACACAAAAATTGGGTGTCCTGAGGGGTGCTTTTTAAGGATTTGGGTGTCCAAAAAGGCACCCAGACGCCCTGCTGGCTAAGACCATGATCTCACCTTGTGCTGCCTTCATGTAGTAGCCGTTGTTGTCTTTGCCGGGAGGGACCTCCAGTAACTGCATGGTGCGGTCCAGCAGGCCGTGGACGACCTCGAATCCCGGCGTCTTGTTGTAATTCACCGCACAGAACTTTCGGATATTCCTCGCTCCAACATCTGCCAAAAAATAATACCACAATCAGAATTTTCCTTATTTATTATTTCGCGTCCACTTCGCAATGAGATAGGAACCCAGAACCTGGAACAAGTTCCCTTCTCTTCACGAATAGTTCCAAGCGGTCTTTCAGTTGCAAAAACACAATAGATAGTCCTCGACAACACTGCACATCTATAGACAGGGATCGCGAGGACGCCGTCCACATATCCTTTTGACGCATAGTCAAGTGGTATGGACGCAGAGGTGTGAAGTGGCTCGTCCAGAGAGGACGCATAAAATTCCCATTAAGAACCCATAAATTTCCTGTTCACAACAGTTCTTTGAGCTGTAAGTAGTAGCACAGTCAATTCAACTTCACAAGCTGGATAAAGAAATCTACCCATTTAACCCCTTAACCCCCTAAGTGACCACATTTGTTGGCATAGTAAGTCAACACTCATTTGTGGCCAATGATCAGGACGCAGGATTTTCTGGACCTTGATATTAGTGTGGATGCAACTTTTTTTGACCCTATGGCTAACACTGTATAGAGTGAACAGGTCAATCCGATAATGGGTTCCCAGTGGAAACCCGAACCTGTGACATCATGCTTAGGAGCCAGGCATCGTAAATACTAGGCTATAATCATTCTCAGAATCCCACCCCCATCCCCACCAATGATTGTTTTTTTATTTAAAAAATCCCCACCTACAATGATTATGAATTTTCAAAAGACCCCCCCCCCCCACCTTTGTCACTGAATTCTTCAAATTATGAACCCCATAAAAATTGTTTTTATTTTTTTCAACCCCACCTACATGATTTTGTATTCAGTTACGAGAGTGCAATATCGGCACTTCCAATCGCCGAAAACATTGTGTTTTTTCCAAAATTTGAAAAATGTGAAAACAATAAAAAGAATGTAAGAATTATATTATTTCATATGTTCTCTGTCACATATTAAAAGGATATGTGATTAATACAAAGACAAGTTGGTTAAAGTTACAATTTATGGTGAGGTGCGTCTCGAGGTTTCTCCTAAGAAGAAAACTCAATACAGCTTACGGACAACAAGGTGAAGCCAATAGTCCAAAGATATTTCCTTATATCTACCATACTAACCTTCATAGAAATAATGAGAACTTAGATCAATAAATAGGTGATATCAATGGAGTTTATGGCTTTTCTAAATACAATTTGTATTCGAAAATCCAGGTAAAACACTGATACATCTGATCCTGACTCACATATTTCCTGGATTTAAGAGGTATTAAAAGTTTCGTCCTGTCACACTTTTTGAGGCTTCTGTCGCATGCTGGCGTGACAATGCGACAGTTGGACACCCCTGTTGTTACTGTAATCACGGCCATCCTTACCTTTCTCCTTGTCCTGTACCACTACATCTGAGATTTCAAAGAGTTTCATCGGTAGCGGCATCTTCTTGTTGCTATGGATTGTCTTTAAGATGCCTGGGATGAGGGTCGTCCTAGCGATCTGGAAATGATGGAGAAATATTAAACCCAGTAATTCTTAAGGGTTCCTCCAGAAATTGTCATCTGGATATAAAAATGTCTTTAAGATGCCTGGGATGAAAACATGGATGACCTCACAACTGAACATAGCTTTGATTTGCAAGCTACGTGGGTCATTGATGTGCTTGGCGTATTATTTTGACATGTTATCTATGGGAGGTTGGACAACCAGGCACTGACAGACAGCCGGTTGACTGGTGCATGAATTAAATGTCTGTACTGTAGCCATATCCCACGTGGGATTCAGCTATTGCTTAAAAAGATTCATTACAATGGCCATAGCTAAGAAAGGCAGCCCAGTGGAATCTTCATTACTTAAAGGTATTGTTTAAAGAAACCAGTACATCTTTGGGCTCCCGGCACAAATTTGAGGGAGCCCCAGGAGAATTCAAGGACGTCCTGGGACCCAAGCTCCAGCTAATTTCGAGCCCTGGAAAAACACTTCAAGTTTAAGGATCTCAGCTCACCTGGAATTCTGCGGTTTTGGGATTTGCGATGTGGACGGCTCCTGTGTTCTTTATATCCTTCAGAAGTTTATCGCCTACATCATCTCTAGAACACTGCAAGGGAAGAATATGTGCTAAATAAATCTAAATGGTATTAACAGTCTTAAATGTAGGTTTCATATTTCAAAAAAAAAATGTTACAAAAATTATATGAATGAAAGCTGCTTCAGATTTTATATCTGACATTAGTTTTGCAAGTATTCACAGCATTAATTGCAACAATGAAAGATTTTTGCAACAAGTAAGGCTACTTAGGCCCCTGGTGGCAGGCAGTAGTGTTAAACATTTTGTTCATGTACAGTATTGTTAAGGAAATATCAATATCATCATATTCTATCGTGAACATTTTAACATTATGCTGCTGGTGGCTAATTTGGCCAAATACAAAATGATGCATAAAACTTATCCGAGTGCTCAGCAAGAGCTTAACAATGAATAGCAACATGACAGGGTTTAGATGGTTATCAAAGATCTTTGCATCCCTGTGCTTTGGATGAAAGTAGCCTTAGCATTGGAAGGGTTAAGAAAATATTTGAAGGATTGATATTGATCAAAATCCACCTCACGACTCTCCTTCAAATATTTTGTGAATTTATAACAAATTTCAAAGTTATTTTGGAAAGGATAAAAGGTCCAGTCAACACTTAGATCTACTTACCAGAGCGAAGGTGAGAACTTCCGTGAATCCGGCTGCGGCGATGTCATGTCGCAGGAGGTCGGTGAGTTTGTTGACAGGGGCCTGCACGGCGATGGGATTGGTGTGCGGGATCGTCTGAGTGATGTTATTATAGCCGAACGCAATCGCAACATCCTCTATAATGTCACACGCGTGGATCACATGTACACACAGTTAAGGATAGAATCAACACAATCAATAATGTTTATATACACCTTACCATACCAAACACCCTTTGTGTCTATATGTATGTATGTATATAATTATATACTTATGTGTGTGTGTGTGTGTATATATATATATATATATATATATATATATATATATATACATATATATATATATATATATATATATATACATATATATATATATATATATATATATATATATATATAAATATATATATAGAGAGAGAGAGAGAGAGAGAGAGAGAGAGAGAGAGAGAGAGAGAGAGAGAGAGAGAGAGAGAGAGAGAGAGAGAGAGAGAGAGAGAGAGAGAGAGAGAGAGAGAGAGAGAGAGAGAGAGAGTTTTTTTTCCTATATTCCCTACCCCCACTATAATGTCCTATTTGTTAAGTATCTCTTATTTAATATGAGATAGCATAAAAGCCAGGCAAAGGATATCTGCTCTTGAGGGAGGAACTTCCACCTTGATCTTGCTGCCGTTCTCTATGACCTCTGAGCTCAGGCACATCTTGGTGAGAAGCTGGGCTATGTCTTCGGCACTCTCGCTAGAAATAACAAAAATAAATCATGATGTTAAAGTTGGTTGGTTATATTCAAGTTTTCTACCAGTCTGCACAAAATCATAACCAAATCACAGGTGCATTTTGTTGAGAAGTTGGGAGATCTTTTCCGCGCCCTCGCTAGAAAATACAAAATAAATCATGATGTTAAAATCAAATGGTTTTATTCAAGTTGGAGAAACCTTTCTGCGCTCTCGCTAGAAATCATAAAAATGAATCATGATGTTAAAGTCGAAAAGATATATGAAAGTCTATGTGAAATCATAAGGCCTAGAAAAAAAATTGTTTGTTTCCTGTGACGGTCAGAGAAAAAATAGGGTAGGTAGGTCGGTAAAAAAATATGTTTGGATCCTTTTTTTGGTCAAAAATATGTGTTTTATGCATGTTTTACAATGATTGGGAGTGGGGAGGGCAGAAAAAAATTAAGGATAGGTTTTTTTTTTTGAAATAAAAACTGGTTAGGGTAGGGTTACAGGAAACAAACAACTTTTTTTAGGCCCAACTAGAGTACAGGTGCATCTTGTCATGAAGCTGGATGATGTTTTATGTGCTCTCGCTAGAAATAATATCATATTATAATGCAACAGAAAATGGGTTAATATGTAAGTTGAATCTTTCGGGTGAAATCATGACAAGTTGGCAGTTAATGCAGAAAATTGGAAAATCTGAAAAAATAAATAAAACACCAGGCCACTGGTACTCATCTAAGAGTACTCCGTAAGAGCTATCCAATGAATACCAACATGACAGGGTTTAGATGGTTTTCAAAAATCATTGAGCCCTTGTGCTAAGGACGAAAATAGTCTTAGCATTGGAAGGGTTGAAGGTAAGATCAAACCTTGAATTGCAATCCGTTACCAGGCCTGCCAGCCATGGTCTTAGCCAGCAGGGCGTCTGGGTGCCTTTTTGGACGCCCAAACCCTTAAAAAGAACCCTTCAGGACACCCAAATTTCTTTGTGTGGAATTTCTAAAAATCTAAATCTCAAGCTAATAATTGAATTTTTCCATCTCCTTATAATTCCCATGACATTGTTTAATGATATCATGCTTAATTTTGATGAATTTATACATGTTTGTGGTTGAAATATGAGTATATTGTGATCCCCCTTAAAAATTTGGACACCCAAAAATTTTACAACTGCCAATTTTAGGCAACCCAGTTTGAAAATCCTGGCTAAGACACTTCCCAGAGTGAAGTGTAATCAAATAGTAATTCTAAAGGGTTAAACCTTAAATAGCAACAAGCCGAACGCTGCAGGAGTCCCCCGCTGCCTTCTGAAGAATTTGACTTCTGATCTTGAAAAGTGGGTCAAGGTCACCGGAAATGAGAATTTGTCCGAGATCTTTTATAGATACATTTTTTTGTATAAATTTGAGAAGCCTACGTGACTTCGTTATTGAGTTAACGCGATCACAAGATTTTCACAAAAAATGGCCTGTGACCCTGACCTTGAGGTCAAGGTCACCAGAATCCAAACTCGTCCGAGATCTTTTATAGATACACCCTTGGTATAAATTTGAGAAGCCTACGTGACTTCCTTCTTGAGTTATCGCGATAACAAGATTTTCAGAAGAAGTGGCCTGTGACCTTGACCTTGAGGTGAAGGTCACCAGAATCCGAACTCGTCCGAGATATTTTATAGATACACCCTTGGTATAAATTTGAGAAGCCTACGTGACTTCCTTCTTGAGTTATCGCGATAACAAGATTTTCAGATGAAGTGGCCTGTGACCTTGACCTTCAAGTCAAGGTCACCAGAATCCGAACTCGTCCGAGATCTTTTATAGATACACGCTTGGTATAAATTTGAGAAGCCTACGTGACTTCCTTCTTGAGTTATTGCGATAACAAGTTTTTTAGAAGAAGTGGCCTGTGACCTTGACCTTGAGGTGAAGGTCACCAGAATCCGAACTCGTCCGAGATCTTTTATAGATACACGCTTGGTATGAAATTGAGAAGCCTACGTGACTTCCTTCTTGAGTTATCGCGATAACAAGATTTTCAGAAGAAGTGGCCTGTGACATTGACCTTGAGGTGAAGGTCACCAGAATCCGAACTTGTCCGAGATCTTGTATAGATACACCCTTGGTATAAATTTGAGAAGCCTACGTGACTTCCTTCTTGAGTTATCGCGATAACAAGATTTTCAGATGAAGTGGCCTGTGACCTTGACCTTGAGGTGAAGGTCACCAGAACCCGCACTCGTCCAAGATCTTTTATAGATACACGCTTGGTATAAATTTGAGAAGCCTACGTGACTTCCTTCTTGAGTTATCGCGATAACAAGATTTTTAGAAGTGGCCTGTGACCTTGACCTTGAGGTGAAGGTCACCAGAATCCGAACTTGTCCGAGATCTTTTATAGATACACGCTTGGTATGAAATTGAGAAGCCTACGTGACTTCCTTCTTGAGTTATCGCGACAACAAGATTTTCAGAAGAAGTGGCCTGTGACCTTGACCTTCAAGTCAAGGTCACCAGAATCCGAACTCGTCCGAGATCTTTTATAGATACACGCTTGGTATAAATTTGAGAAGCCTATGTGACTTCCTTCTTGAGTTATCGCGATAACAATATTTTCAGAAGAAGTGGCCTGTGACCTTGACCTTGAGGTGAAGGTCACCAGAACCATAACTCGTCCGAGATCTTTTATAGATACACCCTTGGTATAAATTTGAGAAGCCTACGTGACTTCCTTCTTGAGTTATCGCGATAACAAGATTTTCAGATGAAGTGGCCTGTGACCTTGACCTTCAAGTCAAGGTCACCAGAATCCGAACTCGTCCGAGATCTTTTATAGATACACGCTTGGTATAAATTTGAGAAGCCTACGTGACTTCCTTCTTGAGTTATCGCGATAACAATATTTTCAGAAGAAGTGGCCTGTGACCTTGACCTTGAGGTGAAGGTCACCAGAACCCGAACTCGTCCGAGATCTTTTATAGATACACCCTTGGTATAAATTTGAGAAGCCTACGTGACTTCCTTCTTGAGTTATCGCGATAACAAGATTTTCAGATGAAGTGGCCTGTGACCTTGACCTTCAAGTCAAGGTCACCAGAATCCGAACTCGTCCGAGATCTTTTATAGATACACGCTTGGTATAAATTTGAGAAGCCTACGTGACTTCCTTCTTGAGTTATTGCGATAACAAGTTTTTTAGAAGAAGTGGCCTGTGACTTTGACCTTGAGGTGAAGGTCACCAGAATCCGAACTCGTCCGAGATCTTTTATAGATACACGCTTGGTATGAAATTGAGAAGCCTACGTGACTTCCTTCTTGAGTTATCGCGATAACAAGATTTTCAGAAGAAGTGGCCTGTGACCTTGACCTTCAAGTCAAGGTCACCAGAATCCGAACTCGTCCGAGATCTTTTATAGATACACGCTTGGTATAAATTTGAAAAGCCTACGTGACTTCCTTCTTGAGTTATCGCGATAACAATATTTTCAGAAGAAGTGGCCTGTGACCTTGACCTTGAGGTGAAGGTCACCAGAACCCGAACTCGTCCGAGATCTTTTATAGATACACCCTTGGTATAAATTTGAGAAGCCTACGTGACTTCCTTCTTGAGTTATTGCGATAACAAGTTTTTTAGAAGAAGTGGCCTGTGACCTTGACCTTGAGGTGAAGGTCACCAGAATCCGAACTCGTCCGAGATCTTTTATAGATACACGCTTGGTATGAAATTGAGAAGCCTACGTGACTTCCTTCTTGAGTTATCGCGATAACAAGATTTTCAGAAGAAGTGGCCTGTGACCTTGACCTTCAAGTCAAGGTCACCAGAATCCGAACTCGTCCGAGATCTTTTATAGATACACGCTTGGTATAAATTTGAGAAGCCTACGTGACTTCCTTCTTGAGTTATCGCGATAACAAGATTTTCAGATGAAGTGGCCTGTGACCTTGACGTGAAGGTCACCAGAACCCGAACTCGTCCGAGATCTTTTATAGATACACGCTTGGTATAAATTTGAGAAGCCTACGTGACTTCCTTCTTGAGTTATCGCGATAACAAGATTTTTAGAAGAAGTGGCCTGTGACCTTGACCTTGAGGTGAAGGTCACCAGAATCCGAACTTGTCCAAGATCTTTTATAGATACACGCTTGGTATGAAATTGAGAAGCCTACGTGACTTCCTTCTTGAGTTATCGCGATAACAAGATTTTCAGAAGAAGTGGCCTGTGACCTTGACCTTGAGGTGAAGGTCACCAGAATCCGAACTCGTCTGAGATCTTTTATAGATACACGCTTGGTATAAATTTGAGAAGCCTACGTGACTTCGTTCTTGAGTTATCGCGATAACAAGATTTTCAGAAGAAGTGGCCTGTGACCTTGACCTTCAAGTCAAGGTCACCAGAACCCGAACTTGTCCGAGATCTTTTATAGATACACGCTTGGTATAAATTTGAGAAGCCTACGTGACTTCCTTCTTGAGTTATCATGGTAACAAGAATCTGGACGGACGGACGGAAGGACGGAAGGACGGACGGAAGGACGGAGGGCATTTCTATAGTCCCCCTCTCGGGCGGGGGACTAATTAGGGAAAACCATAATAAATCTGTATAAATTTCCTGTATGATTACTACCTTACTGCCTACAAAATTCTGATCCAAAATTTTAGGAATAAGGTGTAATTGTTTCAACGAGTATCCAAAGCACATGCATTAAATACATTTAAAGTACAACATACATATTAAGGGTTTTTGGTTTCAGGTCCTGCTTATAGCATTGATGTCAGAGCAGATCGAGTGTATTATGAACTGGACTGAGTTGACTTAATGCTGAACCTACACTGATCATTATGCAGGGCTCATAATTTTACATCCATACTTGATTGAACAATGAGAATAGAGCATGATGGTGTACTTCAAAACAGTACACATTCGGACTCATCACTGAAACATATACATGTATATATATATATATAAAGCCCAAGGACGTAAAGATTTGTGAAAGCCATTTAAACCCTGTCATGTTGGTATTCATTGGGAAGGTCTTGCTGAGTAGTCTCAGGTGAGTACCATGTGCGAGGGCCTCAAAAATCACCCTGAAGAACACTTTTTTGTGATTTCTTGAAATATCATTGTCAAGCATATAATTGACTTTTGTCACCTCTCCAAGAGCCTTAGTAGCTCGTGTTTCTTGTAATTTATATACCGACTTAAAATAAAGATTACATTTACATTTTTTTATTTATTCCTTTGAAAAATAGGACACCCAAAAATTTTACAATGACTAATTGGTCCCATGAGACAATGAGTGGTGAATGGACTCTTAACGAGGGTGTCATCCAACATCATATGGTGGTGGTGTATACTACTCTCAAGATCACATATCTGCCTAGAGTAGGGACCTAGGCTTTAAATCTGCCCTGCCTTGCTCAATTAGTTCCCTAACTGTTCCGCTGGGAGGTAAGAAGTGAGTGGATTCTTGACAAGGGTGTCAGCCAGCTTGTGGCTGCGTTGTGTCCGCTCAAGCTTGGCCGCATCACGCAGCAAGATCAGCGCCTTTTGTCATGCTAATCCCTTCCCTATTCAAGCCGCCCGGAGAGGGTCCCTTGACTCAGAGCCTCCGCACACAGCAACCTCCTACTCCTCCTCCTCTGAAGGCCCTATTCAGTGCACACAGCTCTCTCGTGGGCCACACTGTACTCACATACCACACCAGGTATGACACACGTCCATTTCAGCACCAAGTATGTGCGTACATTTCATAGTAGATTTCAGTGCAGAACTCAGATGATCAATTTCTACTGTACACATACTTAATACCAGGACAGGAGGATACCTGGAATATAATTGATTCATTAACAGGTGAGTAAGGTAACAGACTACTCTGCGCCACAGTGCATACCACCAGTGACTTACTTTAAATTGATGTCTCCGATACCACACTAGGTATGACACAGGTTCATTTCAGCACCAAGTATGTGCGTACATTTCATAGTAGATTTCAGTGCAGAATTCAGGTGATCAGTTTCACCCCTACTCTTACTTGATACTAGGACAGGAGAACACCTGGAATACAATTGATTCATTAACAGGTGAGTAGGGTAACAGGCTCGTGTGCCAGAGTGTATACCACACAAGTATGACACACTTTCATTTCACATCAGCATCAAGTATGTGTGTAGATTTCACCTCGAATCTAGAAATTAGGTAATCAGTTCCACCTGTACACATGTTTCATACCAGGACAGGAAGATACCTGTAATACAATTGATTCATTAACAGGTGAGTTGGATAACGGAATTCTGTGTGCCTCAGGACATACCACACAAGGTATGAAACATGTTCATTTCAACACCAAGTATGTGTGTATATTTCCCCTCTAGTATAGAACTCGGGTGATCAATTTCACCCTTCCAATGCTGAGGCTACTTTCGTCCAAAGCACATTGACCCAAAGATTTTTGAAAACCAAATAAACACCGTCATGTTGGTATTTAGTGGATAGCTCTTGCTGAGTACTCTTAGATGAGTACCCGTGTGCAAGGGTTTCAGTCATTTTTCATGTTTTTCGCATCAATTTGTTATGACCAAATTAGCTACCAGCAGCATAAGGGTTTACCTGTACACATACTTTACACTAAAGCAGGAGACTACCTGAAATACAATTGATTAATTAACAGGTGATTCGGACAATGAGGTAAATCTAGCTTGACCTACTTAGAGAAATTCTACTTTGGAGTTTACCCCTTCACTTCCTTGTACCCCAATCTCCAAGGTGGGTACGATGATTGATGGGTAAGGGCACCTTAGGGTATTTACCTTGTGTGAAATACCAGTCCTTGTCTCAGTAATTTAGGGAAGTTTAATTGAAAAAACATAATTGACATTTAATGTACATGATAATAAGGTATTGGTGGCAGGTGTAAAATTCACATGTGAAGTTACCCCGTAAAAGGAAAAAAACCTTTTTCGGAGGTTGACATGTGCTTACTTCCTGCTATAGGCATGCTTGGCTATGAGTTACGACTTGTTTACTTGTTCAGATAGGGTCAGGGTCTTAGCCAGGATTCAGAAACTGGATGCCCAAAATTGGCATGTGTGTTTGGGCATCAAATTTTTCAAGGGAGACCACAATATACTAGATTACCACTATAACATATATTTACTTATTGAAATGAGGCATTTTTTTTCTGTATACAGTGTCATTGGAATTATATGGAGATGAATAAATTCAGTTATATGCTTGAAATTGACATTTTAAGAAGTTACTCTCAAGTTACTCTCTGGGGTGTTCTAAGGCATGATTTTTGAGGGTTTGGGTGTCATGCTGGATAAGACTATGTATAGGGTACATGTTTAACAAAGCATTGGGGTCCTTGGGTACATCGCATGCTCTATGCATTGGGAATTCACTGTTATTTCTACCCTTTTTATACCCTTCATTTCACTATACCCAAAAGGGCATGTATTACTATCAATGGGGATTACTAGATGATAGCTACTGTGTAAATAATAACCCTTTCAAGCCTGAAGCACCAACAGAGACGTCCTAAATAATTTGGTGATACATTTGTTACCAGGGTACTGTTTAAAAAATAAAAATAAAAGGGATAGGTTGATCAGAACAGAAATTACCTCTCCTTTAAAATTACATGAATTTATAAATAATTTCTTAGTTGTTTCTAAAAGCATCAGACCCCTAACAACAGTTCTCCTCCTAAAATCTTATGAATCTAGTATTAATTCCTTAGTTATAATGATGATATTATTACTACTATTATTATTAACATAATTATTATTATTATTATTATTATTATTATTATTATTATTATTATTATTATTATTATTATAATTATAATTATTATTATTATTATTATTATTATCATTATTATTATTATTATTATCATCACAATTATCATCACAATTATCATCACAATTATCATCACAATTATCATTAGAATTACTACTACTACTACTACTACTACTTCTACCACTACTACTACTGCTACTACTACTACTTCTACCACTACTATTACTTCTAATAATGTAACACAGTCATGACTATCTGCATTCTTCATTATCTGTTGGGGAAGTCCACTGAGTGTTGGTGGCTGCCCAATAGATGATGATGATGATAATGAAAATTAATGATAATAATGATAATAATGATAATAATACTAATACTGATAATAATAATAATAATAAAAATAATAATAATAATAATAATAATATTGATGATGATGATGATAATAATGATGATAATAATAATGATAATAATGATGATAATAATAATAATAATAATATCATAATAATAATAATAATAAAATCTTTATTTCATGAGTGAAACACAATCATGACTATCTGCATTCTTCAATATCTGGTGGAACTCTATTGAATGTTAGTGCTCTGGGCCAGCTAGATAGCAGGCTGCTCTATTACCTGCATAGAGCAGTGTACTATCATACGAAAATACAGATTTATTATGGTTCCCCTATTTGGCATTTAAGGTTTAGCCCTTAAGGGATTTAAATCAAGATGAAACCTTGAATTGCAAGACTAGTTAATAACAGTTCAGACAGGGCTGGCAGGCCTGATAACCGATTGCAATCAGGCAGACAGCCCACCAGCTGACCTTCCTAAACAAAGGTGGCCCCACCTTAACCCATTAAATGCTCAGAGCGGCCAAAACAGGCCTGACAATTTTGGAAATATTTTTCTAACAAAAGCATTTTTTGGAAAACAATTGAAGGTAAAATGTTAGAGAGAAGTCAAACAACAACTCTCCTCCAACTAATTTGAGAACTTTTGCTTTATTCCAAAGTTATTTCGAAAAGTAGCAGACAATACTTTCTAGAGGATCTCTTAGTGTGGATGGGTTAATCATTATCTGTTAATTACCCATTATTGTAGTCAATCTTCCCTATGAATGTACCATGCATTGACCATCCTAAATGAAAGGGTGCCACCCTAAATGAATACATGTACTTATAATTACCAGCCTTAAGCAATCCTTTACTATGTTGTATATAAATACCAGTACGTAAAATGACCAAAAAGTCAGGACAGGGTAGTCAGGCAGCGTCAGCAAGCAGGAAAATTGTTCTTCAGAACTCTGTCTAAAACTTTCCTTCAACTATTTCGCGAATTCATGCTTCATTCCAAAGTTTTTTTCAAATGTTTGACAAGTCCAGACGACACCTGTCAAGTAAATCTCCAGGCATGAATGGGTTAACATTCCCCTTAGCTTTGAATATATTTGTCTCTTACACCACTGATCAGGACAGGTCGATGTATAACTTAACCCTTATGCTCCTGGCGGCTAATTTGGCAGGTACAAAATGATGCAAATAATTACTAAAACTTCGGCACTTATTTGAGAGTACTTAACGAGAGCTATCCAATTTCCAAAATGACAGGGTTTAGATGGATTTCAAAATCTTTGAGTTCTTTTGCTTTGGACAAAAGTAGCCTCAGCATTGGAAGGGTAAACATTTGCCTCGGCTTTGAATATATCTGTCTGTTGTGCCACATGTCAGGACAGGTCGATGTAAAACTGGATAGAGCCTATACTAAGGTCACTGATACGGTGATCAGCTTGGACCTCTCAACTGTATTAAACAAACCTTGGGCTGCAGGGACAATATGACCTGCCCTCTGACAGTCACAGACAAACATGCCAACACATGAGCTGACAGTTTGTCAACTCCTTAACCCATTATGCTCACAGCAGCCAAAAGAAGCCTCATAATTTCGATGATATTTTGCAAGCAAAAACATAATTAGGAAAATATTTGATTGAGAAATGTCAATCAGGACATTACCTACAACTCTCCCTCAAATATTTTGTAAAATTATTCTGAATTCCAAAATTTTTGCCATAAGTATCAAAATTCCAGACGACAATTTCTGGAGGAAGGCCTAAGCATTAATGTGTTAAATACATTCATGGCTGGAGATCTCATTGACGAGCATCGTATGGACCACTATATTTTCACGAGTTTTTGTTTAGTTTACTAGTAACATTTCTTTAATTTTTTTTTAATAAAGTTGCTTTTTAGAGAGATATCAATTAGTCATGCTGTTTTGGGCACTACATACATGGGTTAACCCTTTTGCTGCTGGTGGCAAATCTGGTCAATACAAAGTCATCGAAATAGCCCTAAATGGCTGAAACCCCAGCAAATCATCCGAGAGTAGTCAGTGAGAGGTATCCAGTGAATACCAACATGATAGGGTTTAGAAGTTTTTTTTCAATCTCTGTGGCCTTGTGCTTCGGACAAAAGTAGAAGGCTTAAATAATAAATATATTCATGCTGCCTGGAGATCTCATTGACAAGTGTCGTCTGGACCTAGATACTTATGAGAATTTCTTTCAAATTAATCATGCATTTGAAAAAATATATTTGAAAGAGAGATGTTTGTTAATTAATGATCAACATTTCTTCTTGATTGTTTTTGGAGAGGATTAACATACATTTTTTTAAATTATGGAATCATAAATTCAGAAAATATCTGATGAAAAGTTGAGGGTTGGATTGTGAACAACATTACTTCTTGAAATATGTACCAAAATCACTCTGTACCAAAGTACCACAGCATTCAGGAAGTCGTGTGCTACAGCCTACAGGCATGTCCGGGTAAACCCATTCATGCCTGAAAAATATCTTGACAAATGTCGTCTGGACCATGGACACTTTTCAAAATATCTTTGAAATTGATCATATATTTACAAAATATTTGAAGGAGAGTTGTGAAATGGATGTTGATCAACATTTCTCCTTCAAGTATTTTGTAAAAAAAATCTTTTTATAAAGAGTTATCACCCAAATAGTCTGGCGTTTTGGGTGCTTCAGACATGATGGGGTTAAGATGAGACGGCCTATTTCTGGCCATGACTCTCTGAAATGTCATTTTATCGCTGTCTCATCATGAAGTTATCGAGTACTCATGTCAGTGCCATGCTTCACAAAAGCTTAGTGAATAAACAACAAATATGAAACTTCACCGCTGGGTAAACAAGGGCTGTGTTGAAGAAATGCCAACAATTCGAAGAATGCATGTACATTACCATGTGTATTGCACAGCAAAGAAAGGAGCACTCGGAATGTAGGTCACTGGACTTGATGAATGTCTCAATTATGTAGGGATGGGGGGTAAAAACAGATCTAGAGTGTTATAAACAGCCAGTTTGCATTTAGGTAAACCTTAACCCTTACAATGCTGAGGCTACTTTCGTCCAAAGGAAGGACAAGGACGCAAAGATTTATGAAAACCATCTAAATCTTGCCATGTTGGTATTCATTGGATAGCTCTCACTGAGTACTCTCGGATGAGTGCCCATGTGCATGGATTTCAGTCATAATCTTTAGGTTATTTGGATCATTAGGAATTTGCCAAATTAGATATCAACAGCAGTAAATAGGTATTTATACGTGTAGTATATTGTGGTCTCCCTTGAAAAATCCTAACCTTCAAAAAAGAGCCTGTGAGACTTATAAAAATAACTTTGAAATTAATCATACATTCATGAACTATTTGAAGGAGAGTTGTGGGATGGATGGCAGCCAACATTTCTCCTTCAAATATTTTCAGGAAATTGCATTTTTGAATGAGTGAGCTAACCTAGAGGCATGAATGAGTTAACCCATTAACACTCATTGTTTCTCTAGAAAGTATCGTCTGCTACTCTCATACTTTTGAAAATGATTTGTGAATAAAAAGGAAGTTATTGATATATTTGAAAGAGAGTTGTTGTTTGAGATCTGATCATCATTATTCCTTCAAATAATTTGTAGAAAATTATTTTTCATGTAAAATATTGCCAAAACTGTCAGGTCTCTTATGGCTGCTGTGAGTGTGAATGGGTAGACATTAGGGATTGGTAACAGTATTATATATAAAGTATTGTTAATATTCAAAATATATAGAAAATTGACTTGATTGCTACCTCTCCACACAAAGGTATTTGGCCTCTTATTGTTGAATTTCTTAAAGCTTATGGTGCTTAATTTAACAAAGGCTGGCAGTATTGTTACTTTTTTTTTAAGATATAGTATATAATTAAGGAAGTATCAATATTGTATCAAACTGTGAATATATATATATATATATATATATATATATATATATATATATATATATATATATATATATATATATATATATATATATATTTATATACATATAAATATATATTATAACACCACATTGACCTCTCTTTTTCTCTTATTTTCAGAATAATCATCTCTACAATCTTTACCAACAATTTTTGAAACCAAGATGGCCGCTGTTCAACTCCCAATCAAATCCCACGCGCTGAACCTTCTGAACCTGGTCAAGTCGAGGGATACCAATGCCATAGAACTGCTGCTGAAAACCGAACCCGGCGTTCCGTGGACGGAAATTATCGTGTACGAATTTGACATGTTCAGTTTGGTGAACATCACGACAGGGGATGATCAGGAACTCATCGAGAATTTACTTCATTACGAGATCAAGAGCGTGACGCCATTTCATCTGGCCGCGATTCTCGGTCTCACCGATACTATGGTCAGTTTCCTAATCAAAGGAATCCCTGTGGATTACCAGACAACCTACGATTCTACCGTCATCCAACTTGCAAGCTTCGGCGGCCATCTTGATGCCGTTCGGATCCTTTTCGAGGCTCACCGTGCCAATGTGGATTTGACGGATAAGAATGGTTGGACGGCACTGCACCACGCTGCGTCGCAAGGTCACGATAGTGTTGTCCTCATGCTCATATGGTTCGGGGCGGATGTCTTTCACCAGGACGCGAACAAAAAGACGGCAGCCATCTACGCACAAAACGAAGGACACGAGAAAATCGTGAATGCCATGATCGAGCTAGGGGGCGCTGACGTTCTCACGGACGGCGATCCCGTGTCGCCACCTGCGAAAGCTCCCCTGCAGCGTCATAAATCGTTGCCGGTAAAACGGGCGCCAAACAGGGCTGAAAAATTCCAACCCGTTTTGGAACCACGTCTGGAGAAACCGCCCAAACGCCCTCCACTACCTATGAACACGACAGCCCCCGATTTGCCTGCGAGAAAGAATTCCGCAGCTAGTGATATCGCGAAGGGGGATAACAACAATAACGATGAACCCAATATCGGAATCGGTATCAGTAAGGAACGCCATAGCACACTGAGAAAGATTCTGCGAGAGGAACTGGGCGCCATGTTTGATAATTATCTGAACCCGACCGCTGCGGTGGCTGAAGGTCATCAAGTACGTGTCGGCGCGACCACTCTTCGCGGACTCTTGAAGGAGGAGCTAAAAGTAATGATGAAGGAGCAAGGGAACCTGCCCTTCGCACAGAAAAGTGAGAGTGATTATGCGACGATACCTGCCGAAGGGGAGATTCCTTACGAGGCGGCCCCCGTCCCACCCTCAAAATCCCCCCAATTACCCCCCAGGACAGTGGCGCCATCTGTGAATGACTCCATAAAGGAAGTACTAGATGACTACGACACTGCAGATAATCTTCACCAAATGCTCAAAATATCGAAAAACAGTGATGATGATGATGATTATCAGACAGCAGACCCTGGCTATGACACGCTTAAAAATATCAATCGCTCAAAACCGCCGGTCCCGCCAAAACCGGCAAAAAAGGAGAATCCGCCAAGCATTCGCCTCTCCTCTCATCCAAAATTCCGAAAATCACAAACAAGCATCACGTCGATGAGCGATCTTCAAGCGTCGCCCCGGCGAGACTCGCAAACTAGCATATCGTCATCATCGTCAGATATCCGATCCTTGCTCGACTCAAAGGTACCTCCCCCGACATATCAACCGCGACTGTCTGATCTCGATCACCGACCTGGCTACATACCAATCACCATGAATAATCAGATGGACGCAAAAACGATAGAGACAATTTTTCATAAAATCGCCACACAAGTCGGCGGGAAATGGAAAATGCTAGCCGAGGAACTGCGTATTACTGCTCCGTCGAAAATGCAGGCGAAATTGATCCAAATTGTGCGTAAATCGCCCATAGCGGAGGTCCAGGCATATCTAGCCTTGGAAGAATGGCGGTTGAACTGCGGTAACGATGTGACTCTCGATAATTTAATATACGCCATGCGAGCGTGCAACCTTTACAGGGAAATCGAGGAAGTTCAGAGAATAACCCAAGAATTCTCTGTGTGACAATATCGTACATATTATGATATATTACAACATATAGCATAACATTTCTTATAGAGTATGATATATGAATTTTCTATGTGACAACATTTCTATGTGATAACACTGGGAAAAATTAACCCTTATGCTGCTGGTGGCTAATTTGGCCAATACAAAATGATGCAAAAAACCTGGAAATTGAATGAAACCCTGGAAAATGGGTACTCAGCTGAGAGTACTCTGGGAGAGCGTGCCAATGAATATCAACATGTCAGGGTTAAGATGTTGTTTTTTAAAATCTTTGCATCCTTGGGCTTGGGACAAATGTAGCCTCAGCATTGGAAGGGTTGATATATGTCATGAGAGCATGCAACCTATACAAAGATATCAAAGAAGTTCAGAGAAAAACCCAAGGATTCTCTGTATGATACCATCTTATATGCTGTGAGATATTACAACATTTACCATAAAATCTTATAGTGGATGATATATGAATTTTCTATGTGACAACATTGTACCACTGCGAATGATTATAACTTTCACCGAGACATTCATGTTAATTGTGCACATGAAGAAATGCTCTCGACAGGCAGACACTTTTGATGCGTGATTTAGTTTTTGTGTACGGGTATTGAATGACAAGTTATCATGTCAGCATTTAGTATGATACTAAAATAGATATTGTATGTCCAAATGATGCTCCCAGTTCAATAAATGAAGGGATGCGAAAAGTACACATTAATCAAACTGCCGCACTATTAACAGTAGCTAGATGCCCCAAATTTCCCTAGCCCTATTAATTATGTTAACCCTTCCAATGCCAAGGCTACTTCCGTCCAAAACACAAGGATGCAAAGATTTTTGTAAACCATCTAAACCCTGTCATTTTGGTAGATAGGGTTTTGGTTATTTTTCAGTGTTTGCATCAATTTGTTTTGGCAAAAGTAGCCACCAGCAGCATAGAGGTTAACCCAAATCTGATGCAAAGTGATAGGAGTGGAGATGAAAGGAGTGAAAAGTAGTATGAGGATAGTGGTGCTAGGCACAACAGAGGCAAAATAGGGGGGGCCAGTACCTGGAACCATGTCTCAAGGCGTAGTTATGGTTATGGCCAATTCTGCAGCAATTTCAATATCAGTAATGACCCCAAGTCTGACTGTCTAATCCAACAAGATAGAAGCATGTGACACTTGCCATAATGCGGTTCCACTATTGCGACATGGGCTGGAATTGATCTGACATGAAAACATCCACATAATATTCCCATACACGATGTAAATGCATGGTTTCAATATCACGCCTGACTTTGATTTTTGCCGCTCTGTTTTTTAAGATCAACTTGCTTCCAAAATCCAGTTATTTATGCCATCACTACATATCATATTCTACATATTCTGTTTAAGCCATGCTGTTGCTGGCTGCCTTTTACCTCAGTTGGAACCTATAGTTTTTATGGGCAGAGCTCTAGGAAGCCGTTTGTGTCTAGAAACAGACCCCTTAAATTTCAAATAGGCTGATTGGCTAAAAGTTTATAAGCCACAGGCCATAGCAAACACACTGCCACAATAGTCTCCTAGTCCCTAAAAAATGAAATTCCCTTCTGTGTTGTCCAAACAGTGTGGTATAGTACCAGGTATGGTAGACAGATGCACCACCTGACCCTCCTATCTCTAAAGATTTTAGACTAGGCTCCTAGTCCCTAAAAAATGAAATTCCCTTCTGTGTTGTCCAAACAGTGTGGTGTAGTACCAGGTATGGTAGACAGATGCACCACCTGATCCTCCTATCTCTAAAGATTTTAGACTAGGCTCCTAGTCCCTAACAAGTTGACATTCCCTTCTGTGTTGACCAAATAGTGTGGTGTAGTACCAGGTATGGTAGACAGATGGCACCACCTGGTCCTCCTATCTCTAGAGGTTTTTATCATACTCAAACTGAATCCTCTATTCCCCTGGTGAGATAAGTGTAAACTAAATTGAACACTATGGCTACCTTGACCATTTGGTGCCTGGTAATAGAAAAGAAACATGCCATTAGATACACATGACAGCCTAGAAATCTAGGCTAACACACTGCCAAAAAGTACAATCTTGACCAAGAAACAAAGGAGTATTTCTGAAAGAGTTATGAATAAGGCCTGAAAAAAAGTTGTTTGTTTCCTGTAACCCTACCCTAACAAGTTTTTATTCAAAAAAATCCCTACCCCAAAGTTTTAATCGCCCATCCAACTCCCAATCAACGTCAAACATGCATAAAACACACATTTTTGACCAAAATTTACCGACCTACCTACCCTATTTTTATTCGGACCGTTACAGGAAACAAACAATTTCTTTTTTTAGGCCTAAGGGAATTCTCTGTAAACCATGAAGCTGTTATTCGCGTTCTTCTTAAAACATTTTTTCAAATATTAGACATGAAAAGATTGAAAATCCTGTACGCACTTTCAAGCATTTTCAACAAACTTGTAGAGAAACAATTTCTTGTTATACACTGATCGTAAGTGCTTGTTACATACATCATTAGGCATTGTAATATTAAGATGGCCGGTCAAGATTGTTGATTTTTTTTTTACTGTGCACTGAGTTCTGTTCAATGTTGGCAGACCATGCATGCGTCCCAGAAGCAGAAGGGATAGTTCAATAACTTCTGTTAGGCCTAAAAAAATAAGTTGTTTGTTTCCTGTAACCCTACCCTGACAAGTTTTTATTCAAAAAAATCCCTACCCTAAAGTTTTTTCTGCCCTCCCACTCCCAATCAATGTAAATCATGCATAAAACACACATTTTTGACCAAAAAAATTATGTAAAATTTTTTTTTTACCGATCTACCTACCCTATTTCTTCCCGGACCGTTACAGGAAACAAAATTTTTTTTTTTTTAGGCCTTATGTTACTCTCTAAGGAATATCTTTCTGCTAAAAGCATCATTTGTAAATGTTTAGAGTATGTTAATCTAAGCACAGCCTAGAACGTATCAAAAAAGACTCTTAGACAAATGACTTCATATTTTGATTACAGATATGCGACATTGTTATCAAAGCCAATTCATGAAACGAAAGCATTTACTGAATAAAAACAGCTCAATGTGTAAGATTTCTATACTTAGGAGTATGTTTTTGAATAAAAGATAAGATTTATGTTTACTGAATATTGTTTTTTGAACATGACCATCAGATACAAAAACAGCTTCTTTAGAGTTGCAATAGAGTTTTATTGAGTAGTAGTTATATTTGAGACCCCTGGAGTAAGGTAAAATCTACCAGTGGGGGGATTCTTAACTCTACATTATTTTCAGGTAATGTAGACTAAATATCCAGGGTTCGACTTTTCCAGGGGCACATGCCCCTAGAATTAGTTGTTGGCCCCTAGATTTCTCTAAGTAGGGGCCCAAAATAGTATGATTTATAGCAAAAATACCTGTTTTTGACCCCTATTTTTACCATGAGGCCTTTTTCGGGCCCCTAGCCTGAAATCTAAGTGTCAGACCCTGATATCTAGGTAAAACTACAAGTATTTTCCATTGCACCCCTCTGACAATGAAAGGATTCCCCATTGCACTCACTAAAGATGATTGGTCACTTAACCATCACAAATGCTTACATAGGGCGCAACAAAAAGAACCACTCTACATTACCTGGGGAAAGGGGCCTGATGAATAAAAGTGGGATTGTACAATTTAGCATTGGCCTCAGAAATCTCCATTACTTGATAACAATGGAACCAAGGCTTGCCTAGAGCTATGTCCATTATTATCAATAATAACAACAATAATAATAATAATAATAATAATAATAATAAAAATTATAATAATGATAATAATGATGATAACCATTGTCATGATAATCCAAATGATCATTATAATCATCATCATAATAATAATAATGATGATGATGATGATAATAATAACAATGATAATATTAAATTAAAATATAAATAATAAGCACAATAATAATAATATATAAAAAATAAAAAAATTTAAAAAAAGAATAATAATAATGATACTGACTTAAACCGAACTATGCAATGTTTATTTACCGCAGGATTACTGATTAAGTGGAATTTCCAAGATCCGCACTGTTTCTGCTATGATGAGGATAAGTTTGACTAGTTAGCCAGTTTTCTAGCCAGAAATAGAGGAAAGCGCGGTACTCGAAGAAAACCAACGCCTAACCCCAAGTCACTTTCTCACATGTACAGGCCGGTATCAGAAACCTGGCATTGGTGATGCCTAGAAAAAAAGTTGTTTGTTTCCTGTAACCCTACCCTAACATGTTTCCTGTAACCCTACCCTAACATGTTTTTATTCAAAAAAATCCCTACCCTAAAGTTTTTTCCGCCCTCCTAACTCCCAATCAATGTAAAACATGCATAAAACTCACATTTTTGACCAAAAAAATAATGCAAAAAAATGTTTTTACCGACTTACCTAACCTATTTTTTTTCGTACCGTTACAGGAAACAAACACTTTTTTTCTAAGCCTGAGAGACAGCAAGCAGTAAATGGCAGCACCTCAGACCACAAAGCTATCAGGGCAGACCCCTAGTGAGAAAGCCTAAAAAGGTTGTTTGTTTCCTGTAAACCTACCCCAAGTCCCTAACACGTTTTTACTCAAAAAGATTCCTACCACATATTTTTCTTCCCTTCCAACTCCCAATCAACAAATAACATGCATAAAACACATTTAAGAACAAAAAAAATAATTCAATTTATACATTTATACATTTTTTTACAAAGCCTAATAGTAAGTGTATGCAGGAACTATATATTTGAAGTTCCTGGTGTATGTTTTGAAATAAGCATAACTTACCTAATGCCGACTTTCCTATTCACCTGGTCTACGATGACGGTCTCGTGTCGATACTTCAGTTCTGGGTAAACTCTGGTGCTGCCATCTGGATACACAACCTCCGCGGCCTCCACCCTGAATACACAGACAGACAAAGAGATAAGACATGTGACAGGGGAAATATCAATCATAACAATGATAATGATAATGATAGTAATAATGAAAATAATAATAAAAATAATATTAATTAGAATGATGATAATAATAATAATATCAATAATAATAATGATAATGATGATAATAATAATAATAATGATAATAATAATACTGATAATAATAAGAGCATAGTTGAATCATTGACTATATATCTACAACCCCCCATATCTCCCCTCTTTCCCTGACCCTCCACCACCTGCCCTGTCTATTTAATTGTCTATCCTCTTTCGTTTTTAGTGGGAGAGGACATTATTTCTGCTTTCTGTGGCAATGGCTTGGGCGCATCGTATCATGTGAGAGGGCGCGCTCAATTCATGATCGGCAATCTGGATAAAAGTATGCTCTTAAACCTTAAATGGTAAAGAGCGTGCATCGAAAATCATCCGGTTTAGGCGAGGTACGGATTAAATTGTCCGTAATAAGCACTGAAATTTGCAAGTAAATGTATTGGGAAGGACCGGGTCCTTGAAATCTGTACGGTAAATCCGAAAAGCCAGTTCACCTGTATCAGTATTAGGTATCGAATCGAGTACTGGTACCTAGGGCTGCATACCGCTAAGGGTGAAGCGGTACGGTACCGTAACTGGTACCGTCGAAACGATACGGTATTTTATCGGTACTGCTATCGGTATCTTAAAGTTGAACTACGCTAAGTACACACTTAGCATAGTTCCTGATATAAATCTAAAATGAATTGATTGTCTGTCAGGTAGTTTAATTACATCATGTGTAAACTGAAAAGTAGTACTTACGAACTTGTTGACTTGAGTAGATCCACATATTATTGCTTGAAGATACGTTATAGCGGCGAAGCTAGTACTATTGCCGCTATCGCTGGCTCTCCGCTGCCATTAGTGTTGTGAACTTGTGATTCTTATCGCTACTGCGTAGTGGCGCTGTATATCGCTACAGCAGCGGCACCATGCGGTAACAAAAAGAATCACAAGATTCACAACACATGGCTTCGGCGATAGCGGCGATGGTACTAACTTCACCGCTATATTGTACCTTCCAAGTTGACAAGTTCGGCAGGTGTAAGTACAACTTCTTACTGAATTATTTTGTTGTAGTGGAGGTTTGACAGTTGTTTGAGTTTTGCAAAATACCGATAAGCATACCGTTAAAAATCGAAACGAGTATTCATCTGTATTTTGCGAGACGGTATTCTTAACCCTTTATCACTCAATGACGCAATAACTCGTAACATGAGTGCAGCTGCACTTCCTCAGTAGCGAGTTATTGCGTCATTGTATTTGTGCACTTATTCCTACGAAGCGAGTTTTGGCGTATTTTGGGTACCACGATCTTAGATCGCTGGTACACAAATGATTGTTAAATAAAGATACAATATTATTGCCCTTACCTTTTAATCGTAATCTATAGTAATTTAATGCTTATTTTTGGACTCGAAGTCTGTGATTTTCGGCGGGAAAACTACGGGAAAACCCCCTCCAAATATGGAAGTCATGGGGAATTCCCGCCAGTGACGTCGTTGTGTTGTGGCGTCCTTAGCAACACACAAAACCATTGATATTCTCCCGTGTTTTTTCGTTGTTTCTGCCATCAAATGGCTAGTTTAAACCAGGATAATTCCGATGAAGAGTGGAAGAGGATCGACTATCGTCCCCTTCACGATCCATGGGAATCAGACGATGATATCCCACTCATTTAACCACTCAACGAAGACGAACTTGCCGAGGTGCGTTATTGACAGTGCGTCAAGCGCAAAATCAGACAAAAAATCAACTTTTAAGTTAATATATTCTAAACACAAATAATATCATATTTAACGAAATGAAAGATACAAATAAAAAATGGAAATTACTCGTTTAACTTGTTTAAAGCACTGCTCCCTATGCACTGCAGTGCACTACGCACTGCGCAAAAATGTCTCTGAGGAGTAACCCCTCATGCAGTGCAGGGGACATGGCAACATTGTTGCGTTGAGTGATAAAGGGTTAACGGTGCTGGTACCGGGTACCGGTGTACAGCCCTACTGGTACCTATCTCTATGGGATTGAACTCAGGAGCCCATGCCTCGCAGTACTCCGCTCAGCACTCAATCCTCTGCTCCATTGAGTCTGTTCTAAACCCTTCCAATGATGAGGCTATTTTCGTGCAAATCACAAGGGAAAACCATGAAATCCATCTAAACCCTGTCATTTTGGTATTCATTGGAAAGCTCTCGCTGAGTACTCTCAGATGAGTACCCATGTGCCAGGGTTTCAATCATTTTTCAGTTTTTCTGCATAACTTTGTAATGGCCATATTAGCCACCAGCATCATGAGGGTAAAAGATATTAAGGTACCGGATCAATCAGGAAATATCAATATTGGAACACAAGCATTTCAAAGGTACCAATCCCTTAATCTGCTCTCTAACCTCTGCTCCGTCGAGTCTGTTTTATTATTCTGATCTACTTACGTGAAGGGCTTTTTGCAGTATTCACTGAACATGACCACCAGAGTGTCCAGCACCATCTTGGCCTTCGTCAGGTCTGTCGCTGTGCACTCGATGAAAACATTCTTTGTATTCAAGGAGATTTTGCTATGGTCACCTGCATAATAAAAAAAAAGTTGTGAAAATTATTAGCTTTACTTATTAGCTTTACTTGGATTTATATTTGAAGAAAAATCTTCCAAAAGCTTACCTTTACAAACTTTTGTGTGACAATAACATATATGTAATTATAATTTATACATATATATATATATATAATTTATATATATATATATATATATATAATTTATATATATATATATATATATATAATTTATATATATATATATATATAATTTATATATATATATATATATAATTTATATATATATATATATATATATTTTATATATATATATATATATATATATATATATATATATATATATATTTATATATATATATATATATATATATATATATATATATATATATATATATATATATATATATATACATATAAACCAAATAACTCGCATACTTGTATTCTACTTAAATTACTTAAGATGAAAAATCAATAAAGGGGTATGCAATAAATAGAAAAGTAGTGTTTTTGGATATTATATATGGCTTTCTCTAGACTTGATAATCTTTCTCTTGGCAGGTGCCAACATAAAGGTACTTGCCGTGGCAAGTGAATTTTTATATTGGTCAAATTAGCCACCCGCAGCATAAGAGTTAAAAGCACCAAATTCCACCAATCCCTACGCCTTCTACAGCTCCCAAAAATGATGTAGCCAGGTGTCCTGTTAGCCACTAGCCCCATAGCCCGAGGCTACAGAAAATTGTGTCAGGCTATAATGATATTTGCCTTTGTAGCCCGGCTGGCTATGGAAAAGTGACATTTTAAGATCATTTTCAGAGGAATATCAGGAATATCATCAATTGAAGAACACCATTTGAAACATCAGTTATCCTTTAGTACAGTTCCAAAATGAAATACAACATCGAAAAAAAAAAAGAGCTTACAACTTAAAAAATTGACTGCAAAAAGGACTGCAGGATTTAGCAAAGCTCGGGCTACGAGATCTTGGGTTGGGCTATGACGATTCAACCACTGGAAGTCCAGTGGTCTCTCAGAGTTTTTAAACGAAGCCTGACCCCTGTGTAGCTTACCGTTAATGATGGGAGGCATGGAGAGGACGACGCCATTTTTATCGTAGATGACGGGATACACGGGCTTGTCACGGATGATGGGGAGGAAGGCTTTCAAATGGCTGTCAGTCTAAAGAGAGAGAATCAATAACAACCATGGTATAAACTAGGATATTGATTACTGTTTATGATGATGATGAAGATGATGATGATAATGATGGTAATAATAATTATAATAATATTGATAGCGAGCGCGCAAAGAATTTCAATGTTATGGTCTGTAAAATACTTTAGCATTAAAGAATCTGATATCTACTTCTTATTGGGCCAAGCCAATAATACCCCTAAGGTTACTTTCAACCTGTAGTGACAATCAACTGCGTAAGTAATGAGAAGTTGTAAATATTGAAATGAAATAGATTATATGTTGAAAAAGGACAGTTGGCTATGATATTCTCTACCTGAAAACAATCAAGAATCAGATGGAGCATTTGCCCTTTAACTGGAAAAAATTCAAACAATTGATTCTCCTCAAATCAATTACACCCCTAGCCCCACTACTTACAGAATAGAGCTCCATCAACTCAGCAGCGGAGTATTCCTGTGTTTGGTTTAGGGGTTTGAACTTGATGTCCGTCGGAGCCTGAGCGTTGTATGTGAAAGGCCCCTGGATGGTGTCAAGGTCATGGGTTCCTATGGCAACTAGTGTACGCCTCCTGGTGGCAGAAAAAGGAACAATCAAAATGAAATGTACAATTATGAAACAAACAACAATGACCAGCAAAGAATTCCATAACATTAACCCTTTTATGCTTGGAACTATCTTTAACAAAAGTCACCTGGACCTATGATAATGATTGATAGTGAAGTAGGTATTATCGATATGATTTATATCGATATATCTCCTCAAAAAATACAGACTGCTTTCACTGTTGTCAATACATATATCAATGAATCCAAATATTGAAAACAAAAATGAAAATGGACACTCTAAGAAGAAAGTGAGTGCTGAATTGGAACCTTTAAAATGTTTGTGATTATTATATATTGTATCGTTAAGGAAATATCAATATTGTATCGCGTCGCGATACAATATTGATATTTCCTTAACGATACAATATATAAACAATATCTTTAACGACATTGCTTGCCTCCCAGTGACCTAATTTTGTCAAATGTCAGCTTCTCACAGAAGATGTCTAGTTAGCAATTAAGTCAATTCTATATATATTTTATATCTAAAACAATATAATGATACTCTTTTTCAATACAATACTTTTTACCATTCGATATATATGGGCATTTGGTAGAGTTTTGAGTAACGGTACTTATCTATACTTTTCAGATTGGGAAAATTCAACAAGATAGGCAAGGAAGACTCATGGAAGACTGAGAGACTCAAATAACGGCTTTTCCAACTAACGAAAAATGTTATAAATATAGCTATGTTATACATATTACTTTCTACTTTTATTGTACTACATTCATTTGTTGTCAATAGTGACAGAGGTTTTTTTCATTTGTACTATTTTTTCTCTCTCATTGTTTTGATTTGTAAAATGGGATTAGACATTTTTGTTTGTTTTAAGGGATGCAATAAACAAAAAACATTTTAAATCTAAAAAAGATAGGCAAGGAAAAGTAGTGGGTGACATACCGACAGAGGTTTTGATGGAGTTTATCTTGCAAGTCTATGAAGCTGTTGTATCTTTCAAAATTTGTAAATGTGTTTTGATTTGTAAGACCAATTTTATGATAAAGACGATAGGCAAGGAAAAGTACTGGGTGACATACCGGCAAAGGTTTTGATGGAGTTTATATTGCAGGTCAATGAAGCTGTTGTATCTTTCAAAATTTGTAAATGTGTTTTGATTTGTATGACCAATTTTATGATAAAAACGATAGGCAAGGAAAAGTACTGGGTGACATACCGGTAAAGGTTTTGATGGAGTTTATCTTGCAGGTCTATGATGCTGTTGTATCTTTCAAAATTTGTAAATGTGTTTTGATTTGTATCACCAATTTTATGTTAAAATGATAGGCAAGGGAAAGCAGTACTGGGTGACATACCGGCAGAGGTTTTGGTGGAGTTTATCTTGCAGGTCTATGAAGCTGTTGTATCTTTCTTGTGTGAAGGAGATGTCTCGTAGTACGGCAGCCACGGCGTGAGGGCGAACCTGGGCCGTCTGAAAATACAACAAACACGGCTCAACATCTATGTTCTACTGGTATACTCATACATATTCTAAAACTGATACATGTACGCAGTAAATGTGACTACAACCAGGGACTTGGCCAGGACCCGTCCTACCTGTCTTTTGGAAAGGCAATTTCCTGAAAACCTCCTTTTGGGACAGGCAAAAATTTATATGAAGAATTTTCAACTTTGACGTTTTGGAGGAAATAACGAAAATATTTTCCTAAAGAAACATCTTCTGGACATAGCTGAAGCTAAATCTGTATGGGCAGAAATTTCTGATTTGCTGTTTGGACAGGCATTTTTGAAATCCTGGCTAAGACCCTGCAAACAGGGCTCAACATCTATGTTCTATCTGTACATATACTCATCAGGGATTGACCATAATGGTCGTTTAGGGGCATTTGCCCCTAGAACATATGATTTTGCTACCAGATGTTAAATCATAGGTAGCCAAGTTTGTGAATGGGCATGTCATTGTTATCAACTGCAGCACTTGAGCGTTATTTTTCAATTTCTATCTCACTTTATTTTACCTAATAATATCCCAAAATGCATCCTAGCACACATATTTCAAACATATTCCTGGGATATACCCCCCAACCCCTAACCTGGACAGTTTGCTTTGGGCTTATTCCTATGGATGAGCTGCACATTTATTAGCTCCTAAACTTTAAATCCTAGGAGCCAAATCTGCTCCTGCCTGAAAATGTTGTGGTTAATCCCCACTCATAAAGATTCTAAAACTGTACACAGTAAATTTGACTGCAACATTAATGTTAAAACACACTTGCAGAACAATATCTTTCTCACTCATACCTATAGTAAATAAACCCATTCATACTTTTGAAAATAAGTTGGGAATCAAGCATGAATAAGTCTGATATTTAAAAGACATTATTTATTAACCAATTCATGCCTGTAGCAGCCAAAACTGCCAGATTATTTGGGCGATATCTTTCTAACAAAAGCTATTTTCAGACAAAAAATTGAAGGAGAAAGGTTAGTCCCTAACTCACAAATAGGGATGGGGATCGTTGAGAATTCTACGGTTCGGTTCTCGGTTTTGCTTCTACGGTTCGGTTTTATCACGGTTTCCTAAACGGTTTATTAATGACATTTCTTGGATACGAAACTACGCAATGGAATGCGTGGCTGAACTTGCCTGAACTGGAAAGTTCTGGAAAGTTCCTATATACTAGCTCCCTGGCCACTTTCTCTACGCTCAGAAGGCTTCTGAGCATAGTGAAAGTGGGCAGGGTACCCGATTTGGCAGACATTGTGAGGCCAGCGAGGAGGTAGGTGCTGACAGTTTTATTACGCCTCCAGGAACCCTGTGCATGCATAGAAAACCGAACCGTTTAGAGGGAGGTCTGGTTAACCGCAATGCTCAGGCCGGTTTGAACCGGTTCCCGGTCCCCATCCCTACTCACAAACAATTCTCCTTCAAATATTTTTCCAATATATCAATATATGCTTTATTCCAAAGTCATTTCAAAAGAAGCAGAGATGCAGATTCTACTTATTCCATAGATCTGCCGTCACGAGGGGGTTAATTAAGATTTTCCCTACAATTTATTTTCTGATATATATGATTAAGCATGCAAGATAGTCAGGCCTGTTTGGAGTATGAATATTTTTCTCACCGCAGGCTGGATGAAGAGTTGCTGCATAGTACCACTGGCTGGAGGGACGGCTTCATATCGCGGAGCAGAGATCCTGAAAAGGAAAAATAGACCATGATGCGTCTAACAGGAGGGATGGAATTGGTTTTTAGGTCACTTTTAACAGCTTAGTCCCTACTGCGACGAGATACAAACCTGGAACTTAGAATAAATTCCCTTCTCTTTACAAATAATCCAAGAGGTCTTTCAGTTGGAGAAGCACCACTAACAGCCCTCTGTAACGCTGCACATTCATATAGTGACCAGGCCAACCAGCCAATGGGGATCCAGCAGAGACTCAAACCTGGAACCTCACACTTGGGAGCCAGGCATCGTAACCACTACACTCAGTGTAATACTGACACTGAGTGAGTCTGACTTGGTCATCAGATTGAAATTTGGCTCTATTTGGCTTCAGGCCAGTAAAACAAAGGATCTCAACTGTTCCTACAGGGCCAGTAAATATTTGGGGACATTCTTTTTAACAGGTTTCCCCTCAAGAATGTCCCCATTTTTTTGAAATAAATGAAGATAAAATAAATGTTGCCGGTGAATTTCATGCAATGTTTTTTCTTGTTAAATACTAGCCAAATGAAATTGCCTCCACTTACTTTTGTTGAAAGACAAGCAGTCCTCTGGCGAGCCCCTCAAGACAGAGAAGATCATACCTGAAAAACAGAGAGTCAATTCAAGCCACATAACATTCAAATGTAGGTACGGGTTGGAGTTCGTTCAACATTTTTCCTAAAATTGCATTTGTCAGAGAGATATCACTAAAATAACCAGGCGGTTTTGGGATGTTACCGGCCTATATGGGTTAAATTTTCTGTTGTTTTTTTCATTGTAATCATAATTTATTTTCAAAATCATGAAAGATCTGTAGGGCCCTTATTAATGACATCATTGGGCTGAAGTACTACTAGCTTAGATTCCTAGTAATAAGCACCGTAATTTCGTGTGAATAAGACACAACCTTTGTTCAGGCCTTTAAAATGATGTATAGACCTTAGCTTTGTGTAAAGTGCGCACCCCCATTTCGGAAACATGGAAACATTGTGGCAGATCAAATCCTCGTGAATAACGGTAAAAAGACGGTAAAACACATATCAAAATGTGACATGAATGCATATCACTCTGTGTCATTACCTGATACCCATTGTCCTCTCGGTCCTCCTATCTCTAGTGGATTCATACTTAAACTGAGTCCTCTGTTCACCTGGTGAGATGAATGTGAACTAAGTTGGTCACTCAGACCACCTTTCAAGTGCCTGGTAACAGAAAAACATGACAGCCTAGAAATCTATTGATATTAGAAAATCATTTATTAATATTAATAAATCATTTATTAATATTAATAAATGTTGAGCATTTATTAATATTAATAAATGATTTTCTAATTTTTAATCAATGATTTTCTAATATTAATAAATGAGCGCCACCTTTTGTTTGCAGAGGGAGTCTTTACATGTGAAATAATGAATACCCCCTACACGTGCTTGGGATAAGCGTGAACATTTGACCTTGTTATCCTTGTTTTTCCAATAAAAAACACTCCTTCTTTTATCAGAACACTGACATAGGATGAACGGGAACACGCATTTTAACTTTTGAAGTTATAATTCTCTGCCTGTTTTAGTGTTAAGCGGCGGCACTGCCAGCAGACTGACGGAAGCCCAGTCACTTCGGGAGTCACTCGGCGTCAAAGCCGCGTATATTTTGTGGATTGTAAGGGGATTTTCAACCCCATACTTCGTACCAGGGTGCAAAAAAGTACCCTTCCTTTACAAAATCACGAACATACGGAGGTCTTAAAAAAGACCGCGTACAACTCCCTCTGCCATTTTCATGCAAATGCCATGTGCTAGGGAGCATTCATTATTTCATAACAAATTGAATAGTTCAAGGTTTCTCCAATAGATGTCACTTATTTATTAATATTAATAAATGATTTATTAATATTAATAAATGATTTATTAATATTAATAAATGATTTTCTAATATTAATGCATATCACTCTGTGTCATTACCTGATACCCATTGTCCTCTAGGCATGATATAGATTATAATCAATAAATTCTGACGGAGGGTGGTACTGTAATTACAATTCATAGCTGCCGCGGCAAACATTGATGGGTATTGCCCTTGCCACATTATAATTGTAATTAGGCAAAATAAACTGCACGCTTGTATGAATCAAGGATTCAAGGTGGAGTTGAATTCAGGTAATCCGCCAGAACTCCTTGTGGCCTGGGGACTCAATGTAAAACACCCTAGATTTCTAGCTTTGTGTATAAGATGCAACCCCGATTTAAGTGAAAATTTTCGTGTAAAAAAGTGCGTCTTATACACGCGAAACTACGGTATAGGCAGATCCAGGGGGCGCACGCCTCCCCCTAAAGCTCCCAGAACCTAGATTTCTAGGCGGTCATGTTTTTCTGTTACCAGGCACTATGTGGTCTTGAAAGGTGGTCTGAGTGCCACCTATCTGCAATTGCTGGTACTAGGGCTCGACATTAAGGGCTGCCCAATGCCCCGGGCTGGTAAAATTTTTCAAAATGGCTGAAGGGCAGGCCAAAATAGAGGTGTTACAGGACAGGTCAAAATTGTGTCAGACAGGTAGAAATTAAAGTTTACCTGCCCTACTTGGCAAGTGCCTTCAAAAGTTAATGTTGAGCCCTAGCTACTACACCACAATGGCGGGTCTACACTGAAGGTAATGGTCACTTTTCAGGGAGTAGGATTCTGGCCTGAAGACTGACCTGTTGGCAGGGATGTCTATCTTGTAGATGACCTCTTCGCTGGCCTCCCCTGCTGCTGTCTCACCCTGTTCCTTGGTCAACATCTGCAGCTCTGACGTCTACAACAAAAATCATAATACATATAGTCATAAATGAGGGCAGGCCCTTAGGCCTAAAAAAGTTGTTTGTTTCCTGTAATCCTACCCTAACAAGTTTTTATTCAAAAACATCCCTACCCTAAAGTTTTCTCCCAACTCCTAATCAACGTAAAACACGCATAAAATACACATTTTTGACCAAAAAAAATTTTTTTACGACCTACCTTCCCTTTTTTTCAGACTCTTACAGGAAACAAACAATATTTTTTTCTTGGCCTTGGCCAGCAGAGCGTCTGGGCGCCATTTGGAGACCCAAACCCTCAAAGAGCACTCTCACGACACCCAATTCTTTTTGTAGTTTCTGAAAATGTCAATTTCAAGCATATAATTTGAACTTTTGTCTAGAAGACAAATCATAATGTACATTTATGTAGGGATAGGTACCAGTAAGTACTCGATATGATACCAAAGACAGGTATCGAATGGGAAAGAATTATTGTATAAAAAAACATAACCACTTTCACCAATCCAAGTGAATTTGGCAAAAAACAGCAATCGGGCAAGCAGAACAAGACCCTAAATTGCCCAGCTCGGCAAGTAATGTTTTGAGCAGAGTCCTTGAATGTAACCTCAACCTCACGGGGCAAGTGGAAGTACCGGCGACAAGTAAACTTAAGCTTGCTCCGCTTGGCAAGTAATATTTTGGAACCTATGTTGCAGTCTGGGAGGTAGGCTATTTAAAAGCAATATTTCTGAAGCTGACAGTGCTTCAAATTTAACAAAATTAGGTCTCTTGGAGGCAGTATTGTTGAAATATTGTGAAGGTACCATTTCATTAAGGAAAGACCTAGTTGAGAGACTCACAATAAGACTGATACAAACAGACATGAGCTGAGTTCTTGCAAGATTAAAGATGTACATAGTTATTTGGTTCTAACTTCTAATCATAATGAAATCCAAAATTACAGATAAAACATTATTCCCAAACCACACCTATAGGCCACTTACCACTTCATCAAGTTCCAATCCAAACTCAAAGCATAGCTCGTCAAATTCTTCCTCCGCTGAAAAATATAAAGAAAATTGAATAAGTTTTCCATCTGGCCCAGGCTCCTGAATATTCTGAGTTGCAAAGGATATAGAAATACATACAAATATGACATCCTTGTGGGGTGGTTAACATGATTGTCTACCCTGAGAGAGCTTTGTTAAGCTTGGGCTATGCCCTCAGGTGACAATGCTCATGAGTGGTAGACTGGTCATCCTACTGTGTTAGCCACCCCAAATGGATGTTGTATAATTTGTTTTATTATTCCAACAAAATGCGTGACAGCCCGAGTAGAAAACACGACCGCACACCCAACTGCCACTTAGTTCCCTGGGCATGTATGCATGTATAACCTCACAACTACATGTCACTTTATAACAGCGTGGACAGTGTAGACACAACTCTCGCACAGCAGCGATTACAGTATACATTGTCGTCGCCTACTTGGCTGGCTACATACTGAGGCAGGTTTTTTGGAATAGGCGCCATTGTTTAAGCAGTGAGTGACACAGCAAAAATGAATTAGGCTTACTGGTCTTTCCATGGATCAATTTCAATGCGGTTGAAATCGTTAGAACCGCTACAATTAATTATAAGTGTCTTTTACTTCTAGTTAAAATCTGTTGCGAAATGACGATTTTGCAACAGGTTAAGATCATATTTTTTTTGCCATCAATATTCCAGGTGCATCGCTACTCGTACTGGGTGCGAGCAGGGGCTTAGCCGCAATGCGTCCAGCGTGTCATTTGGACACACAGAACACTGTTTTTTGACAGTTTGGACACCCAAAAATGTATGACAGAATTTGCTGATGATGACTTTTCTTAGAAGATAGAAGATGTAGAAGCTGTAGTGTCACTTTAATAAGACACACAAATCAGTTACTGGCCTAAAAAAGCAAAATCTGTAAATATATAGGGTTTATTTTATTAATAGTATGTCCTTTGTACCACACTTTGGACACACAAAAGTCTATGAAACCTCTATTTGGACACCCTGTTTCCAAAAATTGGCTAAGACCATGGGTGCGAGTGGTTATTGCACAAATATAAAGCTCATATCAAGGGGTTTCCAATATGTACAAGTAAAGAATCACGTCACGGATAATACATTCGTAACTTTGTGACTGCATTTGAAGGGGAATGCAGAAATATCATTGAGCTGCGTGAGCATTTAAAGCTTTGCTTTCTCGTCATATTAGCCCAGATGTTGACAAGAACCACTCAAAAGGTGCGCTCTGCACATGTTGGTGCACAAATTACTGATCAATATACTCTATAATATAAACGATGCGAGAGCCCTCAACGGGCTTGGTTGTGTGGTAAATAGCGTGTCTATATTTAGACGGTACTCTCGCGAGATTCAGCGAGATGTGCCGTACGTGATGCGCGCTGGTCAAAGATCAGGGTTCATACTGGTTGACCACAATAAAATTCAAGCACTTTCAAGGACATTTTCAAGGAACAAATTCTACTTTTCAAGGAATATATGGGATCAATAGATACTGATAATTGCATTGTTTAATTGCACCAACATGTGCAGAGTGCAACCTTTTAGCTATTTCCTGCAGCCAGGTTGTTCAGGGCGACTTGCCAGTTGCGTATAGGTGATCCTTTTAAGAGGGGTAAACATGTGTCAAAAAGTTTTTTTACATGAAAAAAAATTGTGCAGAACTCCGGTGTGTGTGACAGTAATCTCGTTCGTAAGAATGAGATCCCATCACTTGTTTTAATCATCCCCCATTCCCGGCCACCTTGGTAGGACAGGGGTTAAAAACATGCATTAATTTTAACTATTTAAGAGCCCATGTTATGTATGACAATTCTAAAAGAGCCCCCTGGTGGCATCCCAGGTTAGTGATGTATTAAATAAACTTACCTTCTGACTCTGATGCAGATGACTGGGGTAGACTTGACAGTCAAGTGCCTGTTGATTGTTGTCTTAAAGTATCAATTCGTTGTTTTGCATGATAGCGTGAACACTTACCTTTTACGATGTCCAAGGAACAAATAACACTAGGGGTGTGTAAATAGGCCAATAAATATTCTTAACTATTGACTCAGCACCCATGGCAACTAATTTGACCTCCGGCCTGTCACGCCGGCAGAAGGAGCAGACTACATCAACGATCTATTGACAAAAATCCAAGATGGCCGCGCCCATGATAAACAGTGCCCAATGTACAGTTGATCGCAATCGCTGGACACGGCTCTGTTCATCTTGTTGATTTCCCGTTTTTTCAAGGAGCTATCGTAAAATTCAAGCACTTTCCAGGTCAAAATGGGAGGTAAACAAAATTCAAGCACTTTCAAGGTTTTTCAAGGAGCGTACGAACCCTGAAAGATGGTTTGCTGGGCAGTTATTCTTGAGACATCGAACGTGCACCATCCTTGGTCAGTAGATCTACATATATCCTGGACAAGAGGGCCCTTGACGTGAGAGATGTCTGCCAATTCAGTATCCTTTACTCATCTAATTGAGGTGAGTTACAACAGTTGTCTCCTATTGACATCACACTGACACTAGATTCGGGGATATTAGGTGTGTACAGTGCTTTGAAGTGGGTGCTATGGTTATTGGTCTCTAGCGACCAATCCATATGTCTATTCATCTGAGCTCGAACTATCTGTTCACCATCCATGTTCTCAATCACAATTCACTATTCAGATGTCAAAATTATCACACATCCGGTTATTTTTAAATGACATTTATGAGCTATATTCGGATTAAAACGTCACGATGAGCATACTTACTGTAAGATCTCCCTAGAGCCTTGTGAAGGAGGTCACGTTTAATTCCAATCGTCGGCATTTTCAGTTATTTTGTCGAGAAAATGGGTAAAAATGCAGCACCGGCTGACGCAAGTGCTAAGAAACGTGTATCCGACTTCTGAAAAGTGAGAAGTTGGACGTGGTACAATACTATTGCAACCCGTTCGTAAGTATTAACGCTCGCCATCTATTGGTCATCTTGTTAACTAATTTTAGAGATAACCGCAAGGTTGATTAGGGTAAACCCATATCAATATCCGGGTCAATTTTAATAATTAAAACAATTCAATTATAATAAATGATATTTGATATAGCGCACTTTCCACCTATAATGTTCAAAAATGCTTTATAAAGAATAGTTAGTGCCTTAGTGGTCAGATGTTTATGGTCCAAATAGTCAAATCAGGGACTTCACGAACTCCTTCCGAAATAGCAATGTTTTCGGCTGTGTCTCGTAGTTTTGCCTAAGACAAATACAAACTTCTTTTTATTCATCAAAGGTTTTGCACAGAAGTTTTGCCAAAGTAGTCCTATTTCACAAACTTTGTCCATCTTATTTTAATCCACGGTGGTCTGAAAACTAACCTGATGATCAGTTATTTTCTTTCCCGGGGTTTTCTTTATGTCCTCTTTTTAAGGGCATTGTGTAGATAGTTTAGACACAATTTGGTGAAAATTAAACTCAGAAAATCTGACTTATACCAATCTTGGGTTATTAAATTTATTGAATTTCAGATTTTGCCCCATAAAATTCCTATATAATAGCAGAATTTAGCAAAGAAAGAAACCAAAGTGCAAACAGGACAATTTGAATAAGAAAACATATAATATCTTTTTAACAACTATCTTAAAATCATTCATTTTAACATCATATGAATCATTCCAACTTTTACTATCTACACCTTTTATCATTTTAAAATGTATTCTCAAAATGACGAGTTTGTGGAATTAAAGACAGTATGCAAACGGGACACCTCGGCAACATAGGATTTTAAAAAATAGGCCAACTTTAAAATATATGCTCTATTACCAATACCACACCTGTATTAGAAGCATTGTTGGGAAACACTTGATGGAGAATTTACATGTATTCATTAATTTGTGGTATTCCTCTAGTCATGGTCACACATGAACCCCGTAGTGAACTTCAAAACCTTACATTCGCATATAAATCAAGCGTCAAATTAGAACGTTTGATGTTAGCATACATATTTACTCTTTGTCTGGGAGATATAGTAACATTTTCATCAATTATGCACTACCCGGAAGTTAGGCTTAACTGTACGTTAATTATGTATTCTAATCATCTTGGGGTATTGAATGGTAACGTGTATTACAAGTAGGTTACGTCTTAGATGAGGAGAACATGTATTGGTACCAGTAGACGAATTACCATAGGGCCCATTGCAAAGTCCTCGACACAAATAATCTCGCTTCAGTGTGACGTCACGTCAATATTTGTTTACATAATAGAGGAGGTTGCTCACGCACATGTGCAGAACGTACCTCTTGAGTGGTTCTCGTCAATACCGGCGATAGGAGTCGTGCCGAGGCTGTTGAGCCAAATCTGCTGGTTGCGTGTCCGGTGATCACTCTATAAAGACTTATGAGAGACATTAAAGCAAATAATTAACACATATCACACAGGGATGTTGATTCAGTAACACATCTTTAAAACTCTTTTAACAGTTTATAAGACACATTCAATGCCCCTGTGGTTTCATCAATTCAGATTGAGAATGGTTCTAAGAAAGCTTGCACATTTCCTGACATTATTACCATCGGTAAGTATTATTTTGAATTTCTGCTCCCCTGGTAAATAAGAAAAACCCTTAGATTTACGCCTCAGATCTTGTAAATAGAGTCGCTTTCTGTTCATTATAAAGAAAGACCTGTCCTGTATCGCCTTCTAAAATCGGAGGAAGAAAAGTCTGGACAGCCATAACTCATTCGACGCCGGTGTGGCACGCTGAAGGCATGGACTCTGGGCTTACATAAAACCCTTTCAATGCTAATGTTACGTTTATCGAGAGCACTTGGATGCAACTATTTTTTTAAAAACATCTAAACCTTGTCATGTGGGTATTCACTAGATAGCTCCCACTGAGTAATATCACCCACGTGCCAGGGTTTCAGGGATTTTCCCCCTTTTTTGCATGATTTTTTATTGATCAAATTAGACAGCAGCAGCATATGAGTTAAAAGATGGGGACAAAGTAGCTCAGTTGGTTAGGTGTCGGACTAGTAATCAACGGGTCGCTGGTTCAACTACCGGCCGGGGCACTTTGGTCTGTTTACAGTTTGTTCCATATTGCTTCAGTCTACCCAGCTGCAAAATGGGTACCGTCCATAAATAAGGCCGTGCTTAGAGCGTGTGCACTATATGATGCCAGTTGCCAGCTAAAATAGAAACATAGCAGTCTAGAAAACAGAAAACACTAGAAAACAGGAAAATCTAAAAAAAAAATAGCAAAGAACAGATAAGGTAAAACTTCTTGAAATCAGCAGTTCTAAATAAAAGAATCTAACAAAATAGCAGAATAAAATAAAAACGACAGAAGAAAACTAGATACAACGGATGAAATGAAAAAGGAAAATACGCACACAGAATCTAGCTCCTTCAACACCCCGAGTTCATTGAAAATGGCTAGCGAGGAACTTGCATTAATGTGTTTTTTTCTTCGGTTTCATAGCTTCTCTTTTTTGTAGTATTTCTATTTTCTCTTTTTTTATATTTGATCTTTTCCATCAAGCGGACACTCCCCGTCAATTAAAAGGAACTGGGACACCATTGTGTTAAGCGTGTTAGCATGGACGTTTCAGCCGTTTCACCTCTGCTTCAGCCCATTGAAGGTGAAAGCGGTGAGTAACTGTACCTCGTGTTGTTGCGGTCCATTCACCCGCCAGAATGACAATGGTGTTGTGCCTCAATTTCCCAATACGTGAAATTAGGCTCGCCCTTCTTGGACACGCCCCCATAAATGATTGATGCTATGACATTTTTCGTTTTAAAACACAGCATCTCCACCTCGATTTTGCTCAAAATAAATGTTCGTTTATTTACTTTTCTAACATTTTTCTCAATATAGTGCTGAAAATAAATGTTCGTTTATCTATTTTTCTAACATTTTTCTCAATATAGTGCTGAAAATAAATGTTCGTTTATTTATTTTTCTAACATTTTTCTCAATATAGTGCTGAAAATAAATGTTCGTTTAGATTTGTTTAGATGTCACGTATGTACCATGACGGTGCAAATGTGACACTGTATTTAAATGCTCGTCTGCATTTATTTACATTTTTTGTTCAAAATAAATGTTCGTTTATTTATTTTTCTAACATTTATCTCAATAAAATGCTACAAATAAACGTTCGTAAAGGCTTATTTTAAGCAATTTCCTGAAATTTTGCTACAAATAAACGTTCGTAAAGTTGGATTTTCAGCACTTTTTCTGAAATTTTGCTACAAATAAACGTTCGTGAAGGTTTATTTTCAGCAATTCTATGAATGGTTTGCTAAAAATAAACGTTCCTCAATTTTTTTTTCGCACTTTCATATATTTTTGCTCAAAATAAACCTTTTTTTACTTATTTTTCTAGCATTTTTCTGAAAATAGTGCTTAAAATAAACGTTCGTTTAAGTTTATTTAGGTGTCACGTATGCACCGTCGTAAGAATTATACAAACAAATAAGGTATGGTGCGAACGTGACTGGTTTTGGGGGGTGTTTCAAGTTATAGATATGAGCGCCCAGTTTTCTCGGCACATTTTATAAATGCTCGTATCTCTAAGTTAGAGTCTAACTGTGATGAGGCCAATAGACAGCATTTACTAAACAACGGCCGGTACCACAGTTAGAGTTGCTCGAACTAATAAAGACAGTAAAAGTACAAACAAACAAATAAGGTTCAGTGTCTTGCTAATGAATAAGCACCTACACATGTAGATTGATTAAGAGGTGGTATCATCTTGGATTAAGAAAAGAATGGATATGTAACGAGAGACCAATTACTATATGCCCTATAGTTACATGCTAGCCTCATGCATTTACTAATGACCCGGATGTGTTTAATATACTGTTGGGAAAGAATATTCCTTCAGTCGATTTCGACATTATGACCGAAGTATGGGTTTGTGCAGGCAAAGCGATTTGCCACATGTACTACTGCATTCTGAGGAGCAGGGAAGGTATTGGGTAGTTGTCCAAGGATCCGGCCCCAAAAGTGACACTCACTTGATAGCTGTAGTACTAAGTATCTTGTACGGCGGTTTGAGAATGAGCGTCACTTTCTTCAGGAGGTCTAATTTTTTGATCTCAAAGCCCTAACGACAGTTCTCTGAGCATCGAGCGTAGCTACCTTGCTACGCTATGACTAGAAGGGTAGTTTGCATAAAGCCAAACCCTTCCTGGTACCCTAGGAAATCCTCTCTGGTAACCTCGGTGGGCAATATAGTGCACTCTATACCGGAGTACGGTACTTAATATATATTTACTGAGTATCGAGACTTGTGTCTAAATATCCTATAAAATTTTCATTACATAGGATATGTAGTACACATTATACTATGTTTACTTATTTATGATATTTTGTTTATTTGCATTTCCAGTTCCTTTAAAAAGTTTATTCAATTATTCGCACCCCATGTTCTAGCTGAACATGAGGGCTGAATATTTAACCAATAACATAGTGAGACGCTTTACAAAGCGCTATGCACAACTTTAATGTTTTGTTATGTTTCACATTTATTATGTATTAACTTTTTCTTATTATTTATTACTGTTCTTTGATTTATCGTTTCTACCGAAATGATACTTTGTATTTCGTACTTTTCATATCTTTGGTATGGCCAATAAATGATACAATACACTACAATCGAAGCGGGAGCCCTGATTGGTCCTTGTTCCCACGTGACCTCGTGCTGCTGCCTTATCTGCTATGGTCCTTACAAAAAGTAATTTCTTCCCTGCTATAAAGCTCTCGAGCCTCATCCACCCAAGTCCTACATACGAGGATTCGCGTGGAGCATTGCGGGTAAAACGCTGAACTCTCCTACCACAATAGATCTGAAAGTCGTCAAGTAGCTTAATATCTTCCTCTCCCATTACCCATAGCTCTGAAGCAAATGTCACAATCGGGACGATTAAAGACCAGAAAATAAAGCTGCACGCTCTCATATTCAGACCACCTCTCTTCATACCTATCCCAGAGGCAGCGTTCAGTGTCTTTCTTCCCTTTTTAATCTTTTCTAGGGTTCTATTAGAGTATTTACCTCTAGTACATGATTTTAGACCCACATGATCATATTCATTTGTCTCCTTCACTCTTTCGGTACCAAGAAGATACCGTCTATGTTGTGCATCATTGTCATATTCTTTAGATGTCCTTCCAAAAACTGATATAGCGCTCTTTTTCGCATTGAACTCATACCTCCACTCTCTGCTATGTCGATCGGCTATACGGAGGACATTATCAATATCTCGTTCGGAGATACTTGCTGACGCTATATCGTCGGCATAGCCGAGAGGTGAGACATGAGTTCCATATATTGATGCGCATGCGCGCGATTGCTCTAAAGTCACTATAAGGGAGTCGATAAAAGCAGTATACTTGATAAGCGAGATTACATTACAGAGAAACCTTATCTCCACCACCTGCTGGGGGTGCCCAGAGCACCTATTAGCGACTATTAATTGACACTGGTTGAGGCTAGCATGTTCAGGTTGACCGGCTGGTTTCCATTCCATGTGTTGGTCTTCTAAGGTATCATTAAATGGAGTTTAAACGTTTTCTGATACAAATTTTATTTGAAAAAGGAAGCGAAAGATCCCTGTTGTACACCACACAGGGATGTCATATTTGTATAATATTCTCAGCTAATCAGATGGTACGAATGGGGTCATTCTATTGGTTATATAACCAGAGGAGCAATGATAAAGAGTTATCCCTGATGATGCGTATCAGCTTAAATGGCCAAACACAAGGTGTCAGTCAGGCTACGCAACGTCATATCTTAGATGACCACTGGCCTACTTCCAAGGTCATATACGTAAACAAGTGGGTCACGGCTGATGCTATTTATACAAATAAACCGGGCTATCTTTCAGCTGACACGAGGGTGCTAGGAATGAATGATCGGCAACTGAAGGAGAAGCAAGACTGACCAGCCTTGACCATAGGGACTCGTTTTGGCGAGGCCGGTTCGAACTAGTCGAGTGATCTGGTTCCTACCAAAGTCGTTCTGGCGAGCTGGTTCACACCTGATTTGAACCAAGTCACGTGGTCTGGTTGAATAATTTGTTATCTGGTTACCACCGATTGATAGTGGTTCACGCTATGAACGATGGAAGATAAACATTTTTCATTCAGTCCTCAATAGGCCTTAACATATATAAACAATCACAGTGATGATGATGAAGTTTACTTGGTTAACTAGTATAGAAAATACATCATGATGTAGATCTGGTATTACAACGGGGACACATGGCGTTCAACTCACATGGCCCGAACTAGGCAAGTGATGTGGTTCGAACAACAATCGTTTTTGCGAGCTGGTTGTGGTTATTTACGTAGCTTGTTACGTATTACGTGACAAACGGGCTCGCCAAAACTCGCCCCGAGATCTAAACCCATATGAGTGCATCATTGAGTAGACTCTTTATGCGCCCTGGACCTGATTCCGAACCCTAACTCTAACCCTAATCCTAGTATTCCAAGCCCACTAAGTTTCCTTGACCTCCTTGCCGAAGACTGCGCGGAAAAAGAGTCTACCGCATCATCAAGGCATCATCAAGCAGTGCCAGTGGAAACAATTGACGCAGGCGTGTTTCTCTCTTTCGTCACTTGGTAAGTGCGTGGTGTACGGATAACGGTCTACAGAGGCTATGCATAACAAATAGATTTGTATGGATGTAACTCAACCCCAACGTTGTTTGATTGCCTAATTTGTATACATATAGGAATGACTGTTAGTCTGTATTTTCATCTATTGTGTGTACAAGAATCTGCATTTAATGTGTACATACTCGAGAGGCAGCAGCTTGCTTGAAATATAGACTGGCTGCAGTTTGTCCTTGCATTTACTTAAGGTACTTCAGTAAGGGCTTGAATATATATGTATTTTATTGACGCATCGATGATGTGATTTAAAAGATCATCATACAAATATACTTCTTAAGAACGAACATAAGATTATATAGCTATACCTATATATATATATATATATATATATATATATATATATATATATATATATATATATATATATATATATATATATATATATACATATATATATATACATATATATATATATACATATACATATATATATATATATATATATATATATATATATATATATATATATATATATATATATATATATATATATATATATATATATATATATAAATATTTATATATATATATATATATATATATATATATATATATATATATATATATATATATATATATATATATATATATATATATATATATATATATATATATATATATATATATGTTTTTGTCTATATATATATATATATATATATATATATATATATATATATATATATATATATATATATATACACACACACACACACACACACACACGCACACACACACACATTTATATATATGTATATATATATATATATATATATATATATATATATATATATATATATATATATATATATATATATATATATATATATATATATATATATATATATATATATATATATATATACTGCTAAAAATGGTGTCGTTTAGATTTTAATTGATCTGGAGACGCTAACAATTTCCAAAATATTGAAAATAGGATTTATCTGCCCATTTAACCATTCCAATGATAAGGCTACTTTTGTCCAAACCACAAGGATGCAATGATTGTTGTAAACCATCTAAACCCTGTCATGTACTGTGCCTTTTACATTGTTAGATTTAGTATATTTTGCAACCCAAGGGATTTATAAGCTCATGTTTCTAAGGACCATGTTGGTGCTAGACGATGATGCGATATGCAAAAGAGTACTAATTGAAAGGGCCAACGAATACACACTAGACGTCAATAAATCAAAGGCAAATGACTTTGACAGTCCGATCTTCGAAATTTTGAACACAAGCAGGGACGTTGGCCTTTATGAAACATGCATGAGCATGATTCTCCGAGGGCAAATGTACACAAAAAACCAGTGGAAAAAAGTCGTATGGAATGCAATATGGAGGATGGAAGATGAAGACTGTGAAACTCTGTATAAAAATGCGAGGGTTATGCCCACTCTTTTCAGTGTAATCGACAAAACCTTCTATATGATATGGTGGATAATGGCTGATAATGCTCCTAAGCAAGTTAAAATGTGCGAAAAGATGGTAGCTATGGTTACAGATTCGAGTCTTTTGAAAGGACATGATCTGAGACTCAAAAATGCATCACACTGGTCGAAAACGTGTGAACGTTGTGACCTTGGGTTAATAGAAGACTTAAAGCATATTGTGCTGCAGTGTCCCTTTTATGAGGAGCATAGAGGTAACATGTACAGAGAAATCGCTCACCTACAATGTGAGGAGATTACTGATGCCATGTCAAACCCTCAGGATACGTACTCCCTGTTACTCGGGAGACAACCAGACAACATGTCGGTAGAAAATATGATCCGCCTGTGTAATATCACAGGAAAATGGATAACTAACATATACGAGAGTGTTATAATAAGGTAGTTTAGCGAGTCTAGTGGTCCACCTTAAGAGGAGGACATTTAACGAAAATTGTATATAGAGGGTGTACAGTGTTAAATCTAGTTCAAGTTCCTTGTAGTCTATCTTTTGTGCTGTATAAAAACTGTGTATAAGTTATTCTCGATATGTAAGCACCTTAAATGGTACTCCAGCCAACGTAGAGCCCCGCCTTAAGCAGTAAACAGCTATTTTATGTAAGAGGCGTAACCCAAGCCTCCATGAGCTTTAGGGCTACTTTATGTTTTGTTTATTAGTTTATTTTTTGTTATTTGTTTAGCCCAGCTCGCTATAAGTTTTTGCGAAGCATGCAGTACTGTATAAAGTATCATTATTTCTAGCAACCATGAATAGCCTACTTTGATTTGTTTCTCTTTTGTTTTATGTTCCGTTGCGTGCCCTTGTTGCCAAGCACGTTTTCCTGATTATTTGTAACGATCGTATCAGTATGATTTTGTACCTATGTGTATAGTCAATAAACATACAATACAATACAATGATATTTTTCTTAATATAAACATTCTAGTATTCTAATTGTTTCATATTAATTGTTCTACCCCTCCCCACCCCTGAACACTCTTGAAATGAATTTGCTCCCTTTCAATGCAATGTATATGGCGCCACCCAGCGGATGAATACTGAACTAAATCTTATGGATTTTTGGCGTCTTGAAATAAGTGCGTATCGTGTGTGGCGCAAACAAACGCACTAATTACACACACGCAATTATTTCCAGATGTACAGTATTTATTATGCAGCTCTCACGCAATAGAGTACTCAGTGGGAACTATCCAATGAATACCAACATGACATGGTTTAGATGTTTTTCAATAATCTTTGCGCCATTGTGCTTTGCGCGAAAGTAGCCTCCTTAGCATTCAAAGGGTTGAACAAGTGTTGCTAGTACGCTCAGTGAGGGCAGCAAAGGCGTAGAGTGCCTCTCTCCCCGTGAGGGAGGGGGGGGGGGGGGGTGTACTTTTGTATGTAGGGGGTGCATACGCTCGTTATCAAAATCTTAAAATACCGATTACAGGCCAAAAAAGCACCCTTATTTTCAAAAAACATTTTCTAGTAAAAAACACGACTACTTCTTTTACCAAATCACTGACATTGCATGAACTGGAACACATATTTTAACTTTAGATTTTATAATCCTCTGCCTGTTCAGCGGCAGCAGACTCGGAAGCCCATACAGTCAATTCGGGAGTCACTCGGCGCGTCAGAGCCCTGGATATTTGGTGGATTGAAAGGGGCGCTCTCTTGGGCTGGTTTTGTATCCATTGAATCACCCATGACATAGAACTTCGCGAAATCCTCGTTCTTGGGACGGAGTAAGGGTTTGAAAATAGCGACCAGGTATGACTGGCAAACTGAACCACCCATATAAATGTTGCACCATGTGTGTGCGCGCGCGCGTGTGTGTATAATTGTATGTAGATATAATATACGGTTTTCTGACGATCAAATAATCCAGCAGAAAGGTATTTGAAGTTCAATATGATTTTATGTATGACCATACCTTGAGGCATACCAAAAGATAAAACAAACTCATAGTATGATGAGACCTCCTCACAGATCTTTTCTTTCTCTTTTCAGGTGCTTATTGATAAAGATGTGGACCCTCGGTTCCATTACTGGGCTTCTGACTTTAAATGTCCAAACCGTCGCCATAGCTGTCTGCGTACTATTACTATGGTATTACATCGATAGGCCTCTTAACCTACCGCCAGGTCCCTTCAACTTTCCAGTTCTTGGTGTGATACCTTTCATCAGAGAGCCAGTTTGGCGATACTTCGACAAATTAAAATCCAAATATGGTGCACTCATATATATGCGTTTTGGGAATCAACAGTCTATAATACTGACCGATTTAGACATAATTAAAGAAGTGTTCCTTAAACATGGCTCTTCGGCCTCTGGTAGGATACGCTACAAGTACATAACCAGCGTTACAGACTCCGAAAAAGGTGGGTAGTTCTTATAAATACGCGTGTTGTGATAGTCTGAGCTTCCTATAGCTGGAAATGAGTTAAGAATGTTATGTTATAAAAAAATCCTTTTATCTTTTGATAAAACCTGACCACTTTGCGGCACGTATCTATGAATCTAGGGCTGAATTACATGTAATTTGTTGTTGACGGTTTCATACCACTTGGAGTGCCACTTTGGGTTTAAAGTGTCACAGGTGTTATTATTTAAAATTGCCATAAGTTATGGGAATATTTGTTAATCTTTAAAATAGCCCTTCCTTGGCACCAGCATCCGCCTTTTCAATATCCGTAATGAGCAATATGACTGGCAATCCAGTGAAAAGATATGCTTTTCTCATGTACTGTATGAGCCAACGATGGCAATTCAGCCCATTAACCCATTAATGCTTAAGAGCTACTCTTGAAATTTTCGTCTGGATCTTTGGTACTTTTGATAATAACTTGGGAATTAAGAATGATTTTACAAAAAGCTTGAAGGAGAGTTGTTGGTAATGTTCTGTTTAACATTTCTCCTTAAAATATTTTCCCAACTTTGCTCTTGCCTACAAACTATCATCAAACTTGTAAGGCTGCTTTTGACCGCTGCAAGCATTGATGGGTTAAGGACGAGAGGATGTGTCTAATCTCAGCCTCAAGTGGCCTGAAGAGCAGACTTTTAATTGTGGAATATAATGAAAATCTTTCCATCATCATTTGATATTTCAATTCAATCAAGAGAAATATATAGAGCATGTACTTGTACCATTTTTGTACCTGTATACCTTTGTTGTAACCTCAACAGTTAATACATATACAATACAATACAATCTACAGTGCTGACATTTAATTCCTGCACTAGATGCTCAGACAGCATGGTCGAAAATCGTAATTGCATGCCGAATTGCCACCCGGTTTCCTGGCCATGAATGCAGCCACAGGTCCCTTACCTCACAACTGAAAGTAGCTTTGATTTGCAAGCTATGTTGGGCATGAGGTGGTTGCCACATTTTTTTTGCCTGTGAGATGCTACCCGTGGGTGTTTGTACCACCAGGCAATGGCAGAAGTCTGGTCGACTGGTCCAGGAATTAAATGTCTGTACTGCAACTCTGCAGAAAACAAACCATTGATGATTACCAGTTTTGGCCTGTACAGCATATTTTATAATTACATTCTTTTATATTATAAGGTGTTATCATGAATGAAGGTCCTTCATGGAGGGAACTACGACGTTTTACGATCTCGTCTCTGCGAGATTTTGGAATGGGAAAACGCAGCCTGCAGTACAAAATCCACGAGGAGATCACAGCCCTTACTGGTGTACTTAAAGATGGACCTTCATGCTCAAAGGAATTTCCTTATATTTTGTCAACGACAGTTTCGAATATAATTTGTTCAACTGTGTTCGGTCAACGCTATGCATATGACGATCCAGACTTTCGGTACATGCTGCAACTACTAGACAAAGGGTTCAAGAGTGGAAGGAAATTGTCCCTTGTTGAAGCTCTGCCAATCCTCAGGTTTCTACCAGGAGACTATTTTCAGGTAATACAGTACAGACATGTAATTCCTGCACCAGTCGACCGGACGCCTGCCAGTGCATGGTTGTAAATCACCAATGGCTAACATGTCAAAAAATAAGCCAAATATATTAATGACCAACGAAGCTTGTGAATCAAAGCTACCTTCAGTTGTAAGGTCATTCATGCATCCATACCCAGGAAACCGGGTGGCAATCGGGCGTGCGGTCGTGTATTATGCCTGGGCTGCCCGCAAATTTAGTGCAGGAATTAAATGTCGGCACTGTACTTCAGATTCCCATTCAGTCTTGAGGAATTTTTCTTCATATTCTTTATAAAATGATGAAGGGCTTAAAAACAACATTAACAAATCTTGCATTAGAAGCAGCCCTTACTGGTGTACTTAAAGATGGACCTTCATGCTCAAAGGAATTTCCTTATATTTTGTCAACGACAGTTTCGAATATAATTTGTTCAACTGTGTTCGGTCAACGCTATGCATATTCATCACCCCCTGTCTCTTCTTCCCCTTTTATGCTATAGTTCTATAAATGAATGAATTAATGAGGGTTTAAAGGAACATCGGCACACAAAGGCCATTTAGTGCCATACAATATTACCAAAAAAATGCTCCTTTGCTATTGTTGAAGAACATTGACAAAGCATAATAATTCTAAGTGAAAGAAGAAAAAGAGGGAGAGTAAGAGCAGAGCCTTCAGATCCAAGGAGAACCAAGGGATCTTTTAGATGGTATCCATAGACAGATTCAAATATCCTCCTTCTGTAATAAGGCGAGCATGGTGCCACACCAGCTTAGGGTTCCCTGGGAGGTGTCACCTACAATAAAAATAACTAACAGCACTTATTTACAAGTCCGCACTGGTTTCTTTCCTTACTTTCCAGTATAAATGGGCAGAGGGGCATTTCAAAGAAATGACAAAGAAGTGGATATATAAACATTTAGAAGATCACAGAAAAAGGGTGGATACAAAAGATCCACGTGACTTCATAGATGCATACCTTGCCCAGGCGGAGAGAGTCAAAGAAGCTGGAGTAGCAGATACAAGCATTGATGGTGAGTGTGTATTCCTGGTGGAAACCCCACAGGGATGTCATATCTGTTTTATTATACCGAACAAATACAAAACACAAAAGGGGGAAAAATTACAAACACCAGAGATTTTGGATAAATACTCGTCGTCTGCCTTGTTGAACTTGTTTCACCGGTAGGTCACTCGGCAAACTCTGTAGATGTTAGGGCTAGCGGTCACTATTCTTCGGGCTAGCCATAACTATTCAACTATTTCATAGCTGTTGCTATGAACTATTCAATTATTTCATAAGCTGTTAAGGACAACAGCCTGTCACTAAGGAGTGAGGAAAACATGACGATTAATCCATGGCCCTTGACCAACCAGAATCAAGAATCTTCACGTGAGGTATAATAATCATAAATATGGTCTTCTACCCTTTGACCTGAAACTCGTTTCTTCCATTAAAAGACTATTCTAAAGTGTAAATTGATCATGGATGAATGTGTCAAGGGCTATTCCAGAAGAAAGTGCACCCTGAAACCACTATATTAAACTGCAAGCTGGTGTATTATATACTTTCTTGTCTAAATAATACCTCTTTTGTAGTCATTTCAAATAAAACTGATTTTATACTCAATTTTCCTTTTTCGAGTTGAAATCTGACGAGGCTGTTCCTTCGACATGGGTAACAAATACTCTCAATCACCTATATTTTATAAAATATACACTCATATCAAAACTGAATGAAATCTAAACGACTTTCTTCTCTCAACGAAAATAAATGAAGAAATAGAACTGATTAGTCCTTCAATTGTATGCAAATAGTACCGGCGACCAAAATTGAAATTGCATGATGACGAGGTCTCTTGGTGACGAAATCTGTGGCCGCCGTAATAAAGACTAATTTACTACTTAATTGTGTTGCTTTCCTCTTTTGAAGGAATCTGTATTCAAGAGAAAAATGATGGTGGTTCTAAAAGTTTATAAATTAAAAGTCGTCATGAAATAATAAAAAAAAAACGTTACGTGGGGGTTCTAAAAATCAGAAGATTTCTGCTCCTCTTGTTTTTTTTCTGAAATAGCCCTAAGTGGATAAGTTTGACATTTTGCAATATTGATGACACAACTTGAAAGCTTCGATGGTACACAAGGAAAAAGAATGGAAAAAGAAACGGAAAAAGGAAATCGTTAATAACATTTTAAATGAATGGCTCTTTAGTAAAATATATTAGTTACTGACTGCCTCTTAATAGAATATGAAACCAATTGCATTAATTGTTAGTAACCTTTCAAGGTGTCTATTTAAAGTATATTGTTGTAACGCAACTAACTATAGAATGCATATTTTTTCAGATGAGAATTTGTTCAGAATAATCTTGGATCTATTCTCTGCAGGGACAGAAACAACGTCCAATACCTTACAGTGAGTTTGGAAATTAGAATTTCGTTTAAGTCGTGACTAGCCAGTTGTAACTGTTGGAGGAAACCGTAGTACCCAGCAAAATACCAACACATAATCTCACTGACAACTTTCTCCCATGCCCCAGGTGGGATTCAAACCTCTACAGTGGTGAGAGACAGCAAGCAGTCACTGGCAATGCCTTAGACCACACGGCCATCAGGGCAGGCCTGTAACAGTGAGTCCAACATTATATCGGTTGGCCCCAGAAGGTCCAGGACTTAACTGGTAATAACAAATTGGTCAAAGTACATCGAATTTTCTTGAAAATTATATCGAATGAAATGAAATTAAAATATACTGTAAATCTGGAAATTAGTGCGTCATAAAATTTTGCGATTTTTTCATTTTCAGATTTTTGTTGCATCTTATTTTTGCGTTTTTTACCATTTTCGAATTTCAGTCTTTTCACCATTTTCCCCCTGAGGTTCCGAACTGTAGATTCTGGGATGTCAACATCCCATTTCAGACTGAACACAGGGGCTGTTTTAGTGGTGCCATGCATACGGGCATGATTTGCTAACTCAGCTCTTTGTTCATCATTAAATTTATTATTTATTAAGTCCGTTTGCGTTTTTTGCCTGAAGATAGACATTTTTGTACTTCCTTATCTGCAGCAGCAAACATTGGTGAGAGTGGCTTTGCACATGTAGATGGTGATAAACTTAACCACTTAATCATTATGAATGAACAGCAGTACTAGTCAGAAAAGAGAGCAGTGTTAGCAACTGGTGTAGCAGGTGACAGGGAAGACATTCAATTGCTAGTAGGACAGGAGATCTATGCAAGAGTGTCTGTTGTCCCTAACAACCAGTACATACTCCTGCATATAGTACAACCCCAGCTATTTTAAGGCTGGTTGCCACTACCAACGGACCGGACCGGTCAGTTTCTCCAGCCAGTGACCTAGAAAGCTCTGGCTGTGAGCAACCAGTACACACACACATGCTATTTTAAGGCTGGTTGCCACTGCCAACGGGACTGGACCGGGTCAGTTACTCCAGCCAGTGACCTACAAAGCTCTGGCTGTGAGCAACCAGTACACACACACATGCTATTTTAATGCTGGTTGTCATGGGCAACGAACTGGCCACTTTTTCTGAGCCAGTGACATGGTACATTGTGGCCGCCTTGCTAAGTACCATGCAGTATCAAAATGCTTTTTACATTGTAAATAGAGTTTATTTTGCAACCTGAGTGTGAAAAAATGATAATTTCTATAATAAAACATTCTAGTTTTTCTATCTGAAATACTCTCCCCCCCTCCCACCCCTGAACACTGTTGAATGTATGAGATTGCCTTCGTTTCAATGTAATGTACATGGCGACATCTAGTGGATAAAAACTGAACTAAACTTTTTTGGCATCAGGAAATAAGTGCGTATCTTGTGTGACGCAAAAAACGCACTAATTACCTACACGCACTAATTTCCAGATTTACAGTATTCAGCCCTTATTTCAGCACCTGGTGTCACTAATTTTCCTATGAGGTCCTTTCAAGAGGGTGCAACAGGAAAATTCAAAGGGCACTGGTTTCTGGTTATTCGTTTCCCTGTCATTGTAATGACAACTTATATATGAATGATAAACTTAAATTACTTTATCTGGGCCAGCCCTGATGGCCGAGTGGTGTACGACGCTGCCACGCACGGCTGGCTGTCTCTCACTTTTGCATGGGTTTGAATCCTGACATGGGTTTGTGAGAAAGTTGCTTATGACTTTGGTGAGGCAGTGCTTTGATGGATACTTCAGTTCCCTTCACACTTACAACTGCTTAGTTACGATTTAGCTTAAATATGAAAGAAATAATAGTCTGAATTTCCCCCTGTAGTCATGTACGTCACTAGAATGCTAACAGAATCACTTCTTTTAGCCACCTTCGAAAAACAGGAAATTCAAAATATCAATTCTTTATTATCCTCATACAGTAGAATGAATGAATGAATGAATGAATGAATGAATGGGGGCTTAAAGGCACATCGGCACATTAGGCTATTGAGTGCCATAAAGCTTTTTTTTTTCGTAAAGTGGTCCTTTGCCATTGTTGAAGAACACTGGCAAAGCATGAGAAAGAAGAAAAGGAGGATGAGAAAGAGTAGAGCCTTTAAATCCAAAGAGTACCAAGGGATCTTTTAGATGCTTGGTATCCATAGACAGATCAACATATCCCCCATTCCTTTATAAGGCGAGCAGGGTGCCACGCCAGCGTAGGGTTACCTGGTAGGTGCCAGCTCCTATTGCACACCATTGAGCAAGCCAAGAGGGTGTGCCCCTTGCGGGGTTTCAAACAGTAGAAACTGTAATCATGATGTTTTACGATTTTAAAGAAAACTTATTTGACTTCGTTCTAAATACTTAACTCCATTAATGTTCTGATTTTTTTGTCATTCATCTATATCACCTTATATAGACAAATGACTCTGGCACTGGAGAAATGAATATTGATACCTTTCAATAAAAAAATCCTTTAAAAGTATTGAAATATTTTGAAAAATAAGATGCTATAAGAGATTTGTATTTAGATTTTTTCTCAATTGCATCCTTGCTGCATGTGTACTTTGGGCCTGGCCTTATGGCCACGTGGACTTGGTAACTGCTTACTTTCTCTCACCACTGCCCAGGTCAGACTTAAAATTGTAAATACATTTTGCAGCATTCGCATTCTGAAAGATATTTAAGCAGCCCCCTACTTCTCCCAATTTCTTTTGCAGCCAGCCGCCCTTGGATACCCCCTCCCCTTCCCCCCCCCCCAAAAAAAGAAAGAATTATTAACCCCAATCCCCTAATTACAACCCGGAACCTAATTTATGAACCCTAGATCCCTAACGTATACTGTGCTCGAGTTCCACAATCATTATTCTCACTTTCAATTTGTTTTTAGATGGGCGATATTATTCATGATGGTTCATCCCAATCTACAGTCAAAAGTGCAAGAAGAAATTGAGAAAGTCATTGGTCGAGAACGATTGCCCTGTATTGAGGATAAGGTCAATATGCCCTTCACAGAAGCAGTCCTTATGGAGGTTCTGCGGAGAAGCTCAGTTGTGCATGTGGGAGTGCCACACCGTGCAACAGAGGAGTTCACCGTTAGGGGCTACACAATACCAAAAGGGGTGCACATTATCAGCGCACTCTTTTCTGTACATCATGACCCGGCAAACTTTCCGGAGCCTCACCTCTTCAAGCCAGAAAGGTTCCTCAATGAAGATGGGACTAAGGTTGTGACATCAGAATTCCTGATACCATTCGGGTTAGGTAAGTGAAATGCCACCATGCAATGCAGTGACCATTACCTGCGTAAGTATATGAGGTTATGGGTTTTGAGTGAAAAGTTGTAAATAGTGAAATGAACTAGAATATGGGTTGACAAAGGGCAGTTTGCAATAGTATTCCCTACCTGATAACATCAAGGAACTTTGAGATACACCTTGTTGTATGACTATGCTGCTGTGAGGTATGTTTTGGGATGGGCCTTTTAACTAGGTTGCAATAATACTCATCACCTTAAATGCTACTATGCAATAGGATTCATGGATCCGCCGGGGCCTTGTCGTTTGATGCCTTCTCCAAGTGTGAGGTTGCAGGTTCTAGTCTCTTCTGTATCCCCAAGTGGGTTTGCCTGGTCGCTTTATAAATGTGGGGCACTTTGTATGGTTGTCTATGGCTCCTCTGCAACTGGAAGACCCCATGGAACTATTCGTAAAGAGAAGGGAATTTCCGCCATATTCCAGGTTTCTATCTCGTCGCGATATGACCTAACCTGTTGGAAATCACGTAAAAACCCATCCCCATTCAGTGGACGTCATGTCAGTTTCAGGTGTATAACAACGCTTTATCTTTTGATAAAATATCTTACCTTCTTGTCTTCCATTTTTTATATCTTAATCATTTTTCGATTGATGCAATTTACCCACTATGGGTGCATTACTCTTGCTAACGGTTGTTGACCTACCTTCGCAAGTAAGATTTCTAACTAAATCGTGTGCTGCAAGAATTCCAAATTTTCCATTCAGTTACCCTAGCATAGTGTGTTTCGCAGATGTGGATATCATCTGAGGTAAAACATTGCATAACATAAACTCTGGTCCTGTCTAGGTGAGCTCAAAAGGTCAAGCTAAAACATCTTTTAGGTTGAAACACTAAGACCACAGGGATTAGATAACAATATTTAGAAAGGGACCAAGAGTGATGGACAAGGAGATGTGAGTGTGTTACCAGTATCATAGCCTTAAAATGCAAAAAATAAACAAAGTTCAATAAAAAAGTATTTCAAAAAATCAATTTATACAGCACAATACCTAATATTGAATTAATTTTTTGATATTAATAAATCATTTCTAATATTTACATTCATTTCTAATATTTACATTATCTATATTATCATGTTTGTTTACTTCAGGTCGACGTGTTTGTGCAGGAGAGTCATTGGCGCGCATGGAGCTCTTTCTCATCTTCTCCTCACTCCTGCAGCAGTTCACATTCAAGTTCCCAGAGGGCGCCACTGAACCTGTCATGGAAGGCATCTATTCAGGAATCACCATGCCACCTCCAGAACACACCGTCTGTGCCATATGGCGCACAGACTGACCTCCCAGTGAGCACGGCAACATTCATGGAACGTTCCGGGAATGGTTTTAGGAACATTCAAAAATGATCCCCTCATCGTTCAGAATGAAAATTGTATGAATGTTCAGATGAGAATGGTCATGGAATGTTCAGAGGTGAATGATAAATGAATCATTTGGATGAATGTTGTCTGAACATTGGAAGTTGTTTGTGCAATGGAGGGACTCGATAAAAGTTTTATGATATGGGAAATATCTCAATTCAATTTAATGTTTATACAACGTCAAATCTGAACATTGCAGGGATGTTCAGACCTAACAAAGGTTGCAGGAATGTTCATTATTTGTGCATGACATTCAGTTTGAAGTAGAGCATTCATATGACAACTAAATAGTCCAGGAAACAGTCCAGGAATGTTTGGACTTAAATATATATATACCCCGGTACTGTAAAACGGTTATATTTCTCTAGATGTTTATTTTTTGAAAATTGACTCTTTTTGTTCCAATTTTTTTTTCTCGCCCGCACACCCAAATGTTATGGCATGTGAACGTTAGCATAGACAACTGTTTTCAAATATGCTGAATGCATTGTTGTTGCTTACACGCAGAAAAACAAAGATAGTCAGCTGGCATGCTCAATCAAGTCCGCAGCCAAAACAAACTTTAAACTCATGAAATATTTTGGTGTGGCATTTAGAGCTAAATTTTACAGATTACGGCCTGTATAATTACGCGGATATGTGAAGCAAGAAACTGAAATGTACGGCAATGCACACACTTTCAGAACAGTAAATCTGGATTTTTTTGTGTACTGTTTATATAATAACTTGACGCGATGTTCAACCGTAGGCGCGTAAGCCGCTGTAAAAGTGAAACGTTTGCAAATGTAACAATCTAAACACACCCAGAGATGTTTTTACTAGAAAGGAAAATTTGCCGGAGAAATCACAGAGGCCGTAAAATTAACGACAACTAAACGCATGTATATATATTTACTATTACCTTTTTATTTGCAAAGGCATAAAGTCAGGAGATCGGAGAAGTTCTTTAAGTTGTTTTGGAGCTCGTAATCTCTTAATTGGTTTCTAACGATATTCGAGTGATCTGTATACCGTAAGAGTGGGGCCATCTTAGTTAGCATATACTGGACGATTATGGATCCACATGTTGACACGATAAGGTAGGGGGGTCGAATTCATTTTGGGGACGGTTCTAAATTTGGGGGGTTATTAATAAAAATGGCCAAATAGTAAATAACAAGATTTTTTCAGTATGTTAGGCACGATCCCAAATTATAAATATGAATATTGATTTGTTTTTATCCATCTTGGGGTAACATGGTTCGATGGACTCGTCGATAGCGTATCGGCTTGGAGTGTCAGAGGTCGCAGGATCGAATCCGTTCCAACTATATTTTTATTTTTGTTTTTGCAAGATAGTTTATTTCTAGCTTCCAAACGCTTCGGATGGCACTTTATTCCGTAGGTGCAGTCGGCAAGTTGAGAATTTCTTTAAAAAATATATAGTTTAGTTGGTGTAGTAATGCCTGGCCTACACATAGAATTTGAGATCTGTTAAAGTGGTCAGCTTGTTGCTTTCAACAGAAAAAAAATATCTTAAGTGATAAAGTTTAGAATCTCTTCAAGAAAATATATAGCTTAATGGATGTAAATATTAATTTAACTATGTAAATAAAGGATATGTTCCCGATGATGTTGGTATTGTCACTTGCATGCACACTTGCTGCTCATGCTTATTACTCAATGCAACTTCCACCCATTCACCTTCTATTTGCCCTTCCATACGTGCCCACCTGTTGATCAGTGCCCTATTTATGCACATTCCAACTGTGCATATTTTTTAAACTGAGCTACTCCCTACATCTGTAAATCAGGGGCCTTCATATGTCCCAAACGTGGAGAAAAATCAATATGGAGAGAAGATTTCACAGTTTTTCTAATTTTTTTCTCTGTTTTATGATCATTTCCTTCTGAAAATTGTTTGAAAGGAGAAAAAAGTGCATTTTTAACTTAAATATTCTATAACTTTTGAACGAAGTCAAACTTGGTAAAACTGCGAAACACTACCCTCCGAGATGCCTTAAATAGGTATAACTATGGCGAATTTAATACAAATCCGTTACCATTTGATACCCAAAAGCGACCTTGTTTTGATGAAATATGATATGGAGAAAGGGCCAAAAACGTTTCCTGCGTGTGTTCACTGCTCTTGGAAAGTAGTATCTGGTAAAACTCTAGGGCGGATATGGGGGGGGGGGGGGGGGGGGGGGGGGGGGGGGTGATGATAAATTCGTTACCTTCTTTGTAAGAAAGGGATACAGCTGGGCCAGGTGTCTACGAGATGCCAGCCATATGGCCGGAGACCGAGCACGATATGGCTGGCTTCTTGCAGACACCAGACCGTATCCTTTTTTTTACAGAAGATAACTCACTATAAGATTTTTATGATTAACTAGATAATATATTGTACAATATATATAATGAATGTCGTTTTGATAATATTTATAGGTATATTTATGTTTGTATTTGGTCCATTATAAGCCTTCGTGGCTGGCCGGATTTTTAACACTTGGTATTGTATGTAATAAATGTCATTATCTGGATTGGACAATAAACTATTTATCAACAACAACAACAACTCATATTATCAGCTAATCAGGTGGTACGAATGGGGTAATTCTATTGGTTATAATCAGAGGAGCAATCATAAAGAGTTATCCCTGATGGTGCGTGTCAGTCAGGCTACGCTACGTCATATCTTAGATCATGACCCGGTGTAACACGAAATCTTCCCCCCCTGGAAAATTTACTAGGTTTCTCAGGAAATTCTCCCCCCCGGGGGAATATTTCCTAGGAAAATTTGCCCCCCGGGGGGGAATATTTCCTAGGACAAATACCCCCCCACCAGGCAAATCTGCCCCCGGGGGGGGGGGAGGGAGGTTTTCCTAGGAATTTGTACCCCCCGGGGGGCAATTTTCCTAGGAATTTGTACCCCCTGGGGGCAATTTTCCTAGGAATTTGTACCCTCCAATTATTTTTTTTCTAAGAAAATGCCAATACCCCTGTCAGGAGGTAGATTTGCAGTTTTCCTATGATTCCTTATTCTAGGATCCCTCCTGGTAATTGATACCCCCAGGAGGGAAGAACGGAGAAAAACTTTCCTGAATTTTCTACCCACTGAGGGAAGGGGTGTTTGCTAATGGTTCCTTTTCATTCCAGTTGCTAAAATTCTAGTGATCACCCACTACCCCTCTCAATGCACAGGAAAAATATCCAAGTGATTACAAACTCTGCTCAGTTTTTTTTTACCTTAAATATGATACATTCTGCCTTTTGTCATAGCACTATTCCTATTGGATGGAATTAATCACAAATTGAAAACAAAATTTTCAGGGTGGGGGGAAAATTTCCTAGGAAATCTTCCCCCCTGGGGGGGGGAAGATTTTCAGGGGGGGGGGAAATTTCCTGTTCCAGGAAATCTTCCCCCCCTGGAAAATGTCCCCCCCGGGGGGGGGAAAATTTCCTAGGTTTCCCAGGAAATTCTCCCCCCCCCGGGGGAATATTTCCTAGGAAAATTCAACCCCCGGGGGGGTAAATTTTCAGGGTGGGGGGAATATTTCCTAGGAAATCTTCCCCCCGGGGGGGAAGATTTTCAGGGGGGGAAAATTTCCTGTTACACCGGCACTGGGTCACGGCTGATGCTATTAAACAGGCTATCTTCCAGCTGACACGGGGGGTGCTAGGAATGAATGAATGATCGGCGTTGAATGGATGGTGGCTGAAAGGCACATCGGCAAGAAAAAACAAGACTAACCAGCCTTTACCACAGGGACTTGTTTTGGCGAGGCCGGTTCGACCTAGTCACGTGATCTGGTTCCTACCAAAGTCGTTTTGGCGAGCTGGTTCACCCCTGATTGGAACCAAGTCACGTGGTCTGGTTGAAGAATTTGTTACCACCGATTGATAGTGGTTCATTACAGGATATGCCCGGGGGCGGGGGGGGGGCACTTGGGTATTTAGGGGGTGCATACGTTCGTTATCAAAATAGAAAAATACCCCTAAAGCACTGATTTCTGGCCAAAAAAGCACCCCTATTTTAATAAAACGTTGATTTTTTCCACTAAATAAACACCCCTTCTTTTATCAACACTGACATTGGATGAACGGGAACACATATTCTAACTTAAGATTTTATAATCCTCTGTTTGTTTAGCGGCAGCAAACTAGGAAGCCCAGTCACTTCGGCAGTCACTCGGCGTCAGAGCCGCGTTTATTTCGTGGATTGTAAGGGGATTTTGACCCCCATACTTCGTACCAGGGTACAAAAAAGTACCCTTCTTTTACAAAATCGCGGACATGCGGAGGTCTTAAAAAAAGGCCCCTTCTTCCGCGAAATACGTAACGCAGGTGCGCCCCCCTGTACCTGAGTGCCCCCCCCCCCCCCGGGGGATATGCGCACACTGCCAACCGTCGTGGAAACTACACTTGTGTAGTCTCCAGGTCGAAGGCACACTAGTAGTCAGAAAGTGGCATTTATTGACTTCCTTTAGTTCTATGTGCGTAATTCCTGTCATGTTCACGTATGAACGATGGAAGATAAACGTTTATTTTTCATTCAGTCCTCAATAGGCCTTAACATATAAACAATTACAGTAATGATAATGGAGTCTACTTGGTTAACTATGAAAAAACATGTAGATCTTGTATATCAAGGGGACACCTGGCGTCCAATCATATGGCTGGAACCAGGCACGTGATGTGGTTCGAACCACAATCGTTTTGGCGAGCTGGTTGTGGTTATTTACGTAGCTTGTGACGTATTACGTGACAACCGGGCTCGCCAAAACTCGCCCCGAAATCTAAACCCATATGTGTGCATCATCGGGTAGACTGCGCGGGTCTACCGCATCATCAAGCAGTGGAAACAATTGACGCTGGCGTGTTTCTCTCTTTCGTCACTTGGTAAGTGCGTGGTGTACGGACACACAGTCTACAGAGGCTATACATAACCAGAGACCAGAATCTCCCTGGCATAACACATATTTTGAGTTTTATTGATGTAACTCAACCCCAACGTTGCGTGATTGCTTAATTTATATGCGTGTAGGAATAACTGTCTGTATTTTCATCTATTGTGTGTACAACATACCTGTCAACTCTACTGATTTGAGCAGTACTCTACTGATATCAGACCCCAAAATTGCTGTCTACTGATTGAGCACCTGATTGGAAGAAATCTACTGATTAGCTACTGATTTTGCTGACTTTGAAAAATCCTCCCATCTTTTTCTCCGCTAGTAGGTCAGTCTGCTCCCTTCTATCCAGTGTATCTCACCTGACCCAAGTACAGCATGTAGTAATTCATAGCTAACCACTTACTAATTGGAATCATCATACGGTCATGTACTGATCTCTTGGATTAGGAGGGAAAGGTGCATTGTGGGCTAGCATCATCGGACAAGGAAAATTCACGAACGCATGAAATTGTTTTCAGTCTTCATAAAGAAAAGATTTTTCATAATATGCTGAAAAGGGAAGTATTTGATCTTGAGAGTATAAATGATGTAGGTGTTGTTATGGTATTTTCAGTTCAAAAGCTCTCTCTGTTTGTTTTTCATAACTGTGAATATATTATCATTCTGCACGTGTGATGTGCTACATAAATTTTTAACATTTGTATGGTTATCAATTTTCCAACTCCTGTGAAATATAATAGACCACTCCTTAGCTAAACAACTAACCTGACCCCTGGTGGCCAGGATTGGAACTAAACAAAATGCCGCAAAAGAGGCCCCATTTGATATAAGAAAAATATATCGTTTTTTCTTTAAAGAAAAAAATGATTTCTCCGTAAAGAAAAATCGTTTTTCTTTAAAGAAAAATAATTTTTCTTTAAAGAAAAATCATTTTTTTAAAAAGAGAAATAGTAAATAAATGCATTAATGGCACTCCATAGATATTGTTCTTAAGAACGAATATAATATTAGATAGATATACCTATCTATCTATCTATCCATCCATCTATATCTATCTATCTATCTATCTATCTATCTACCTATATATATATATATATATATATATATATATATATATATATATATATATATATATATATATATATATATATATATATATATATATATATACAGTGGAACCTGCCAAATTGAACACCTGGGTACATTGAACACCTGCGTACATTGAACAGTTTTTCATGTCCCGGCAGACTTCCATCTAAAATTAATGGGAGGCTTGTTGAAAACCATCTAAACCCTGTCATGTACTGTGTTTTTACATTGTTAGATTTAGTATATTTTGCAATCCGAGGGATTAATAATGATATTTTTCTTAATATAAACATTCTAGTATTCTAGTTTTTTTATATTAATTGTTCTCCCCCTTCCCACACCTGAACACTGTTGAAATGAATTTGCAATGTATACAGCGCCACCCAGCGGATGAATACTGAACTAATCTTACGAATTTCTGGCGTCTTGAAATAGTATTACAATAGTTAAATTGTGTGTCATTGATGGGACACGACTCTAGCTCAGTATACGATGGCCGAGCTGACACGCATCACGTGACTGAATGTTTATTTAGGTTGCACGTGCAATTCTGGCCAATCAGCGTGAGTGTTCCTTGAGTGCTTTGGACGCTCGCTCACCGCTGATTGTCTTAAATCAACAAGCTAATTGTTGCTGCACTCAATTGCTATTTCTCGGATTATTTGCTGTTTCATTTCACATTGCTTTGCCCAATGTGTGGATAATTCGTCCGAGATGACTCGCCGTTACTGTAAGAAGTGTAGGGGCAAACACGACCCTCCCACTGGTAAAAAATGCCCATTTTTGAGAGAGCAGGAGGAAATGGACATGGCATTGGCACCGGGACTAGCTCATCAGGAATTTGCCAGACAGTTGAAGGCAATTTCTGAAGATATATCAGGACTGAAGACCCAGTTTCATGCACATGGAATCAATAATCATAATGACTTGCCTGTTGATCCTCGTAGTGGTCACATCCAGTCCACGAGTGCTGTCATGAGTCGTGCGAGTCAGCTCACCTCTGAAAATGAAAAAGATTGTGACATCAATATGCGAGATCGCACAAATGGACAAAGTGGTGAGTTTGATAACTTAATTACTGAGATGAATGGGAATTCAAAGACTACTGGTATATATTCTGTTGCTCCAGAAAGATTGGAGACTGGAGATCGTTTATTAGATGCTGAAAGACTTGAGGATAGTGATCGTGTGTTGGACAATAGAAATCTTAATGAGTCTGCTCGTGTTAGACAATTTAATGACAATCAGAGTTATGAATCTGAGCGTGATGCACTGAATGGTTTTTGCTCAGCTATTGATGGAGTTCAAAATTCCCGTTTCTCGTCCATGGCAGGCCGATCTGCTTTACATTCAGTGGGGAATTCTGACAACATGAATTACATAAACAGTAGAGATAGTGACAATTTGTGCTTGTCAGGATATTTACCAAGAGATGATCGTGATTCTACGAGGTATGGCGATTACAGTAGGTCAGTTCAGGATCGACAAGTGAGACCTTCTGTGCGCTTTACTAACTTTGGATCACCTTACAATGATATTCAAGGAAACGGAAGAGGAAATCCTACAGGCAATTTTCAAGAGCAGGATCAGCGCATGGGTCAACATGGAGGATGCATCGGTTCTATGCATGAACATCGCATGGATTCATCTCCTAGAAACAGGGTACATTATGCAAACAATTTACAAGAGCAGGATGGCATTTCTGTTAGGGATGGTAGAGTGCCATCTGTATCATCCTTACGTCAGGATCCAAATATTGATCAGTGTGTTGCACGTCGATTGGCAGAACTAGGAATTCATGACGACTACTACGAGATGGACAACGAATCCACCAAGAGGAAAAAAGGGTAAGCGGAGCGGGATTTCACGGACAGTGGAAGATATGGTTGTGTATGAAATAGACTGGCCACATTTTTATGTGTACAGGGGCCAGGAGCGCAAGCCCATCCAGTATGCACAGATTACCCAGTCAGAATTCATGTATGGTTTTTTGGCTATGCTGGACAATCCAAGAAATACAATGGACAAGGAGGTCATGCTGGCTTTATTGAAGGATCTTATGCTGGATGCATCCCAGTACGGCTGGACACATATCAGGAGTTATTATAGCATGCTGGCATCGGGGGTTGAAATGGCCCGGTATTCTTGGTCTGATACGGCTCAGATAGCAGAGCTTCGTATGCAATTCGCGCAACGTCCCATGTTTGGTAGTCAGCAGCGTCAGCCCTACAATTCTCGTCAGTCAATTCCTCAGGGTAATGTTCGTATTTGTATTCCATTTCAATCAGATACGTGCCCTCATTTTGGTGCACATGACGGGTACAATCATGCTTGTGCTTTCTGTTTTGCTAACACAGGCATGCTCTTCAATCATAAAGAGAGAGACTGTCGGCGAAAGGTTTTCAAGTCAAAAAACGGGCTACAGGGGGGAGACTTAAATCTGCTCCCCCTTCAGTTAAATGATCGGAAAGATATGGAGAATGTGGCTGACGAGTCATCTGGGAAAGATAATGCTGATTGTGGTAGTCAACTGGATGATGTTGATGATTCAAAGGATTCTTCGGCGTTCTCTGTTATCGAGAACCTCAATGGTGGCACTGGAAAACCTTCACTCTCTGTTAGCGAGAGTTTCAATTCCTGTGACAGTGAAGACTGCTTAAATCTAACATTCTCTGTTAGCGAGAATTTCAATTCTGGTGATGCGTGTGATGGTGTGGACATTGATGACATTGCTGAGAGCCATGGTGACATTGGTATATACATTGGTGTTAGTGAGATTATTGACTATCCATTTATGCAGACTTTGGTTGATGATGATGATAGGGAAGCTTTGGTGTTGAATGATGCGTTAAGTGAAAACAATTCTGTTATAGGTGAAATGAAAATGAGGGTTGATAATGGTCATGAAAATAAAACAATGATGAGATTGAAATCCAAATCTATCAGCTCGGAGTGCAATGAACTTATTGATACTTCTCAATTTAATGCTAATATGCTCAATATTTATGGCAGAGTTGTTAAAACAGGGGCTTTCAGGCTGCCCGTATTCCGATACCTAGTGGTTTGAACATTGCTGCATGGCGCGAGTACCTGCATGATTATCCCGATAACAGAATTGTAGATTATTTGGAATTTGGTTGGCCAAGTAGTTTCGTGCACTCTGCTCCATTGATGTCAACCTTCAAAAATCATCAGTCTGGTGTAGAGTATTCAGATCATGTGCGTACTTATTTGCAGGTAAAACTTGGTAAAAATGCGATATTGGGTCCCTTCGTCTCACCACCTGTGGTTCCTTTACACCTATCACCAATTATGACACGTCCCAAAAAGGAAAGTGAGATTAGAAGAATAGTAGTTGACCTGTCATGGCCGAGAGGTATGTCAATAAATGATGGGATACCCGTGAATGAGTATCTAGGTTCCCCAAAAGATTTAAGACTACCCACAGTAGACTATATGGCCAATCGAGTCAGGGATTTGGGCACAGGTTGCCTAATGTATAAATTGGACTTGTCACGGGGGTACAGACAATTGCGTCTGGACCCTTTGGATTGGCCTCTTATGTCTATACAGAATGATGGTCAGTATTACATGGATGTATGCCCCCCTTTCGGCTTACGTACAGCTGCAATGATGATGGAGCGGACCACATTGGCCGCTTCACACATTCATGGGCTGCACGGTTTCTTATCAAAACCTTACATTGACGATTTTGGGGGTGCTGAATTAGGTACTGAAGACGCAAATAAGGCTTATGATGCACTTCATACTGTTTTAGACGAGTTGGGTTTACAACTGGCTCCGCACAAGTCCTGTGAGCCTTCTCCTTTCATGATTTGGCTAGGGATATTGATTAACTCTATGGATATGACCTTGTCCATTCCGGAGGCAAAGTTACATGAAGTTCAGTCGATAGTTTCTTCATTCAATCTCAGAATGCAGCGACCAGACGTCAAGTACAGTCGCTAGTTGGTTTACTTAATTATGTGGGTAGTGTGGCGCCTCCAGTGCGCATTTACACTAACCGCATCTTGAACTTCCTCAGGACTATGCCAAAGGATGGACTTGTTCCTATTCCTCATGAAGTTAGAGAAGATATAGAGTTCTTTAAGCTTCTAATGCCACAATTCAATGGAATATCTGTCCTAGATAAGTCTCTGGTTCCATGTACACAGCAGTTGGAGATTGACTCCTGTTTAACTGGATGTGGTGCATTATGCGGAGATGAGTTTTACTCCTGCATATTCCCACAAAAAGTTTTGGAAGCACAGCATACAATTGCACATCTCGAGATGCTCAATGCCGTTGTGGCACTGCGCATGTGGTCTTCTGAATGGCAGGGACAGAAACTAATGATCAATTGTGATAACTCAAATACTGTCATTGCTCTGCAGAGGGGTAGGTCACATGATCTGTTCATGCAGGCCTGTGTCCGAACAATATTTTTGCTTACAGTGGCGGCAGATATTGAGTTGGTGGTTTGTCACAGGCCCGGTGTTTCCTTGATTGCTGCTGACGCACTTTCGAGAATTCACACGTCTGATAGGTTTAGAATGGTGTTGTGTGAAAATGGATTATTAGAGGGTAAACATCAGGTTTTGGTGCCGGAGTGCTATTTTGAGATTTATGACTGATTAATAATAGAATTCTGTCGTACTTTTATTACAGATGTCAATTCCCGGTTGCAGTACTTGCTAGGCAAGGCAGGTAAAAGAAGGTATCTATATTTAAGGCCTGGTTCAAGACGTAATCAGCTGAATTATTTTAAAACTTTCCTGGTGTTTGCTTGCTATTATGACATATCTATTTATCAACTTGATCCACATATCATTTGCGCATATATAGAGTTCTTGTTGCATTCTTATCCTTGTCCTGGCACTGTGAAAAACTATGTATCAGGTCTTTCTGTCCTTTGTGCTTGGCTTGGCCTAGATAGAGAGATGTTCTCATCTTTTCAGGTGAAGCAAATGTGGTGCGCAGTTGAATTGACTGTGCGTTACAAGCCCACCCCAGCTCCCCCCTTAGATCTTTACGATTTACAGGCTGTGATAGAGGCTACCACGGTTCTAGGCGCTCACCAAAAATGCTTCATTTCTTTGATAACTTTGTTATTTTTCACTATGTCTAGAATTTCAACTTTTCTCCCACGTTCAGAATCCCCGTTTGATTCTACTCGCAATCTTACAGTCGGAGATGTTCAAGTCACTAATTTTGGTCTAAATATATTTATCAAGTGGGCTAAGAATGTGCAACAACTCCGTCATGCGTTTGTTGTTCCCGTATATAGATGCTCAAATTCAGTCATCTGCCCTGTTCTAGCTTTCATCAATTACATGCACGTTCGCGGACCAGGTCGTCTTAATGCTCCTTTGTACGTAGTTAAGAAAAATAATATAGCTGCTCAACCAGTGCCTTTGACTATTTTTGTCGCAAACCGATGGCTTCGCTTGGTCCTTAATAATTCACCGTTGCAGGCTAAACAGTTCTCGTTTCACTCATTTAGGCGTGGTGCGTGTACAACTGCCTTCGAGTCAGGAGCTCCCATAGAAGACATTAAGTATTTTGGTAATTGGAGGAGTGATTCTGTGTTGGCGTACTTAAGTGAAACCCCTGCACGACGTAGGGTAGCAAGATTACTTTCTACTTAAAATCTGTTTTTTCTTGCCCTATCAAACTAAACTTGTTTGCCATTTAAACATTAACTCTGTGATATTAAATGTATTGGCTACTGCATCTTAATAGTAGTAATACTTGCATAGTATTCTATAGTAAACGTCCATGATTTGATAATTTGTATTCATTCAAGTTTGGCTCAGATGATGTGTATAAATGTTTATGAGAGGAATGCCCCCTGAATCAGAGCGCCCTCTTTCAAGCACTTGCAGTTAAATGCGCTACACTAATGCAGTTCTGGTTCGGTGGGCACTTCATCTCTTGTGTGCTGAATGAAGAAACAGTTGTTCTCGGCACTCCTTGGTCGTGTCTTTTATCAATGGTATTACAATAGTTAAATTGTGTGTCATTGATGGGACACGACTCTAGCTCAGTATACGATGGCCGAGCTGACACGCATCACGTGACTGAATGTTTATTTAGGTTGCACGTGCAATTCTGGCCAATCAGTGTGAGTGTTCCTTGAGTGCTTTGGACGCTCGCTCACCGCTGATTGTCTTAAATCAACAAGCTAATTGTTGCTGCACTCACTTTTCCACACCCACCCACCCATTTATTTCAAGGTGATTTATGGTGTACTCAGTCTTAAACATTAACTCTGTGATATTAAATGTATTGGCTACTGCATCTTAATAGTAGTAATACTTGCATAGTATTCTATAGTAAACGTCCATGATTTGATAATTTGTATTCATTCAAGTTTGGCTCAGATGATGTGTATATATGTTTATGAGAGGAATGCCCCCTGAATCAGAGCGCCCTCTTTCAAGCACTTGCAGTTAAATGCGCTACACTAATGCAGTTCTGGTTCGGTGGGCACTTCATCTCTTGTGTGCTGAATGAAGAAACAGTTGTTCTCGGCACTCCTTGGTCGTGTCTTTTATCAATGAGTGCGTATCATGTGTGGCGCAAAAAACCGCACTAATTATACACACGCACTTATTTCCAGATTTACAGTATTCATTATGTAGCTCTCACTCAATAGAGTACTCAGTGGGAACTATCCAATGAATACCAACATGACAGGGTTTAGATGTTTTTCAATAATCTTTGCACCCTTGTGCTGCTAGTACGCTCAGTGAGGGCAGCATATACGTAGAGTGCCTCTCTTACCCGGAGGGGGGGGGGGGGGGGGGGGGGGTTGTACTTTGGTATTTAGGGGGGTACATACGCTCGTTATAAAAATTCAGAAATACCCCTAAATAATGATTACAGGCCAAAAAAGAACCCTTATTTTCAAAAAACATGACTACTTCTTTTACCAAAACACTGACATTGCATGAACTGGAACACATATTTTAACTTTAGACTTTATAATCCCTGTTCAGTGGCAGCAGACTCGGAAGCTCGGGAGTCACTCGGCGCGTCAGAGCCGTGGATATTTGGTGGATTTAAAGGGGCTCTCTCTTGGCCTGGTTTTGTATCCAATCACCCATGACATAGAACTACGCGAAATCTTCGTTCTTGGGACGGAGGAAGGGTTAAAAAATAGCGACCAGGTATCAGTGTCTTAGCCAGGATTTAGAAACTGGGTGCCTAAAATTGGCAGTTGTAAAATTTTTGGGTGTCCAAATATTTAAGGGGGATCACAATATACTCATATTTCAACCATAACTATGTATAAATTCATTAAAATAAGGCATGATATCATTAAACAATGTCATGGGAATTATAAGGGGATGGAAAAATTCAATTTTAAGCTTGAACTCCTCACAAATAAATTTGGGTGTCCTTAGGGGTTCTTTTTAAAGGTTTGGGTGTCCAAAAAGGCACCCAGACGCCCTGCTGGCTAAAACCATGCCAGGTTTAACTGGCAAACTGAACCACCCATATACATGTTGCACCATGCGTGTGCGCGCGCGTGTGTGTGTATAATTGTATGTAGATATAACAAACGTTTTTCTGGCGATCAAATAATCCAACAGAAAGGTATTTGAAGTTCAATATGATTTTATGTATGACCCTACCTTGAGGCATAGCAAAAGATAAACTCATACTTTAGTGAGACCACCTTACATATCTTTTCTTTCTCTTTTCAGGTGCTAATTGATAAAGATGTGGACCCTCGGATACATTACTGGGCTTCTGACTTTAAATGTCCAAACCGTCGCCATAGCTGTCTGCGTACTATTACTATGGTATTACATCGATAGGCCGTCTAACCTACCACCAGGTCCCTTCAACTTCCCAGTTCTTGGTGTGATACCTTTTATCAGAGAGCCAGTTTGGCGATACTGCGACAAATTAAAATCCAAATATGGTGCACTCATCTATTTGCGTTTTGGGAATCAACAGTCTATAATACTGACAGATTTAGACATCATTAAAGAAGTGTTTCTTAAACATGGCTCTTCGTCTTCTGGTAGGATACGCTACAAGTACATAACCAGCGTTACAGACTCCGAAAAAGGTGGGTAGTTCTTATAAATACGCGTGTTGTGATAGTCTGAGCTTCCTTTAGCAGGAAATGAGTTAAGGAGTGTATTTCTCTTAATAGTCCATGAGCCAATTCTGAAATAGGCCTTATTTTTGGAGTTTTGCGTGCGGAGAGGTGGAGGAAGGTTTCTTGGTACCAAATGATAGAGCAGCATCCCCCATTCAATTTTCTACTTGTTGGCAGCCTTATCTCTTGCACGTTAAGTTTGTACAGAGGCCTGAAGTTGTGTGTATCAAAAATGGCAGATTTCCAAAATATAGGAAATTAATGGGGTAGGGGTAACAAAATCCACCATAAAATCTGCAATGAACAACTGACGATTACAAATGACCCCTTGTTACATTTGCCAAAAATCAGGGTTTTGAATAAAATCAAGCAAGTTTCAAAACTTGACCTTGAACTCAAGTTCAAGGTCAAATCAGAGACATTTTGAGGTCAAGGTGAAAATTGGTGAGGCCAAAACCATCTTTTCTTGTTCGGGGATAAAAATAGTAAGCACAACCATTATTTTGGTCTTGAAACTTGCGCATAAGGAATATCAAAGGAACAAATTTAGATTTGGTGTAAAAAAAGATGAAGAATGTGTGTTTTCGGGTCAGAAACAAACAAATATGGAGCTTCATAGAAGCGCTCATTTAGGTGTTTGCCATTAAATGTTCTTTGCTGTGTTACATAGTTCACTGTGGTAGACGTCCTTGTTAGATTGAATATTTTGATAAATGCTAAGCATGCTGCGTACCAAAAATGTCAGAGGAAGAAAAACTTTTTATTCATAAGTATTACATGTAGAGTTGCAGGAATACCATCTCCAGGATATGGGTCAAAGGTCGTAGGTCATCAAGTGCAATTGGCCTTATAAGTAAGACTTTGCGGTCAATTTCAGTCTCATCCGTCCTCCTATTTCATTGCTTCATTAATGACAATGTTTGCACAAGGTGGAGTGACATTCAATTCCATAATATTAAAGAACCTTATTCCCTATTTCATTTTCTACTTGTTGGCAACCTTATTGCTTGCACGTTAAGTTTGTACAGAGGCCTGAAGTTGTGTATATATAAAAACATTAGAAATCTGTAGTAAATACGAATTATGGGGTGGGGGTAACAAAATCTGTTCTAAAATATGATATATACAACAGACTGCAACAAATGACCCCTCGTTAGAATTGTATAGAGACAGGCTTTTGTATGCATCTGTATTTAAAAAACAATTAGACCTTGAACACAAGTTGAAGGTCAAATCAGGGTCATTTTGAGGTCAAGGTGAAAATTGATGAGGCAAAACCATTGAAAAAAGGCTATTTTTTCTTTTTCCAGGATAAAAATAGTAAGCACAACCATTATTTTGGTCTTAAAACTTGCGCATAAGGAATATAAAAAAAACAAATTTACATTTAGTGTAAAAAGAGATGAAGAATATGTATCTTCGGGTCAAAAACAAACAAATATGGGGCTTCGACCAGACTCAATGGTACAGTGGCAACATTGCCGGCCTGAGTGCTGGGAGGCATGGGGTCCAGAGTTCAAACCCAGGCCGGGGCGAGTAGGGGTTCGATTCCTCTATAAACTGGGGCAACCACCGAAAACCTTCATTTCTTACTCTTTATTGTCTGTCGCCCAATCATTGGGAGAGATTACTTTGAAGAGTTTCATATTCATTTCATATCATCGTTCATGCTATCTGTTTCGTCTGCATACACAAAAAAGCTCTCCTTCTTACATGTCTGAGCCACCCCTAAAAAAAAAAGGGTGGCGAACCCTTTTAACAAAAAAAAAAAAAAAAAGTACAGCTGTTATTTTGGTCTTAAAACTTGTGCATAAGGACTATCAAAGGATAAATATTTCATTTAGTGTAAAAAAAAGATGAAGAAAGTGTGTTTTTGGGTCAAAAACAAACAAAGATGGAGTTTCGTAGGAGCGCTCATTTAGGTGTTCGCCATTAGATGTTCTTTACTGTGTTACATAATCCGCTGTGGTAGAAGTCCTTGTTATAGATTGAATAGTCTCCATGGGGATAAGGACAGCAGATATTGGCCGGGAGAGATAGTAACTCCCTGTGGAGATGACTATCATTCCTGGCAAACATGGCAGCATGATTGTACTCACCGCTAGGAGCGCTGGTTGGATGTTGCATGTCAGTCATTCAAGTCACCTCTTCATTCCATAGCTAGACAACTGAAGTCATCTCTTAAGGTGATGAGTACCATTGCAAGCCAGTCCCAAAACACACATCATCAAAGCAGCATAATCCTATAACTAGGTGTATCTCCAGGTTCCTGAGTGTTTTCAGGTAGAGAATATCATCGCCACCTGTCATTATTCAATCCATATTCTGTTTTATTTCAAAATTTACAACTTTTCTTTCAAATGACATATTCTCATTAATTACGCAGGTGCTGGTTACTGCAGGTTCCGAGTTACTTTAGGGATATCACTGACTATGCCCAATAAAAAGTATGTTTTTGATTTTTTACTGCTGAAGATTTTCACAGGCCATAACATTGAAAATTTTAGTTAGAAATCTCCACACCAACTACACTTGGTAACCTCACGTGCTCATAGCTAGCAACTATTTATAGCATCCTGACCACAAGCCATTCTCTTGAGATTGTCGAGGTGTATCTTTGTGCAACTGTCTTTTGTTTCCAGTGCTCAGAAGTGATCAGCGAGGTATGTCCACTACTATCAAAGGGGTTCCCATGCCTCCACACACGAGATATCTCACTAAAATGTTCAATGTTATGGCCTGTAAAAATCTTTAACAGTAAAAGATTAAAAAAAATACTTCTTATTGGGCATAGTCAAAGATATCCCTAAGGTAACTGTGAACCTGTAGTGACCATCACCTGCATAAGTAATGAGATTATGTCATTTGAGTGAAAAGTTGTAAATATTGAAATGAATTAGAATATGGGTTGACTACATACGGCTGACTATGATATTCTCTCCCTGATAACACTCAGGAACCTGTATATACACCTTGTTATATGATTATGCTGCTGTGAGGTGTGTTTTGGGATGGGGCTTTTAACTGTAGACAACGGCACTTATGCTATTGTATAGCTTACATCTCATAGTTACAGAATAATGATAAACGTATCAATAATTTGCTATTTTGAGTTGATATGGCACCCTTTACGCACATATCTGTCTGTGTTTCGTTTTTTGGCAAAATGTCAAGACTCACCCTTTGCTTGAAAACCAAACTCTACCATTTGATCATTCATGTCTTTGGCAAGGTGCAAGGTCCTACCTCAACCGGAAATCTGCACGATGAGTATGTTAAAAACGTTTTTGCAAGGTTCCCATATGCCTCAAGATTGCTAACAGCCCGTGGTCTACGTAGCTAATGCTGATTTTCAGGTCCTGTCATAATACGAGGTACTTATGACAGGACCTTGCACCTAGAGGGGGTTCATATCTGGCATATTCTAAAACAATGGCTTCGAAGACCGTATCGTTATTCACTTTCAGCCAAAAAACGAGATGAAAATATTGGTCAAAATGGAATCGAAGGAATCTGCATGGTCGAAGCAGACACCCATGTTGTTTGGGACCAATTTAACGCAGAGGGCCATGTTTTTATATCCATGCTTAGGGGCCAGCCAAAGACGCCACCTAGTGGTGATGATCTTGCTGTACTAGACTATCACCTAAACACGTTTCTCTCACACCAGTGTCCCCTGGTAAGAGGATAGAATCGACAGAAAGTCGTTACTACATGTTATATATTTCCTGCCATAACCTTAAATAAATAAAACAAGTGTATATGACACCTGACCTCTATTGGGTCAGTTTTCTTGATTTTATCGAAAATAAGTTTACATTGTATGTGCACGCAGATTTTGCATTGTAAATATAAAATTGGTTTTCTGCAAAGGGACCCATTCAATCTCCCAGATATTTAATGATTGTAGGATTATAGATTATGATTTTAACAAAGACTGTCTATAACCATTAATGCGTGCCGTCAATACTGGAGGAATAGATGTTAATCAAGAACAGTGAAAAGGTTAACCCTTCCAATGCTGAGGCTACTTTCCTCCGGAGCACAGGAACGGAAAAACTTTTGAAAACTCTGTCATGTTGGTATTCATTGGATAGCTTGCGCTGAGTATTTTCAGATGAGTACCTATGTGCCAGGGTTTCAGTCATTATTCAGTTTTTCATTTTATTTTTTGTTTTGGCAAAAGTGACCAGCACCATAAGGTTCAACAAGGTATACTATCAACTGTAAGCACCGTGTGCCACTCTCCACGATTAAATTCAAACTTCTAGTTTGCGACATATACATGTTGTGTTGGGCCAAGCAACGAATATAATGCTGACCGAAACAGCTGCCACCAAAAGCATAAATCATGTCTACCTGTTAGGCAACTCTTTATTCTCTCAAAAGAGAAATAGAGCAAAAGGCATGTAACAGATGATACTGTGACAAAGGAAAAGTACAATGCTTGTTTTCCAGTACTTGGATTTATCGATATTGCAATAATCAATAGTCTGCATAGTTCTATGGCAGGCTGATGTTATCAAAATTGTACGAAAGCCTATTAGGACAATAATGCAAATATATATATATATATATATATATATATATATATATATATATATATATATATATATATATATATATATATATATATATATATATATATATATATATATATATATATATATATATATTTATATATATATATATATATATATATATATATATATATATATATATATATACATATATATATATACATATATATATACATATATATATATATATATATATATATATATATATATATATATATATATATATATATACATATATATATATATATATATATATATATATATATATATATATATATATATATATGTATATATATATGACACAGGCAAAGTACAATGCTTCTTACCCGTACTAGAATTTATTGATATTGCAATAATCAAAGTCTGCATAATTATATGGCAAGCTGAATATAGTGCAAGTATAATGAAACGTAACAAGGAAAATTATGTAGTTAAAGACGCATGTTTATCCGTTGTTCAGACACGAATGACACTGCCGACGCTGCTAGTTTGCCTCACGCGTGTGAAGTGTGATTGACATGGATACACGAGCGAGGCAGTAATTGGCTATATATTTTAAGTAGCTGTTTGCAAATCAAAAAAAAAAGGGAACGAGGATCTTGAAGTGAATTTTTTTTATTAGATTTTCGGATTTCTAAGGAAAAATGTATATATATTTTCAGTGGTCCTAACATGCTTCCGTATGAGTGGCCGATTGGGCTAATCAAAAACAAGTAAATGGGATATTTTAAGGAGGATATTGGAGGTATTTACTATCCCCACCCTGTGGGGATAGTGAATGTGCAGTGTAATATGTGAGCAATCACTACAGTTTCAGAAAAAAGAAATATTTTACCGATAAATTAGGCTTTTATTATAGAAAATCCATTGCAAAGATCAGTAGTGAGCAATGAGTGGTTTAGTATATGGCTAAGAAAAAACAGAAATAAAATGTTTCATGAAAAGTAAGTCAATCAAATATAAAGGGGCCTTAAAGGCTCACATACATTATCAGCTTATATGAAAGTAATACACTTCAAGAACAGGATGCTGCCCTTCTTTTTCTCTCAGTGATCCCATGAGGGGATATTTTTGCATGTTGTCATCATCCTGGCCAGCCCCTGGCAGCGGCCATGTTTTTCAATTGGGTGGCAATCTGCCCCCAGCTCTGTGCATCCTGTCCCTAGCTCTGTGCTTAAAACACTGACTACAGCAGGGGGTGATGACCCAGATTCAAAATGGTGGCGGCCTTTGCTCAGAGGAGGTGCTATTCACTAATTGCAATTTTAGATTTCTCTTTGTGTGGAGCTCTAGGGCTTCCCTGTTTATGACAGATGTTGAGCTATGTTCATGAACCTTCATATAAACCTATGATTTGTTCTTCCCCAAGTTCCCCTTAAAAATTATAAGTGCCAGGAATGGCTGAGAATGCATCTTAGAGCATCGAAAACCCTTAGGCTTCTGTCGGACGCTCAAGGCCCCCAGACCCCAGCCCGCTAATACCAAGAATCTATGGTGCTCGGTGGCCATTTTCAGTTTGGGCACCAGTCAAAATTAGGACTGGGTCCGCCCCTGACTACTGTTTCATAATTAGATTCTATATCCCAGAAAACCTACTTGTGGACACCAAGATCATGTTTCTAGCTAATCTGGATGCTTAAATATGCAAAAATATAGTTTTTGGGCCGGCCACTTTGAATTCCAATATGGCCGCGAGTTGTCATGGCAACCAAGGTGAAAATTTGTTCAGGTTCATTATACTCAAACCAAGTTTGTGGTAGAATATACTTCAAAGCCACTGTGTCCATGTTCATTATGTAATTGAATGTATTTGGTACATAGCATGCTTAGCATTTATCAAACTATTCAATCTAACAAGGACTTCTACCACAGCGGATTATGTAACACAATAAAGAACATCTAATGGCGAACACCTAAATGAGCGCTCCTACGAAACTCCATCTTTGTTTGTTTTTGACCCAAAAACACACTTTCTTTATCTTTTTTTACACTAAAAAAATTTATCCTTTGATATTCCTTATGCGCAATTTTTAAGACCAAAATAACAGCTGTACTTATTATTTCTATCCTGGAGCAAGAAAAAATAACCTTTTTTCGATGGAATTGGTCTCACTAATTTTCACCTTGGCCTTAAAATTACCCCAATGCGACCTTGAACTTGAGTAAAAGGTCAAATTGTCTTTTTGAAATACAGATGCATACAAATTACAAATGCCTGTCTCTATACAATTCTAACGAGGGGTCATGTGTTGCAGTGTGTTGTATACGTCATATTTTAGAGCAGATCTTGTTACCCCCACCCCATAATTCGTATTTACTACAGATTTCTAATGTTTTATATACACACAACTTCAGGCCTCTGTACAAACTTAACGTGCAAGCGATAAGGTTGCCAACAAGTAGAAAATGAAATAGGGAATAAGGTTCTTTACTATTATGTAATTGAATGTCACTCCACCTTGTGCAAATATTGTCATTGATGAAGCAAAGAAATAGGAGGACAGATGAGACTGAAATTGACCGCAGTCTTACTTATAATGTCCATTGCACTTGATGACCTTTGACCTTTGACCCAAATCCTGGAGATGGTATTCCTGCAACTCTACATGTAATACTTCTGGATAAAAAGGGTTTCTTCCTCTGACATTTTTGGTATATAGCATGCTTAGCATTTATCAAACTATTCAATCTAACAAGGACGTCTACCACAGTGTATTATGTAACACAGCAAAGAACATCTAATGGCGAACACCTTATAGATGAGTGCTTCTATGAAGCTCCATATTTGTTTGTTTCTGACCCGAAAACAGACATTCTTCATCTGCTTTTACACTAAATGTAAATTAGTTTCTTTGATATTCCTTGTGCGCAAGTTTTAAGACCAAAGTAATGGTTGTGCTTACTATTCTTATCCTGGAACAAGAAGAAATGACCTGTTTTCGATGGTTTTGGCCTCATCAATTTTCACCTTGACCTCAAAATGACCCCAATTTGACCTTTGTGTTCAAGGTCAAATTCCTTTTGAAATACAGATGCATACAAAAGCCTGTCTCTATAAAATTCGAACGACGGGTCATTTGTTGCAGTCTGTTGTATATGTCATATTTTAGAGCAGATTTTGTTACCCCCCACCCCATAATTCGTATTTTAATACAGATTTCTAATGTTTTAATATACACACAAGGCCTGCGGGGAGTCTGCTGGCAGTTAAATTGCACTCAGAGAATGGAGTTATATTCAAAGGAAAATATGAAATATTAATATCACTGATTCTTCAGTGGCAAGACAATCCTAGACAAACGATGGGAAACCAATTATCTTAAATCATTGGTTAATGCAGGTGATCAATATGGGTTAACAATTAAACATGACGCTCTGGACATGTCAAAGCCCTAACAGTAGTCACAAATAGGCCCTACCATCCAGGTGCATGTAATATCTGCCTATTAAAGGCATACTTTGAGCTAATTTCAAATGGTAAAAATGCCAAAAATAAAAACAAAACAACAATTATTGATTTATAAATTTGTACTTAACTGGAAAGTACCCGCCCTGTTATTCTCCACAAACTCTGGTCATTCAGTAAAATTAACATATTTGTTCTTAATTTCTTAATGCTACGAGTATTGGCGGGGTTAGGGTAGTGAAGGTATCCCATGCTAATGCAATCTTGCAGTTGGTAGACCTTGCTTACGCTGCCGCGCAGGAACATACTAATATTTAAATTTGGAATTTTCATTTTTGGTCAGTTTTTCTGCCAAGTTGCTGCTAGGGCGCATGTAAGTAGGTGTGGATGGGAAACCAATCCGCCGCTTGGTTTCAAGTCTAAGGCATCAATCTTTCATGCCCCAGCAGGGACTCAAATTCAGACAGGGTTGAGAGACAGCTAACAGTCATTGGCAATGCCGTAGTCCATTCGGCAGGCCACGGTCAAGGTCAGAGGAGGGTATCGGGGCGAACCACCGACACATCCTCACCCAATATTAGCATTCCCCTCTTGCTCCCGATCTGATGACAAATCGAGAGGAAGCCCGGGAAAGCGCAACAATCATCGATCGTGCTTACCCTACTGACCGAATGATGCTACTTATATAGGTAGATTGGAGTACAGTAATGTGCTTAGTAGTTGACCAAATGTTAACTTTTGCAAGTTTTTTGATCAAATAAAACTGTTCAACTTTAACTTTATCGAAAATGTAAATAATTTATAATATTTCCATTGAAAGAAAAATTCTTAATTTTGTCAAATTGCCGAATTAGGTACCTTATAGACCTCTGTGGGTGTATTTGCATCTTGTTATGTCGCCGCTCATGGCTATTAATAGAGCACAGTTCCGCATTTGTCATTCGTCGACCGTGATTGGGTCACATTTTCAAAAATTATTTACTTTGCGTATGCCACGATATAAAAACACATTTGAAGTTAGTTAGTGGTATACTATTTTTATCAATCTATTTAAGTGTTGATAACTATTCTAATGTAATACTTTTGTTGGGAAATGTTAAGAGCTGGTTCTTCATCTCATTTCAAGCATAACTAAAATGACTGGAGAAGAGTCAGCAGGAACCAGTGACTTCTGAAAATGTGTTTTTAATATAGAGGGTAATAATAACTTCAGGCCTCTGTACAAACTTAACGTGCAAGCAATAAGGCTGCCAACAAGTAGAAAATGAACTGGGGAACAAGGTTCTTTAATATTATGCAATTGAATGTCACTCCACCTTGTGCAAATATTGTCATTGATGAAGCAAAGAAATAGGAGGACAGATGAGACTGAAATTGACCGCAAAGTCTTACTTATAAGGCCCATTGCACTTGATGACCTTTGACCATTGACCCACATCCTAGAGATGGTATTCCTGCAACTCTACATGTAATACTTCTGGATAAAAAGTGTTTCTTCTGCTGACAATTTTGGTACATAGCATGCTTAGCATTTATTAAACCATTCAGTTTAACAATGACGTCTACCACAGTGGACTATGTAACACAGCAAAGAACATCTTATGGCGAACACCTAAATGAGCGCTTCTATGAAGCTCCATATTTGTTTGTTTCTAACCCGAAATCACATATTCTTCATATTTTTTTTTAATAAAAATAAGAATGTATTCCTTTTGCGCAAGTTTTAAGACCAAAATAATGGTTGTACTTACTATTTTTATCCTGGAACAAGAAAAAATGACCTGTTATCGATGGTTTTGGCCACACCAATTTTCACCTTGACCTCAAAATGACCCTAATTTGACCTTCAACTTGAGTTCGGCGACAGTTTGTAACAGCATGCCATCCATGCTAGGGGGGTCTGGAGGCATGCCCCCCCAGAAAAATTTGAAAATTAGGTGCTCTGAGGTGCATTTCTGGACACTTTCAAGTGAAATAAAACATAGAAAAGTTGTAAAAAAGCTTATTTTTTAAGGGGCCATTATTCTCTTTGCAGGGTCAGTATGCAACAGCATGCCGTCCATCGTAGGGGGGTCTGGGGGCATGCTCCCCCAGAAAACTTTGAAAATTAGGTGCTCTGAGGTGCATTTTTGGACACTTTCAAGTGAAATAGAACAAAGAAAAGTTGTAAAAAAGCTGATTTTTAAGGGGTCGATATTCTCTTTGCAGGGTCAGTAAATGCTTCCCTAAATATATATATGCCCAAAAGTTTTGAAAAAATTAGGTCCAATTTATTTGCAGTTATTCATTTTCAAAATCCAGAGGGCATATATGCTCTGAGATGTATTATCAGGGCAATCCTGCAAGCAAAATTGGTAATTTAGAATTAGATCACTAGTTTATCTAATGACAAATGACAAAAATGATAATATCTTTCATATTTTTATTTTGTTGCCAGAAATTAAGGGGGGGGGGGGGCAGGCCCCATGATTTTTTAACAAGGGGGGGGGGGGGGGGGGGGGGCAGTGCCCCCTTGCCCCCCCCCCCCTGGATCCGCCTATGACTGGTCCAGGAATTAAATGTCTGTACTGTAACTCTGCAGAAAACAAACCATTGATGATTACCAGTTATGGCCTGTCCAGCATATAATTACATTCTTTTATATTATAAGGTGTTATCATGAATGAAGGTCCTTCATGGAGGGAACTGCGACGTTTTACGATCTCGTCTCTGCGAGATTTTGGAATGGGAAATCGCAGCCTACAGTACAAAATCCACGAGGAGATCACAACCCTTACTGGTGTACTTAAAGATGGACCTCCATGCTCAAAGGAATTTCCTTATATTTTGTCAACGACAGTTTCGAATATAATTTGCTCAACTGTCCTCGGTCAACGCTATGAATATGATGATCCAGACTTTCGGTACATGCTTCAATTGCTAGACAAAGGATTCAAGAGTGGAAAAAAATTGTCCCTTGTTGAAGCTCTGCCAATCCTCAGGTTTCTACCAGGAGACTATTTTCAGGTAATACAGTACAGACATTTAATTCCTGCACCAGTCGACCGGACGCCTGCCAGTGCATGGTTGTAAATCACCAATTGCTAACATGTCAAAAAATAAGCCAAATATATTAATGACCAACGACGCTTGTGAATCAAAGCTACCTTCAGTTGTAAGGTCATCCATGCATCCATACCCAGGAAACCGGGTGGCAATCGGGCGTGCTGTCGTGTATTATGCCTGGGCTGCCCGAAAATTTAGTGCAGGAATTAAATGTCGGCATTTTACTTCAGATTCCCATTCAGTCTTGAGGAATTTTTCTTCATATTCTTTATATAATGATGAAGGGCTTAAAAACAACATTAACAAATCTTGCATTAGAAGTCATCACACCTTGTCTCTTCTTCCCCTTTTATGCTATAGTTCTATAAAGGAATGAATGAATGAGGGTTTAAAGGCACATCGGCACACAAAGGCCATTTAGTGCCACAAAATATTACCATAAAAGATGCTCCTTTGTTATTGTTGAAGAACATTGACAAAGCATAATAATTCTAAGTGAAAGAAGAAAAAGCGGGAGAGTAAGAACAGAGCCTTCAGACCCAAGGAGAACCAAGGGATCTTTTAGATGGTATATCCATAGACAGATTCACACATCCTCCTTCTTTAATAAGGCGACCATGATGCCACACCAGCTTAGGGTTCCCTGGGACGTGCCACCTACAGTAAAAATAACTAACAGCACTTACTTACAAGCCAGCACTGGTTTCTTTCCTTATTTTCCAGTATAAATGGGCAGAGGGGCATTTTAAAGAAATGACAAAGAAGTGGATATATAAACATTTAGAAGATCACAGAAAAAGGGTGGATACAAAAGATCCACGTGACTTCATAGATGCATACCTTGCCCAGGCGGAGAGAGTCAAAGAAGTCGGAGTAGCAGATACAAGCATTGATGGTGAGTGTGTTGAATCAGATTGAAATTTTGTCTATTCTCGCTTTCCTGTGACTTTTACCCTACAGTACAGGCATTTAATTCCTGCACCAGTCGACCGGTCATCTACCAGTGCCTGGTTGTACAAACATCCATGGATAACATGTCTAAAACAAACTAGGCACATCTATGAAACATCTAGCTTTCGAATCAACGTTACGATCAGTTGTATGCTATCCATGTATCTATGGCCATGAAAACTGGGTGGCAATAGGACATGTGGTCGTGAATTATGGCCGTGCATTTAGTACAGGCATTAAATGTCGGCACTGTAGTTTGAGCAACTCTACAGTACAGACATTTGATTCCTGCCCCAGTCGTTCGTACGTCTGCCAACGTTGGGTTGTACAAACACCCATGAAAAATAGGTCAAACAATAATCCAAGCACATAAATGGCCCACGTAGCTACGTTCAGTTGTGAGGTCATACATGCATCCATGCCCAGGAAACTAGGTGGCAGGTGGGCATGTGGTCGTGTTTTCTTCTCGGGCTGTCGCGCATGTAGTGCAAGAATTTAATGTCGGCACTGTAACTACGGTACATGGCCGTTGTCTACTATATGCTATCTATTGACTTGTACCTAAATAGCATATATAAGTAAACACCATCCATGCACTTGAGTTAAGAGCTGCTCGAGCTTATTCAGACCAAGTTGTAATTAGCGAGTGGTTGATTAAGGAGGAATATTGATTATGATGTCAAAATCACCAAATAAATTCAAACAAAAATGACGTCTCTTATTGAAGTGAATTCAGTCAGCATAGTTATCATAAATATGGTCTTCTATGTAACCGATAAATGGAGTCCTCTCTTTGTTGTGATATATATTTATTTGGTCCTTAAATCAAATACATGTAGTCTTATTCTTCCTCGCTCCCTCGCTGTCTTCTCTGTCACTCTCTCTACTTCTGTTTCTACCAGCCACCAGGCCCGCTATTTAAAGGGAAAGGAGTTGGGGCCTACATGTGGACATGAGCCAAGGTCCCATTCCAAATGCCAACTCCCTTCCTCTTTTCCCGGACTTCCTGGGGCCTACATTGTACAAAACCCTAATTGGTATTTAAACATTATGATTTTACTAAAAACCAAGTCTACTAATTGGCAGCACTTGGCAACCAAAGTTATTTAAGGGCTCTGTACTGGCTGGCATAGACAAGACAATAGGCAGAGATATTAAACCTTACTCTTGCACCCTGCCTGGTTACATCTATTCTTTGAGCTGAAACTCGTTTCTTCCATAAAAAAACTATTCTAAAGTGTAAATTGATCATAGGTGAATGTGTCAAGGGCTATTCCAGAAGAAAGTGCACCCTGAAACTACTAGCCCTAAGTGGATAAGTTTTACATTTTGCAATATTGATGACACAACTTGAAAGCTTCGATGGTACACAAGGAAAAAGAAAATCGTTAATAACATTTTCAAATGAATTGAAAAAGAAACGAAAAAAGAAAAGCGTTGATAGCATTTTAAATGAATGGCTCTTTAGTAAAATATGTTACTTACTGACTGCCTCTCAAAGAAACATGAAACCAATTGCATTGATTGTTAGTAACCTTTCAAGGTGTCTATTTAAAGTTTATTGTTGTAACGCAACTAACTATAGAATGCATATTTTTTCAGATGAGAATTTGTTCAGAATAATCTTGGATCTTTTCTCTGCAGGGACAGAAACAACGTCAAATACCTTACAGTGAGTTTGGAAATTAGAATCTCGTTTTTTTGTTGCTTTTTTCACAATATTGCGACTAAGTCGTGACGAGCCAGTTGTAACTGGCGGAGAAAACCGTAGAACCCAGCAAAAAACCACCAAATAAACTCACTGGCAACTTTCTCACATGCCCAAGGTGGGATTCGAACCTGTACATTGGTGAGAGTCAGCAAGCAGTCACTGGCAATGCCTTAGACCACACGGCCATCATGGCAGGCCTGTAACAGTGAGTCCAACCTTATATCGGTTTGTCCTAGAAGGTCCAGGACTTAACTGGTAATAAACATACATCATGGTCAAAGTACTTCAATTTTTCTTGAAAATTATATCGAATGAAATCAAATGTAAATGAACTCAGGCCTTATTTAAGCACACGGTGCCACTGATTTTCCTATAGGGTCCTTTCAAGAGGGTGCAACAGGAAAATTCAAAGGGCACTGGTTTCTGGTAATTCGTTTCCCTGTCATTGTAATGACAACTCATATATTAATGATAAACTTGAATTACTTTATAGGGGCCAGCCCTGATGGTCGAGTTGTGTACGACGCTGCCACAGACGGCTGGCTGTCTCTCACTTCTGCATGGGTTTGAATCCTGACATGGGTTAGTGAGAAAGTTGTCTATGACTTTGGGTGAGGCAGTGCTTTGCTGGATGCTTCAGTTCCCTTCACCACTTAGCCTAAATATGACAGCAATAATAGTCTGTAGTCATGTACGTTACTAGAATGCTAACAAAAGTAACTTCCTTTAGCCACCTACGAAAAACAGAAAATTCAAATATCAATTCTTTATTATCCTCATATAATAGAAACTGTATGATGTTATATGATTTTAAAGGAAACTTATCTGACTTCGTTCTAGATATCTAACTCCACTAACTTTGTCAGTTTTTTGTCATCCATCTAAATGTCACCGTATATAGACATATGTCTCTGGTACTGGATAAATGAATATTGATACTTTTCAATAAAAAAAACTTTTTGAAGGTATTTAAATATTTTGTAAAATAAGATTTATACATATAAGAGATTTGTCTTTAGATTTTTTCTCAATTGCATGCTTGCTGCATGTGTACCTTTGACCTTGTCTGATGGCCACGTGGACTTATGCTTTGTCACTGCTTGCTTTCTCTCACCAATGCCCACGTCAGCCTTATAATTGTCAATACATTTTGCAGCATTCGCATTCTGAAAGATATTTAAGAAGCCCCCTACTTCTCCCAGTTTCTTTTGCAGCCAGCCACCTTTGGATACCCCTTCCCCTATCCCCCCCCCCCCCCCAAAAAAAGGAATAATTCTCAACCCCAATCTCCTAATTACAAACCAGAACCTAATTTATGAACCCCAGATCCCTAACGTATACTGTGCTCGAGTCCCACAACCATCGTTCTTACTTTCAATTTGTTTTTAGATGGGCGATATTATTCATGATGGTTCATCCCAATCTACAGTCAAAAGTGCAAGAAGAAATTGAGAAAGTCATTGGTCGAGAACGATTGCCCTGTATTGAGGATAGGCCCAATATGCCCTTCACAGAAGCAGTCATCATGGAGGTTCTGCGGAGAAGCTCAGTTGTGCATGTTGGGGTGCCACACCGTGCAACAGAGGAGTTCACCGTTAGGGGGTACACAATACCAAAAGGGGTCCACATTATCAGCGCACTCTTTTCTGTACATCATGACCCGGTAAACTTTCCGGAGCCTCACCTCTTCAAGCCAGAAAGGTTCCTCAATGAAGATGGGACTAAGGTTGTGACATCAGAATTCCTGATACCATTCGGTTTAGGTAAGTACAATGCCACCATGTAATGCGGTGACAATTACCTGCGTAAGTATATGAGGTTATGGGATTTGAGTGAAAAGTTGTAAATATTGAAATGAAGTGAATATAGGTTGACAAAGGACAGTTTGCTATGATATTCCCTACCTGATAACACTCAGGATCTTTGAGATACACCTTGTTGTATGACTATGCTGCTGTAAGGGTATTAGGACAATATCCCCCCGGACAATATCCCCCCAGACAATATCCCCCCAGGACAAAATCCCCAGGACAAAATCCCCTCGGACAATATCCCCCCGTTCCAATATCCCCCCGGACAATATCCCCCCCGGATGATATCTCTAGTAAAACATGTTTTAGTAAAAAAAAAAAAATAATTCAAGTGTTTTAAATTATCCCAAACATGTGTTGGTAAAAATCTTTTCTTTTTTTTTTTTTTTAATTCCAGTGTTTTAAATTATCCTAAATCATGTGCCGGTAAAAAAAAAATTAAATTAAAAAAAGAAATTGCAGTGTTTCAAATTATTCTAATTTTTTTTTGCAAAAATTCAAAAAAGAATTAGTATTTTAAATTATCCTAAATCATGTGCCTGTAAAAAAAAATTAAATAAAAAAAAAAATTGCAGTGTTTTAAATTATTCTAAATTTTTTTTTTAAATTCAAAAAAATTTAGGGGGCTTAAATCATTCTAAAAAAATGTATTTGTACAAAAAAAATTGAAAAATTGAAAAAAATTCCAATCTTTTAAATTATCTTGAAACATGTGTTAGTAAAGGAAATTCTAAAAAAATCCAGTGTCTTAAATTATCCTAAAAGATGTATTAGCAAATTTTTTTTAATTGAAAACAATTTCAGTGCTTTAAATAATCCTAAGACATGTGTAACTAATAAAAAAAACAAAAAAAAAACAATTCCAGCGTTTTAAATCATCCTAAAACATGTGTTAGTAAAAAAAAATTAAAAAAATTTAAAACAATTCCAGTGTTTATAATCATCTTAAAAGATGTTTTAGTAAAAAGCAAATTTAAAAAATTCAAAAAAATTCCAATGTTTTGAAACATGTTTTAGTAAAAAAAATTCGAAAATGTGTTTTAGATTATCCAGGAATGCTACAAATGACATAAATTTCCCATTGAAATGCAGTATAATAATACTAATAATAATGATAATACATTTCAATATATTAGCTATGAATTGTGCTTTACAGTACTGTAATAGGGTAACATGTACTGTATTAATATGTTTTGCTATTCATTTAATTCACTTAGTGACCAAGCGTTGAGTTAAGTACTGTTTTTGTTGATAAATAGATTATTGTCCAATCCATATGAATCCAGTATTTAATCACTTAAGCTGCACTTACTTGCTGGTCGTATCCGAACAGTGGCAGGCAATGCCAGATTATCTCAATAAGCTGGCCTAATCTTAATCACTTAAGCTGCGCTTAATTGCTGTTTGTACCCGAACAGTGGCAGGCAATGCCAGATTATCTCAATAAGCTGGCCTAATCTTAATCAATTAAGCTGCGCTTAATTGCTGTTTGTACCCGAACAGTGGCAGGCAATGCCAGATTATCTCAATTAGCTGGCCTAATCTTAATCACTTAAGCTGCGCTTAATTGCTGTTTGTACCCGAACAGTGGCGGGCAATGCCAGATTATCTCAATAATCTGACATAATCCAAATGATCCTAATTACTTTAGCTGCGCTTAATTGCTGTTTGTACCCTGAACAGCGGTGGACAATGCCAGAGTATCTCAATTAGCTGTCCTGATCTAGTTAACTCTTTAACATAGTTACCTTTTACTAGTCAGATTCAGTAGTCTTCTTCCAAGGATGGCTTCCAAATATAAAATAAACAAGTTATGGAAACCATGAAAGGGCTATTGGCTTCCAATTTTTTTTCTTATATAGGGGGTCATATGAACCCCTTCATTCAAATCACTCTGAACATGGAGTATGTCACTTCTAACAAAGGTGGTCATAAACTCTTGTTAGAGGGTTTTGCCTATGTGAAGCAGAAAACTCTGAAAGATGGTGTGATGTCTTATGAGCGTGAACTTCGTCGTTACAAAGAGGCTTGCAAAGCTAGGGTGAAAGTGCAGGATTGGGAAGTTGTTGACCGTCTTCATGAACATACCCATGCTCCCAGTGATGCACGCTGCCAGAGATTGACATCCCTGAGGAGTACCGGGTGACAGCAGATGGACAAGACTTCCTTCTCTATGACTCAGGTGCAAACAATGAGCGTGTACTCATGTTCTCATCCCAGAACAATCTGAACACACTACGAGGTTGTGAACACTGGTTTTTGGATGGGACTTTTAAGACAGCACCTACCTTGTTTGAGCAGCTTTACACCATTCACGGACTAACTCTTGGATCTACCATCCCATGTGTATATGCCCTTCTTCCAAACAAGCAGCAGGCTACCTACCAATCAGTGTTTTATCAGCTCTTGCAGATTAATGAGAATCTTCAACCACAAAGCATCATGGTGGATTTTGAAAAGGCAGCTATCAACAGTCTACAGGAGACTTTTCCGAATACTGATCTCTCAGGTTGCTTTTACCACCTGAGCCAGAATGTGTATCGGAAAGTTCAGAGTATAGGCCTGCAGCAACACTACCAGGAGGAGGAGGAATTAGCTGTAATGGTACGCATGATTCCAGCCTTAGCATTTGTGCCAGCAGATGATGTAGTGAATGCCTTCGAAGAACTGTCAAGAGTATTACCACCTGAGGTAGAACCTCTAGCTGACTACTTCGAGGATAACTATATTGGTCGCCCACAGCGTCGTGGTTGGCGTGAATCTCCTTACCCAATTGCCCTTTGGAATATGCGTGATCGTGTTGATGAAGAACTATCCCGTACCAACAACAGTGCTGAGGGATGGCACCGGAGCTTCCAAGCAAGTGTTGGCAGTTACCACCCAAACTTCTGGAAATTCCTGATCTTTCTAAAGAATCAGCAGTCTTTTCAACAAGTTTGCATGGCTCAGGTCTTTTCAACAAGTTCGCATGGCTCAGCTCTTGGCTGGGCATGCCCCTCCACCCCAGAGGAAACGGTATGCTGACCATCATGCAAGATTGGTGAGGGTTGTCCGTGACTACAGGAATCAAGGTATCATTGATTATCTAAGTTGCATCGCATACAACATCAGACTTTAAAATGGCAAATACAAAATGATGCAAAAAAACTGAAAAATGACTGAAACTAAGCTATCCAATGAATACCAATATGACAGGGTTTAGATGGATTTCAAAACTTTTTGTAAAATTAGCCTCAGCATTGAAAGGGTTAAATACATTGCCAATAAGCAAAGGACAGTGCATGTGAATGAAATACTTATGTATTGATACTATTGCTATATATTTATAAATTTGGTAGATGATTTACCCTATTACAGTACTGTAAATCACAATTCATAGCTAATATATTAAATGTATTATCATTATTATTATACTGCTATCAAATGAATACCAATATGACAGGGTTAAGACGGTTTTCGGAAAATATTTGTAAAAGGACAGTGTGAATGGAAAACTTATGTATTGATGCTATTGCTGTATATTTTTAGATTAGATAAATGATTTACCCTATTATGGTGCTGTAAATCACAATTCATAGCTAATATATTAAATGTATTATCATTATTATTATACTGCTATTTAATGAATACCAATATGAAATACTATAATTATGCATTGATACTATTGCTATATATTCTTAGATTAGATAAATGATTTACCTTATTACGGTGCTGCAAATCACAATTCATACCCTATTATGGTGCTGTAAATCACAATTCATAGCTAATATATTAAATGTATTATCATTATTATTATACTGCTATTTAATGAATACCAATATGAAATACTATAATTATGCATTGATACTATTGCTATATATTCTTAGATTAGATAAATGATTTACCTTATTACGGTGCTGCAAATCACAATTCATAGCTAATATATTGAAATGTATTATCATTATTATCATTTTGTCCTGGGGGGATATTGTCCGGGGGGATATTGTCCTAGAACCGCTGTGAGGTATGTTTTGGGATGGGTCTTTTAACTAGCTTGCAATGATACTCATCAACCTTAAATGCCACTCTCCAATGGGATTCATAAATCCGCCGTGGCCTAGTCGTCTGATGCCTCGGTCCCAAGTGTGAGGTTGCAGGTTCTAGTCTCTGCTGTATCCCCAAGGGGGTTTGCCTGGTCGCTATATAAACGTGTGGCGCTTTGGAAGGCTGTCTTTGGCCTCTCTGCAATTGAAAGACCCAATGGAACTATTCGTAAAGAGAAGGGAATTTTTTCCAGATTCCCGGTTTCTGTCTCTGCGCGATATGACCTAAGCTGTTGGAAATCACGTAAAACCCCATCCCAATTCAGAAGATGTCAAGTCAGTTTCAGATGTATATCAACGCTTTATCTTTTGATAAAATATCTTACCTTCGTGTGTTCCATTTTTGGTCTACCACCTTGATCATTTTCTGATTGATGAAATTGACCCAGTATGGGTGCATTTCTCTTGCTAACGGTTGTTGACTTACCTTGGCAAGTAAGATTTCAAACAAAATTGTGTGCTGCAAGGTATCATATTGCAGGAATTCAAAATTTTCCATACAGTTGCCCTAGCGTAGTCTGTTTAGCAGATATGAATAATATTAGGAATATATCATTTGAGGTGAAACACTGCATAACAGAAGCTGTGGTCCTGTCTAGGTGAGCTCAAGCAGTCAGGCCATAGAAACAAAATAAATGGTTAAAACAATTAGACCACAGGGACTAGATAACAATATTTAGAAAGGGACCAAGAGTGATAGACCAGGAGATGTGAGTGTGTTACTAGTATTACAGCCTTAAAAACGCAATGACATAAACAAAGTTCATTTTAAGTATTTAAGTATTTCAAAGAAATAATAAATACTGCACAATACCCAATGATAGACAAGGAGATGTGAGTGTTACTAATATCACAGCCTTAAAAATGCAATGAAATAAACAAAGTTCATTTTTAAGTATGTATGTATTTCAAAAAATATATATATACTGCACAAAACCTAATATCAAATTTTTTTTTTGATAAATTTTGATAAATCATTTCTAATATTTACATTCATTCCTAATATTTACATTATCTATATTATCATGTTTGTTTACTTCAGGTCGACGTGTTTGTGCAGGAGAGTCATTGGCGCGCATGGAGCTCTTTCTTATCTTCTCCTCACTCCTGCAGCAGTTCACATTCAAGTTCCCAGAGGGCGCCACAGAACCTGTCATTGAAGGCATAGATTCAGGAATCACCATGCCACCTCCAGAACACACCGTCTGTGCCATATGGCGCACAGACTGACCTCCCAGTGGGCACGGTAACATTCATGGAACATTCCAGGAATATTTTGACGAACATTCAGAAATGATCCCCTAATAGTTCAGAATGAAAATTGTACGAATGTTCAGGTGAGAATGGTCATGGAATGTTCAGAGCTGAATGGTAAATGAATCATTTTGATGAATGTTGTCTGAACGTTGGAAGTTTTCTGTGGAGTGGAGACACTCAATAAAAGTTCAGTTTTATGATGTAGGAAATATATCAATTCAAGGAATGCAGGAATGTTCAGACCTAAAGGTTTCAGGAATGTTCATTTATGGTACATGACATTCAGTTTAAAGTAGAACATTCATATGACATCAAATAAACATTCAAGGAATGTTAGGACCTAAACGTTGCCAAAAGGTTCATAATTGGTCCAGAATATTCCGACCAGAATTGAACATTCATACAGCATTCAGGTAAAATTTGTGCCAACGGGGCTAAGACATACCTCTACCCTGATGCAGGTTTATTAGATCCCGCGCCTGGTTAGATATAGTTCGAGCAACTCTAACTCTGGTGCACGGTTGATGTTTACTACAGGCTATCTGTATTAGTTCTAAGCATTTAAAATATAGTACTAGCGCCAAGAACATTGTGCACTCAGATTTATAGCTCTCAATACCCCTCCAAACCGGCCACGTTCATATCCTACCCTGTTTATTAGTATAATCCTGTCTTATTGTCTTTCAAATCCGAGAATCATGGAGAACTTCCGCCATATGGCCATGCATATTTAGTACTTTCGCTCTGATTCTCAGGACTTTGACTCCATTCATTTTACGAATTGTGGTAGACAGGCATCTTACAACCCATTTGAATAAAATAAAGTCAGAATTATACTAATAACAAGGTTAGGTACGAAGGTTCCAGGTTTTGGGGGGTGTTTCAAGCTATGAATAAGAGCGCTCAGTCTATGAATACGAAGCACCTGAAACATAAAAGTAATGTTATATATATATATATATACACACATACATATATATATATATATATATATATATATATATATATATATATATATATATATATATATATATATATATATATATGTTTTGGGGGGTGTTTCAAGCTATGAATAAGAGCGCTCAGTCTATGAAAACGAAGCACCTAAAACATAAAAGTAATGTTATATATATATATATATATATATATATATATATATATATATATATATATATATACTGTAAAACGGTTATATTTCTCGAGACCTTTATTTCCTGAAATTTGACACTTTTTGTTCCAAATTCTTTTTTTCCCGCCCACACACACCCAAATGTTCTGGCGTGTGCACAGGCAACTGTTTTCAAATATTTTGTATGCTGAATGCATTGTTGTTGCTTACATGCAGAAAAACAAAGATAATCAGCTGACATGCTCAATCAAGCCCGCTGCCAAAACAAACTTTAAACTCATGAAATATGTGCCCGTGTGGCATTTAGAGCTACATTTTACAGATTACAGCCTGTAGAATTACGCGGATAGGTAAAGCAACAAATGGGAATGTACGGCAATGCACACACTTTCAGAACACTAAATCTGGATTTTTTCTTTCTGTTTATATAATAACTTGATAATAATTCAAAAATAGATAAATTCATAAACGAATAAACTGAAAGTTTTAATGTACATTTATTAACAAAATATACAGAAGGAAAGAATCCAAATGGGAGTACATCTGTATTTATCGTTCAGTAGCAGGTGCCCATTGTCTCTCACATCATACCAACAATATATATATATATACATAAATTTATATATATATATATATATATATATATATATATATATATATATATATATACATATATATATATATATATATATATATATATATATATATATATATATATATATATATATATTTATATATATTTATATATAAAATAAAGATAGATAGATATAGATAGTTATAACAAAAGTAACTTAACGTTATGTCTGCGGAAAAATACATACCTCATAGTGTCATCTTTGTTCATATTATATCTTATGTGGATAGGACTTGTACAATGCAGTTTATTATACATTTGTATTTTAAGTATCTTTACTGAGCATATGGAATTCATATCAACTTTGAAAAACAAGACAAATATAAAATAGAAAGTACAACTCAACTTTACACAAGAAAAAAGCATGTTCACAGTTCACGTGGTCGTAGTCTGTTCTCTCATGTACTCTATCAGGATCAAGTTTAACGTGCCTCAGATTTTGTAACTTGTAAGTGTTTGATGGTCCTCATCGTAAACTAGGATTGCTGATTTCTTTGCATTGAAGTAAAACAGCTAAATCCTCCTATACTTATATACAATATCATGGATTCTGTCTAACCTACCTTTTGTGGTACATGCAGTGGCAAGATCATCCACATACCCCTCAGTTGAGTTGGGGATGCACACGATCTTGTAACAAAGATCTGATTTTTCCAAGGACACTAAGAGAGCATTAATGAAAGCGGTATACTTAAAAAGGTAAAGAACCCTGACCTGATGAATGCTGCGAGGTACATTTTACCATACTGACACCAATTCTAACCCTATATGCTTCAAATCGTCACAGGCCCTAAAAAGTATTTGCCATGTCAGTCATAAAGTTGAATGAAGAGTCTGTTTGTCTGGACTCCATCAAAAGCCTCAGAGACATCAAAGTACGACACAAAAATATTCTCCAAGGCATCCAATATCATCTCCTGTAGCTGAATTGCTGTGTGCAGACAGGACTGTTTCTTTCTGCGTGCCCCCTGAGACTGTATTAGGCCCTGTGTCCCACCACCATTTCTCTTGGCGACCACATAGAATAACCTCACAAATCTTGTTAAAGTTACAGGAGTGTGACGTCCCAATAGTTTTTAGTATCAAAGCAACACATGTATTTCCCGTTGAAGAGTGAATTCCTCTTCTTATGATATAGTTGTATTATAAGGTCAGAATTGGTTTAGGTCTGGCATATTTGATATGCTCCGCACTTATTCCATTGTATCCTGGAGACGTAGCTTAGAGACAGCTTTACTAATCTCCTCCTCTTTAAAAGGAACTGCAGAGAAACCGCTATAGTATTCCTTCCTTACCTGTTCTATTTATTACATCATCAATGTTATCATACACTAGGTTGGCTCTACTCAAGAAAGCGTTAATAGGGTCAAGAGAGTCAGCCAATGGTAGAGTATGCTACTTTCATATGGTTTCATCATTGCACTACCGCCAGCTCTTACAATATAATATCATTTTCGTAAACCTATTTCCCATCAATGCATCCACCACCACGTAGAACAGCACATACAAGGTGACTTGCACTAGCAAGTACAGTGTATTGTCATTCTGCTGCCTGCTTGTCCAAAAGGAGAACTAGTACAGCTGGAAGGTGGTCTATGTCGTCACAATAGGATGAAGTTTCCATCACTGTGTTGTGTAGTAGTGCACACACACCCTGAATTAACTGTACAAGTTCTCTTCGATCTGCGCATATCACAGACTGACACCTCCTTTTATGACCGATGATGCATGTACCCTCTAAACTCACATTGAAATATCATCTTTAGAGAACATGGAAATTAAAGTCATTTGCTTATTCAAGATGCACTATACTTTACTATTGTGTACCTGTCTTTATATTCCTTATAACGCAACACTGCGCTACTGCCAAGTACTGTAAATCACTTAAGTATAGCGGGAACAATAAGATAGCGATAATAGCGCTCTGCCAATATGCGCTATAATAACATCCCCGTCTATATTAAATTCTTAATTGAACATGCTGCTTCTGTTTCCATTCACCGCTATACTTAAATCACGCTATCCATGGCAGTACCATAATTGCGCTGTATAATGTTCACGCCATATTTAAGTGATTAAAAGTAACTGATCTGTCGAACACCGGACCCACCCACATCGCTTTGCCACTATTTGATATATCGGTGCCTATCGTTTGATCAACGATTGTGACTCCAGACATCATACAGGTGTATGGAGTAGCTTTGAGAGGACCTGAAGCAGCAATATCTTGTGTGACGTTTTACTCCATTCATAAACACATATAAGAACAAATAATGCAGATAGAATTTCAAATGTTAGAATAACATGATGAATATATTGAGATAATAGTTATTTTCACATCATTTTTCTTTTTCAAAGTCAACAAGGATATTTACACTACCAATATCAAAACCTATACTTTTACATATTTTACAAAAGATGCTAAAAGTGCATCTATGATAAACTTCTCTGACTACTATCAAAGATAATATTTACAGTTTGTGAATGAATGTACTACACAATAAACATAAACCTATATATAAACACACACATACACAGTCATATACTTATATATATATATACATATATATATATATATATATATATATATATATATATATATATATATATATATATATATATGTATATACATATATATATATATACATATATATATATATATATATATATGTATATATATATATATATATATATATATATATATATATATATATATATATATATATATATATATATATATATATATATATATATATATATGTGTGTGTGTGTGTGTACATATATGCATATGATATGTGTGTATATGTGTATGTCATGTCTATTTCTTTCAACTTGATAGAATGACACACTTTGATATTGGAACAGGCGCTGGAACAAAACTCCTTAGACTTTAGTTTTAAATACAGGACTGCTGGGATGTGCCCATATGTTGAACCAATTACATTATTTTAAGAATGTTTATTTTTTTACTGATCTTGCTATAACAGCCTTCCTAATTCATTTCAATGTCTTTTACCATTTATACATTTCAATGCCAAATAAATATGACAAGAATAATAGGATGAAAGCAATCGTTGTTACGTAAATTGTGATTAAGTATTTTGCCAGGTAAGTTTATAGATGTGGACACCTGTAAGATTTGATAAACAAAATTCCTTTTCTTTACGCTCTGTTCTGTATGGCTACTGATGGTACATAGAAGTGGCAGATCACTCTGGAAATATCACAAAACCAACCACATTCCTGTCTAATTAAATTCAAAACTTGGCCTTCTTTTATGAAATTGGAAATTTATTTACTGTCATCCCTTTTTCCAACATGGACAACGCATAAGCCACAATACGAATAAGCCATAATTGCCAGTACTTACTACATGGGGAAAATGTGGTTTATTAAGAAATGCCTAGTCATTATTTGGCCATTATTTTGGAAATGTACTGATAGGTGGAATTCAAAATAAAACTCCAACACATTTGGTTGTCATTGTCTTCGATGACCAGCGAATGCAGTCCTTGAAAGCAATTTTCAAAAGTTGTCATTCCACGTCTCTTGTTTTGCTATAGTGACATGTGGACGCTCCGATGGCATTCCTTTTTTGTCGAGAAGCCAGTAGGTGAAAAGTGATCCTTTTCCCTGAAATCAAAACATGTATTAATACAAAAAAGAAAAAGTCTGGTGAGTTAGATAATTCCTTTTAAATACTTAAGTACGTGAAGGTTAAATCAGGAACATGTCGCCTATATGTAGGCCACCGTCCATCTACTATACATACATACATACATACATACATGTACATACATACGTGAAACAGCTTGTTTACCATGTCCTCTACAGGAGTTACAACTTTATTTTCGGACAGTCTCCGTAAAAACTCATTGGTCTCTCCAAAGTTGCCCTCTGGTGCCTGCCATTGCCTGGTGGTCACCGGTCCTGGGAGTGCAAGTTTGAACCCGAACGCAGAACAGAGTGGCATCAATGACATGATACGAGCCATGAGTTTTCTTTGTAGCAGATACTGTGGTGCAAATGTCAGAAGCAAGACGGACCAAGGTTTCCACAGGAGATCATCCAAAATAAAGTTGCAACTCCTGTCGAGACTGTGGTCCGCCTTGTTCCTGATTTTTGCACTATTGCATCTGCTGCACTTCCTATCACTTAAGCCCACATTCAGGTAGTGCACTGATTGTTAAACACTGCTTGTGTTTATTGATATAGTTTTTAATAGACAGGAAATGATATGGAGTAGGATATAATAACTAATAACCAACAATTGCAAGCATTTTCCTGAGTTGAACATACCAAAGAAATTGCCATTTCAACTCCATTGTGTTGATTGTTATTGCCATTGCAAAAAGTGAATATGATGAAATAACAACCAATCAGTCAGGTTATGCAATCGACCTGTCTTGTACTGTCAATCTAAGAAACACATTCCCTGATAGGCTTGAAAGCCTAGTGTTGGAATTTAAAAAAACTTATGGGCATCATTTAGTACCAATTTTTTCCAGCTGTCATAAAAATAATGCAACTAAAAAGAAGAGTTATATGACCCCGATGTTGAGGGAACAGATTGAGAAGACCACAAATTCGTGGGTCTGGCCTTCTAAGAATATCTTGAAGGAAAGTAATTCATATCAAATGTAAAGTGCATCAGCATCAAAACAAGATTCCTCAAAATGTTCATGAGTAACTTTTTAGGAACCACTAAACCACTTCACTGCCCATCCTGTCCCAATGTTGAATATCCATATTGCTGCTAAATCCTTCTTTTCTTGTTTAACTCGTGTAATAGGAGTGGTAGAAAAGGAAATTCCCTTTCCTTTACCCTGTTACTTCTGTTTTGGCATCCATAAGCGGCACCATTTTAAACACCATTTTAAAACATCACGTCCTCCCATGGGTCATGAGTCATGGGTACTTCAGTTTCCCCGACCAGTTACAACTGGCTAATCAAAACTTACCCACAACATGGCAAAAGATGACGAAAAACGAAATTTCAAAATCCAAGACCTTGAGACCATTGTCGCAATACGAATGCCTTGAAGTAGCCAAAAATTGACCTAAAATTCATTTTGTACTTGTGACCTTATTTTGTCTAAGTACAATACAAAACTTTATTGATACCAAAGATTTTAGCAAGAACCTTCCAACCTGTCTCATTTTAATGTGATAAGCAAGCACTTTACCCACGATACCTTTTATCATTGCATTATTAAACTAAGTTAAATACTGTAGAACACACATATGACGCGTGTCCCAAATATAGCGACTTGGGGAGTTTTCACATCATAGCGTATCTTTATGTTAGCGACGGTAGCCGCCGCTGACAGCGCCAGTACAGTAAAAAAAAGTATAGCGTTTTTATATATAGCGAAGCAGAACCACACGCTATGTACGCTATATATAAACATACACTAGCATTGTGTGTTCTACAGTATGCATATCTTAAGTCTCTACAGGTTTAGCAAGCAAAACGTCCCTTCTAAATTTCAGGTGTGTTAAATATTTTTATTGTACCTTAAAACGCGGTAAATTTTCATTTCAAATTAAGTTCCTTAATTGCCATATCACATTACTGTATTTAATTCCCAATACTTTCAAAAATGCCATGGACTTCGCTCTACAATACAGCACGTTTCCAGGGCAAGCCAGGCCAATTGATGATTGCATTTCTATATTCATTTACCTTGATATCGATATATCCCCTTTCTTCCATGGTATACATGTTGAACTTTTTCAGTGCTGTATGCGTCTCACCACTGATGTGGATTTTAAGAGCTGAAATTAATAAGAGGATATTCCGTTTATGCTTGCACACCCTGTGGTCGATTAAAATCCTAACAGAGTCCCTCACATCATGATGCAATGAAACTTAAATATAACTGGGATTTTCTTTCAGCTACTTTCTGTAATATAGGTGCATTTTTTCTTTTACTCTACAGTTACTATCAGAGTTATTGGTAAATGATCCTATGATGCATTTTCTAATTAAAGATTAATCTCAAAATATAGCTATTGTAGTACATGGAGGGAGGGAAACACGAGCTACATTAGCAAGTACGTTATGCATAAAAGAACACTAATAATAGATTAGTATAGGATAAATTTGAATTCTTAACATTACGTCAAGGCCATCATTTAATTGACAAATAAGGCAATAGGAAACTGAATATCAAGAGACTTTTTGTTATCTGATGAGAATGGAATGCCATCTTTGCAAAAAGGCTATTTATATTCGATTTTTTTTCTTTAATATGAAATGAATATGTATGTTTATTAATCTATGAGGAAAAAATTAATTTCCTTCCTAAAATGACTACTAGTATAATCTTTATAGAAGGAAGATGTTTCTTTCAAAAAAAATTAATTGTCTTTAAAGAAAAATGATTTTTATTTAAAGAAAAAAAAGTTTTTTCTTTCAAGAACTATTGCCCTGTTTTGCAGCAATGGCATGTCATTGATTCTGGATTTTACCCCCTGGTAAATCCTAACATGTACTGACCCTGTCCGCTTGACTCCATCCTCGAGGCAGTGTTCACGGTATCTCCAAACAAACAATAGCGTGGCATCTTGAATCCCACTACACCCGCCACACAGGGACCTGAGAACAGACAAGGAACATTTGATAAATTAATGACCTGCTCTAAAACTAAAAACTATCTAACTATATATATATATATACACATATATATATATATATATATATATATATATATATATATATATATATATATATATATATATATATATATATATATATGTATATATATATATACAGGTGAACTCTGATATGACAGACCACTGTACGATGGATTTTTGCATATGACGGACGATATGCTTGGTCCCAGTCCGATGCATATCAAGTATTCGCCATATGTATATGACGGATTTTGCATATGACAAACCGATTTTCCTGGTCCCATTAAGTCCGTCATATCCAAGTTCACCTGTATATATATATGTATATATATATATATATATATACATATATATATATATATATATATTATATATATATCTATATCTATATATATCTATATATATATATATATATATATATATATATATATATATATATATATATATATATATATATATATAATATATATGTATGTGTTTGTGTGTGTGTGCAGGGAGGGGTGGGGGGGGGTGATTATGGGTTGTATCAATAATCACCTCAACAACTAAAATGATAGTGGTCACTGAAGTGCAGGTGCCTTGTTAGATCGATAACACAATATTTTATAAACATATTTCTAGTTTCCTGTGTGATTAGGGCTAGGTCTTGGGCTAGGGTTAAGTTTAAGGTTAGTGCTATGTCCGGGTAATATTAGAAAAGAAAATACAAAAAAATTACAGAATTACAAAATATGTGTGTTTTTATGTATGTGTGGATATTTACACTACTACCAAGACAAAACGTCATTTTAAATCCAAGTACATGATCCTAAAAAAGACAAAGGGTCGATGTATATGTGAGGGGTCAGACCTTATTTCCCCCACTTTTAAATTCTACACTTACACAGAAGTTATGAAAATAAATATCGCCAAGATATTCAGATGGAAAATGCTTACACTTTTCTAACTTCTTAATGTAGATTGTTAATTGCTTTTTTGAAACTTAAGACGACTCACCAAAAGTACGAACAACTGTGTATACATATTGCTAACTGCATGTGAACGAACTACCTTTTAACGAAGTGTCGACGTTTTTGTATTTGGTAAAATATTATTGTGAATGGGTTTGTAAGTCATTGTTTTCATTATACATTTGTTGTTATGTATACTCTTTTTGGAATATAACAAAGGGATTTGAAGGTGTGAATAACACTTTGTGTGGCGTCATTGAGCAGTCGGTGATCTGATAGTTTGTGAAGACTTCGCAGATATTTATATAGGTGCAAACAATGCTTGCCATTTCCATACTTATGTGTGAACTCAAATACTATGGCTTGCTGACGTAATACAAATCGCGATCATCTAACAACCAGCTGGGATTCTTTAACTCACGTGTGAAATATACACATGTCAGTTTCAATTTTCAGAACTATCTGCAAACTCTTCAATGGATGATGGCCCTGTTTGTGGCCTCTGCAAGGGGCACACCTTATGGTGTGCAATAGGAGTTGGAACCTCCCGGTGAATCCTAAGCTGGTGTGGCACCCTGCTCGCCTTATAAAAGAAGGAGGGTGTGTGGATCTGTCTATGGATACCTTGCGTCTAAACCTTCCTTTGGTCCTCTTTGTATCTGAAGGCTCTGCTATTACTATCACTCTTTTTCGTCTTTCACCTAGAATGATTATGCTTTGTCATTGTTCTCCTTGGCTTTTTGCTTGTTTCTTATGGCAATAAATGATGACCTTTGTGTGTCGATGTGCCTTTAAACACTTATTCATTCACTCCTGTTTGTGAAATCTTTAAAATGGATGGACTTGGTGACATTTGGATTGTTTCCCACGCTAACTTGTATCATAAAAGTCTGTCGTTCCTAACATTACCCATCACCCCTTGTTCACCTGCCTTACCTGTAAGTGTGGCGACATGTGCAGAGTATTGACACGGAAACTTAAAAGAAATCTTCCTTTCTGATGTAAACAGCAGGATGTTGCTTATGTATGGCATCATAACATGTATGTCTGTAGCCACAGGCCTATATGGATATGCGAGGCTGTGATGCTATAGACGAAGGTACACCACGTGACAGGTAGTCCAAAATTAACTAGTGGCAATGGCCTGTCAATGGGTAGCCTGTCGTCAATACCATAACTAGATGCTATCCCTTGTCCATAGACGGAACTGCAGTATAACTTACCCTTATGCTGGTGGTGGCTAATTTGGCAAATACAAAATGATGTAAAAAACCTGAAAATGATTGAAGACCTGTTACTTGGATAGTCATCTGAAAGTACTCTGCAAGACCTTACCAATGAATATCATCATGGCCGGGTTTAGATGGTCTTCAACAATCTTTGCATTCTTGTGCTTTGGACGAAAGAAACATCAGTATCAGCATCAGTATGTTTAAGTGACTGCTGGTACAACTCCCTTGTGTGGCATTTGTGTAAACTCAGTAGGCCACAAGCCCATAAGTAGATCGAGTAACTCTATCGTCGGGTATGCCGTTGTTTACATTCTGAGATTGATAGGCCATACCCACGATAGAGAAAGGCCAATGCAAAACTTTTCCACTGCGCCCAAGAAACTGGGCGCGGACATTTCCAGGCCAGTCTGGCCACCCAAACCAACTAAATTCGTTTCCTACCTTGGTAATTAACGTTATGTCCATCATTTCCCGTATCAAACCTATCACCTTCTCACACGTGTGCTGCTCGACTAGTCATGCCTCGAATTCAATGGCGGAACGGACACGGTGAAAATTATCGCTTCCAGCCAAAAAATTCTCATTTCTCGCACTCTGGACGGATTTGAGTGCTGTAAAAGCGTCATAACAGTTTTTTGGGCGCAGTGGAAAAGTTTTGCATTGGCCTTTCTCTATCGTGGGTATGGCCTATCAATCTCAGAATGTAAACAACGGCATACCCGACGATAGAGTAGCTCGATCTAGCCCATAAGTAGTATAGGTGCAGGCAGTCATTGCCATAGATTTAAGGTGTGTATGGTAATTGGCCGCTTGTTTCATTTCCCCCTTATCTAGCTCATACCTATTGACATTTAACCATCCTTAATCATGAGGTTTCGCGTGGTTCGCTATTGGGGATTCTTTCGCTGCACTTAGTTTAGTTCAAACCGTGGCGACCAGGAGTCAGTTTAGTAGTTTAGTATAGGAGTTGGCCATTATATTAATGACCATACATAATATGATAATGAATTAACTTTAATTTTTTGTAGCAGATCACGATTGCTGCATGATGGTATACAAAAACACATAGAGATAGCTTCGGTCAGCAAATATGAATCGAATCAGGATATTTCTTCAAATCAGGTGCTCTATCGGGATATAGCAAATGGGGTCTGAAACTACTGAAATCAGTAGATTTGAATCCCGAAAGGGGCACACCTTCTTGGCTTGTTCAATGGTGTGCAGCAGGAGCTGTCACCTCCCAGGGAACCCTGGGCTGTTGTGGCACCCTGTTCGCTTTATAAAAGGAGGGGGATGTGTGGATCTGTCTGTGGATACCATGCATCTGAAAGATCCTTTGGTCCTCTTTGAATTTGAAAGCTCTGTACTTTCTCTTCCTCCTTTTCTTCTTTCACCTAGAATTAATATGCTTTGTCATTGTTCATCAACAAGACACAAGACCACATTTTTTGGAAAAACGTTATGGCATTAAGTAGCTTCTGTGTGCCGATGTGCCTTTAAGCCCTCATTCATTCATTCATTCAGTAGAGGTGACAGGTATGATAGCTCTCTGCACTTACCTGTGTGTATTCCAGCCCTGAGTTTGAGGAGTTCACCTTGTCTGTGTGGAACATTCACCTGGTGGATAGACTTTAGCATATCCAGGGCAAAGGTGGCGACCTCTGCCGAGTGTTGGTCACCATTCCTGTTGGGTAACCCCGATACCACCATGTACGCATCGCCTGAATGCAAGAAAAAAACACATTTCAGTTATGTCGCCTGAATGCAAAAAAAAACATTTCATTTATGTTGCCTGAATGTAAAAAAAAACATTTCAATTATATCGCCTAAATTAAAAAAAGAACATTTCGTTCAAAAGCGCTTAAGAGTCATTGGACAGTTGTCATGGTCCATATAGTCAATTAAACCCCTTTCAAGATAGCAATGTTTTCAGCTGTTTCTTGAAGTTTTGCGCACTATCAGCAGCCTTGATGTTGTTAGGGAGCTCATTCCAAAGGCGTGGTGCATAGGCACAGAATGCTCTGTCAACAAACCAACATTTCGTTTATATCGCCTTGATGCAAACAAGAACATTTCGTTTGTGTGAAAAGTGTAAGTATGACCTCAAAAAAACTTTTTTTAATGATATTTTGAAAATGATATCGGAATTAAAGGGTGTCTTGAATCGCCCTAGTATTCATTCTGATTATGTTAGGAATTGCATTTGTAGTTTCATTTATCGCAAATTTCCCTGCCTATGTTAAAACTAAATCTTGTCTTGCAGGTCTCATTGCAATGTATGTATGTATGTATCTTTATTGACCACAATTTAAAATCATGACTTGTATCTAAAATCAATACAAGAGTTTTCTCATAATGCATACAAAAAGAAAGCATATGTGTTAAAAGGCACTTAACAGATAAAACCGGGAAACAGATCATAAGCAGAGTAATTCATGTCATAATCATTCTGCGGTTGCGCCATCTATGTGTTTGCTACAATGCTATACATATTGCTTTGCAGGTAGTCCAACATTCAATTCTGGAATTTGTTTATCATTTTTCTCTGCAAGTATATGACCAAATTGCAACTAACCATATGTTACTGGTAGAGAAAATCAGAGTAACAGAGAAAAACACTCACAGACCCCACGACTGCCCATTTCGGATTCGCAACTGGCATGTTCAATGATTTTGTACCTTTACCAGGAACAGTCAATAAACATACAAATACAAATGGTATGCATGTAGCGTTTTCGAAATATAACCTTGACTCTTCCACGCATTGCAATGACAAACGCAAACACACGCTGTATTGGCGTTATATGTAAAGTAAATACTATAAATGGTTATGTCAGGGTGCTACATGTGCTATTGTTTTTTTACATGTTTTATTTATGTCAAATGATTTCGTGATGACCAGGTGAGTCATCTAGAGGACAACTTCAATACCATTGCCCTTTCATTGTTTTGTACTACTTTTGGAAACAACAGACAACCTTCTTTGAATTGCCTTGGTCCAACACAGTCAGTAAGAATTTCTATGCTTCTCTCCTTTATATTATATATAATCTAGGTTTACAGCATTTGTATGAATGTGTAAAGAATTAGGATTGTTTATCTTTAAGCTGTTTATTAAGTAAATCAGTGTGTATTTGTATAATAAAATTGACAGTAATTTGTCCTTACATAATATCCTGTCAATTATGTACTTGTGACTAAATATATACTTTTTGACTAAATGTGTACTTTGTGATGTGTTGGTATCATTGTATACATGAAAGTTATGTATGATATTAGTTTAATCTCAGACAATATGCATAAATTTAAAGATGGAAATGAAGAAAGACAAATAAATGGTTTTAGTCAAAGTACAAAACATTATCTTTTGTACATTACAATTACAAATGTTACAGTATTTTTCTTTGTAATGTCTTGACAGCTGCAAGTGTTATGAAATGAAAGTACACAATGTATATAATTGAGATTGCAGCTCCAGTATTTGCATCTACCACTTAAAACTGGTTAGTCACGACATAGCTGTATGATATGGCATTTTATTATTGCTTGCATTGGATTGTCCAATCAGCAATCAGGATTTGTACCATGTGACCGGTCATTAAATCCCCATAATGCCCTGTGACGCAGGGCATTACATGTCACCTCATAATGCCCTACAGAGCTAACTAGGTCAGTCAACCATATATATCACAAGATGCTAAAAATTTGATCACAAGAAACGTCTTATGCAGGGAAGCAATAATAAAAACCTTAATAACTGTTCACCAGGGCAGTATGTGTATTAAATGTGTGCCTTCAGGCATCCTGACAAGACCTCGGGCCTTCGGCCCTCGGTCTGGCCAGGATGCCTTCAGGCGCACATTAAATACACATACTGCCCTGGTGAACAGTCATTAAGGCTTTAATAAGACAACAATACGAAATACGATCTTTCAACTTCTGCAATAATACATAACAGCTACATTGCACAATATTCATAATAGGGTTACTGGCAACTGGTCTCTGGCGACTTGTGTCGCTACACAACTCTATGGCAAGCATTTTGAGAGTTTATTAAAGGGGAACTAAAGGCTCACATACATATTAGCTTATATGAAAGTAATACACTTGAAGAATAGGATGCTGTCCTCCTTTTCCTCTTAGTAATCCCATGAGGGGAGAATTCTGTGTATTGCCAGCAGACTCAGCCACCCCCAAGCAGCCCCTGGTAGCAGCCATGTTTTTCAACTGCTATCAGCTGTGAGTCAAATGGGTGGCAGCCCACTTCATGTCCCCTAGATCTGAGCAGTGTATCATAGACTGCATAAGTGCTCTACACACCAACTCTCTTTGAAAGTTGCATAACAACTTGTATGAGTATCAAACAGGTGAATGGTAAAATCATGAGCAGCAATTGACTGTACAAAAAGACAGGGTAGTAGAATTATATTTCATATATTTCCTGTTGTTAAATTCAGACAAAAACAGTGGCTAGCATCACTGAATTCCTGTCCTGAAGCATGTAATTTTATGTTCAGACCACTTTGCTGATGCGTTTTATACCAGGAATCATAAATGCAGTCAGGATTACTCAACAGGATGGTGCTGTGCCATTCAGTGTTTTTGTTTTCAACCCTTCTGTATCAACTGCTACATTTAGCAAGCACAGAGAGACAGCTTTAAGTTTATTAGCATACAATTCTAGGTACCTAAACATGGTCATCATTAATCTGTACAATTGAAAATAGACTTTAGGATTGTGTTGGTTGTTTTACAACTTGGGTTTTGTTTAATATCTAGGTCCCTTTGGCAACAACAAAAGGAAGTAACAACTCCTTAAAGGAAAAGGTTAAACAAAGGGTTCATTATAACCTTGTGGCATTACACATCTAGATCCCAGGACACAGAAGTTAGTCAACGCAGGAAATAGCTAGCTATCAGTACTTGGAACATCAATCATTTCCCTCAGCTTAGTATTTGTGTAGGTTACATGAAAGAAAACAGTTGTTGTAGAACAGCTAGCTTCAAGTAAAATCAAATACTGAAAATCTGGATGATTGGTGATGTACATACTAGTATTGTTTTTATTCAACCCTTCCTTCATAGTCACACAGGTATCCAATGTATTTGAATATGACAGATGTTGAGCTATGTTCATGAATTTTCAAATAACCTTATGATTTGCTGTCCCCCAAGTCCCCTTTTATAAGTAATCCTGACTGTAGTTTGTGATTCCTTACATAATACGCATCAGGGAAGTGGTCTGAACATAGAACTGCATACTTCAAGACAGGTGGATTTACAAGTTTCAGTGACTGCTAGCCACTGTTTTTGTCTGAATTTACCAACAGGAAATATATGAAAAATAACTCTACCACCCTGTCTTTTTGTACAGCCAATTGCTGCTCATGATTTTAACATTTACCTGTTTGATACTCATACAAGTTGTTATGCAACTTTCGAAGAGAGTTGGTGTGTAGAGCACTGCAGTCTATGATGCACTGCTCAGAGCTAGGGGACATGAAGTGGGCTGCCACCCATTTGACTCACAGCTGATAGCAGTTGAAAAACATGGCTGCTACCAGGGGCTGGCAGGGGGTGGCTGAGGCTACTGGCAATACACAAAATTCTCCCCTCATGAGATCACTAAGAGAAAAAGGAGGACAGCATCCTATTCTTGAAGTGTATTACTTTCATATAAGCTAATATGTATGTGAGCCTTTAGTTCCCCTTTAAGCATTACCAAATACCAATAAATCATTTTTTAGTATTTATAAATCATTTTCTAGTATTTATAAATGACTGCATTTACAAATATTAGAAAATGAATTACAAATATTAGAAAATGAATTATAAATACTAGAAAATGATTTATAAATACTAAGAAATGATTTACTTGTATTTAGGAATGTGCATGCTTCTCTAATACTGATAAATCAATTACAAATATTAGAAATTATTTTCTAGTATTTATAATTATTTTCTAATATTTGTAAATCATTTATTAATATTTGTAATTATCAATAAATATTAATAAATATTTTCAAGTACTAAATACTGCTTAATAAACTCTCAAAATGCTTGCCTTACAACTCTTTGTATTGTAGTATTCTAGTGCCAATGTCCTCCTGACACTCAACATTCATAGATGATTGTCACCCAGGCGATTGACATCCAGCGGCCAGCAGGCATGCAGTGGCTCCACCTCCCGGGGGGGGGGGGGGGGGCACTTGGGTATTTAGGGGGGTGCATACGTTCGTTATCAAAATTAAAAAATACCCCTAAAGCACTGATTTCTGGCCAAAAAAGCACCATTATTTTAATAAAACGCTGATTTTTTCCACTAAATAAACACCCCTTCTTTTATCAAAACACTGACATTGGATGAACGGGAACACGTATTTTAACTTAAGATTTTATAATCCTCTGCTTGTTTAGCGGCAGCAAGTAGCGGCAGCAAACTCGGAAGCCCTGAGTCACTTCGGGAGTCACTCGGCGTCAGAGCCGCGTATATTTCGTGGATTGTAAGGGGATTTTGGGGATTGACCCCCATACTTCGTACCTGGGTACAAAAAAGTACCCTTCTTTTACAAAATCGCGGACATGCGGAGGTCTTAAAAAATGACCCCTTCTTCCGCGAAATACGTAACGAAGGTGCGGCCCCCCTCTGTACCTGAGTGCCCCCCCCCCGGGCTCCACCTCACCATAAAGGGGTCAATCACCACTGTCGTACTGGGCCTAAGGAAACGTCTTAATTTCACTAATTAATGAACAGCAAGCTAAGACATACCAAATGCTGCTCTGACCAACATATTACATCATTAGGTGATTAAGGTAGAACGTACACAATTGCAAACCACATGATATGATCACTTCCAGATGTTAGCAATTAGTAGTTGTATTCAACATGTTCAATAACGTATGGGTGGTCTGTCATAACACTACTCATTGGGCAGAAACACCACAACACATTATGTAATGTTTTCGTTAGGCTTGCTATTGCGTTGTTCGTAATGTTGAATTGCCAACTATACTATATAAACGTTGTAGAAAAACTCGACCGTTAGCTCTATCTTCTATTATTTGATTCTCAGGAAGCATTTGACTGTATTATACTGGGGACTAGTTTTAATGATTTCTGCTATGGGGCCCTACACACACACACACCTGTAATTCTGATTTGTGAGATCGTTTCCTAACTTTCCCATTTTAAAGCAACTTTTTTATTTGGGCGTAATTTGAGCTGATATTATTCTAACATAACCCTAAACCTAATCAGACCAAAAACAAAAGATATTTGTAAAAACATACTGAGAACGACCTCAGAAAGCACCACTATCATTTTAGTTTTGGGGGTGAGCTCCCAAATCAAAATTACACGCACACACATACACACATAATACATACTACCCACACACACACACACACACACACACACACATATATATATATATATATATATATATATATATATATATATATATATATATATATATATATATATATATATATATATATATATGTATATATATATATATATATATATGTATATATATATATATATATATATATATATATATATATATATATATATATATATATATAATTATATATATATATATATATATATATGTATATGATTTCAAATATGATACAATATCGCACATATTTTAACTTACCTACAGTCTCCACTTTATATGCGTCGTATCTCTCAATCCTGACATCAAACATTTCATAAAGTTGGTTCAACATGTGCACGACTTGTATGGGGGTACTTTCAGAGCACATATTAGTGAATCCAACAATATCCGTGAAAAGGATGGATACGCACTCGTAGCTTTCCGGCGGCACTCGTTTTTGTCTCTTCAGTTTCTCGGCGACGCCTCGCGGAAGGATCTGGTACAAGAGGAAATTAGTCCGTTTCTTCTCCTGATATAAATCCTCGGTTTTCTCCACTAGATCTGAAGCGAAGTTGTGGATGTCGTTGGTCATTCTGTGAATGGACACAGCGATGGCCGGACCAGAGATGAGAATG
>OZ012697.1:7526967-7561924 GCA_963942565.1 Maea johnstoni
ACACCAAGCGAGGGCCTGCTTGAAAAAACAATTGTGATTCATAAGTGGACCTTAGTATGCGAGCCATAGGCAGTATTCCGTTGACCAGCACACGAAATCACTCACGAATACACGATTATCTATCTCACCATTCACGAGTGTTGGAGTATGTTTCTCTAAGGATCAAAACGAGAAATAAAGCTTTATTCATCTTCACAGATCACGTGCGTTACGGTGTGTAGGGCACACGCCCCATTGTTGGGTTAGTAGTTGTTCGTATTTACCGTAAAATGCACTTAAATTGTATTTCTATGCCGTCGAGAAAACCTTGTAAAAGATGTTAATCGTTCATTTTTGATATCAACCTTTATATTAACCTATATATATATATATATATATATATATATATATATATATATATATACATATATATATATATATATATACATATATATATATATATATATATATATACATATATATATATATATATATATATATATATATATATATATATATATATATATATATATATATATATATATATACATATATATATATATATATATATATATATATATATACATATCGTGTATGTGTGTGTGGTGTTTTTCCGCGTGTGTGTTTTTCGGGTCATCTGTATTTTTCATATTTTGATATTCAGCGTAAGAATTGTTGTTTTGTGTAAGATGGAAGTAAATAGGATACTCTTTACTGGTCTCTAGTCAATGGTCAGAATTTAAGAATACAGTGCAAAGACGTTGGCTAGATGTGGGTTTGATTCGCAATGAAATCAAATCATTTCTTTTTCAAGCATATTGATTAGATAAATTAGCCATCCACGCCAATAGAATAAATCTTTTCTAAGGATAAGTTCTGATTTAATACATTACTACAAGTTAATGTTCCTATTCCATACTTAAAAACCCTTATAAATCCGTGGAAGGCAGTCAGTAGCGTGTCATGACTGCACGATTCCGGGATAAAGTTCATGCAATTACGAGACGAGTGTAAAGGCTTGGTACAGTATTTGAATTTGGCGCCAATACTACGCTGTCGATGACGTCACCAATCAGGTCAGCGTGAGTTGCCGACTTCAATAATTGTCGTGTCAATTCCTATGGGAAAACCGGCTCAGGTCTAAATGATTAGGTGTGATTCAATAGATGCCAATGTTTTAATATACTCCCCCCGCATGTGCTTGAAGGTCGGACATATTTGTACCACTATATCTTGTCTCGCATGCACTACATTTGTACTAGTACGCTGTGAGGACTGGTTGCCTTTCGCAGCATATGGTGTGTAGGAATTTGAAAGAAATAGTGCACGGAAGATCAGGCGCGCCTGACACGGACATGGGAACATTTCCATTGAAAAAAACTGCAAGCCCTGCTGATCTAATACTACATGTAAAAATGTGTGTTTTCTGGTATCCGCTTTCTTTCAGGGCAGATAAAGTTAGCCACGTGACTTGGCGAGAAATGATGCCGATTTTCCAACTAGTCGAACCCATATGCTGAGGGTGCCAGTTTCAGAGTTTGCTAATAAGGGAACGGCTTGCAGCCGTATTTAAAGGCACTTAGCGTCTAGGTCACTGCTCCTTTGTTTTAGCTTTCACCATGACTAATGGCAACATGTGGTCTTTCAGTTGGTTGAGGGAGACAGGAAGTATGGCACATTTTTAACCGAACTTTCGTCAAACATTTACCCAAAAAGGTAATATTATTTTTATGACATCCACTGCAATGGGTAAACCTTACCTTAAAAAGTTGAGATTTACTGAAAAATATTGCAGGCTCTCTGCTTGAACCTTAACACTTCAAGCGAGTTACCATTTATCAATGAACATTTTTTGGGGAACATGTTCACCTAATAGTAACTAATTAATGCAATGTGCACCCACATTATTCAAAGGTTAATCATTTTCAGATCAATGGAACTCCAAAATAGTTGAATCTTTACTGATCCTCCTTACAGTGTAGTAATAACCATTGCAGTTTATTTAGTTCCGGGTTTTACCTCAGCAAAACCTTTTAACCAGTTTTTTTTCTAAAGTTCAGACATTTAATTCCTGCACCTGTTGACCGGACGTCGGCCAGTGCCTAATTTAAAAGCGCCCATGGGTAAAATGTAAAAAAATTAGCCAAGCACATCAATGACCAATGTAGCTTGCGAATCAAAGTTACGTTCAGTTGTGAGGTCATTCATGCATTCATGTCCAGGAAACAGGTTGGCAATCAAGCATGCTGTTGTGAATTACTCCCCGGATGACCGGACATTTACTGCAGGAATTAAAGGTCGGCACTGTAGGTCAATAGTTGAGGGAATACCGTGTTTAAAGGTTGGGCTGCGGGGTTGGGGAGGTGAGGGTTAAGAGAAACAATTTACTGCTGATTATCACCTTAACAACAAGCCCCGCAAGGATGAGTTAATTAACTGCTATAATCAACAGTTCCGACTGGTTTCTCAACTTAAGCTATCCAATAAATGAATAATTTAGTGGTCCACCAGAAAAATTAGCGGCCCATATCACTTCGATAACCAAAGTGGTAGCCAACAGCCATTTCATAACTGAACATTCATGGTTAATTGTGCTAAATTTATGAATTGTGACAGTTGTAATCTAATGTAGAAGAAATGTGAAACTGGATGTGATGCTTTCTGGGCAAGTAAATGTATACTTTTACTAGCCCATTCAAATTTTTGGTAGAAACAGACCGGTGGGCTACTGTCCATTTTCACCACTGCATCACTAAATATTCCGCGCGTCCTCATTCATGCATTTTCATCATATCATACATTTAACTTGTATACAAGTAAAATAACTAAATCATTCATTCATTTGATTTTTCAATGTAAAAACTCATGAGACATTGCATGAGTTTGTTATATGTCACTGGCATTCGATAGCGCAAGTCATGTAATTTTAAACTACATTTTGGATTAGTTTATATGCGGTGTAGACACCAGTGGATGTTGGAATCAGTAGATTACTTCTGATGGATTATACCACACATAGGTTTACACCTCAATGCACTCCAGGATACCATTATAGGATACTGTTACAGGATACTATTATAGGATACTATAGTGCGAAAATCTTTATCGTGATAATTGTTGCTCTAGAACCACGTGTGACCTAGATAACTATGAAACCTCGGAAATGTGAACACCTTGGGACCAAGGCAAAAGCGTTAACATTAGGGGGTGTTCACATTTCAGAGGTCTTTTCATAATGTAAAAGATACACATGGGACCGGGAAATTGTGTTCACATTAGGAGGTGTTCACATCTCTGGGGTGTTCACAATGAGAGGTTTCACTGTTGTAGTTGGGGAGTACAACACGTGTAGGTTGTCGTGTTATGTCCTAATTTAAGATAGGTGTTGATGCTCTAATACTTACCAACACTTTTTGTGAATGGGAAAATCTGCCAAGTGGTGTTTAATGTGTTAAACTTTTCATATCTGAAGTGTACCTATGTTCTGCCGCTTATTGCGAAATCTCGATATCAACCCTTATGCTGTTGGTGGCTAATTTGGCCAATAGAAAATTATGAATAGAAACCTGTAAATCTTATTTAACGTAGACAAAACGTTTGAGTATAATAGTTACCTTTTTTTTCTTAATCAAAATCTTCCAATTTTGTACACGCTCATATATTTTTTTCATTTTCTGTGTGTTATATGTACCAGTATTTGTTTTGTTTATTTGTGTGTTATTAAGAAATATAAAACATGCGTCTTGCCGAAATTTGAAAAAAGGTGTGCACCTCAGATACAAAAGGTTCAATCATGGCAGGAAAATGCTAATCATTACATTTTTTTAAATTTTAAATTGCACTTATATGTGCAACAGGAATTGTGTTCTCCGTAAAAATGTCAAACAGTTTGGTGTTTACAACAATAATGGTGTATATTTTTGTAGTGGCTAATCAGATTATGAAGCATCTCCCTTTCTTTGTGTATAATCACACAATGATATTGTGATAAATTATCAATACATTTATAAGTTGTTGTTCATTAAAGGAGAAAGATACAAAATGGTCAATCATGGCAAGAAAATGCAATTCTATGGAATGCCATTAATGCATTATTCACAATTTCTCTTTAAAGAAAAATAATTTTCGATTTTTCTTTAAAGAAGAATCAGAAATTTTTCTTTAAAGAAAAATCATTTTCTTTGAAAGAAAAATCACTTTCCTTTAAAGAAAAATCATTTTTCTTTAAAGAAAAATAAGCACCATTTTTTTTTAAAGAAAAATCATTTTTCTTTAAAGATAATTATATCGATTTTTCTTTAAAGAAAAATCAGACATTTTTCTTTAAAGAAAAATCATTTTCCTTTAAAGAAAAATATTTTTTCTTTAAAGAAAAAAATCATTTTTCCTTAAAGAGAAATAGTGAATAAATGCATTAATGGCATTCCATACAAATCATTACCTACCTTGATCATGTCATTGATTCTTGCCGAATAGAAACCAATCTCCTTCTCAATAGAAGTTTCATTTGGTTGCAAGTTTTCTCGGTGGCTTCTAACATATCGGTGGAATTCTTCTTTGCTTGCCAATGGAGGTATTGCAGGATCGCCAAATCTTGGCCATTGATTCAACTTTGCTACAGTTTTGTCAGTTTCGGCATACCTCGCCTGCAGGACGGTCATGACGTCACGAGACCCACCGGAACTGACGTAGAGGGCAGTGGTTCCCCGCTCAATTTGCAAGTTATGCACCAGGTTCCCTATCTCAACCGTCAGGAGAATCTGTTGTTGGAGGGTCCCCTTTTCTGCAACTTCCAAAACACTCCTGCAGAAAAGCACGATGGAGAGAATGGCCAGGAAAATGATAGGCATCATAGTAAGCCCCATGGTCTTGATGATCTGAAGTCGGCGGCCATTTTTGGTGGAAGGGTCGGCCGTGCAGGATTGCCCTTGCTCAGCTGATGTGTTGGTATTGGTGCTGACGGGGCGAATCTGCGCGGATTGTTGGGATAGGGAGGATCCTGGGCGAGTGGAATTGTGGGCCTGTGAGAGTTCCGTCTTATACTTCCTAACCTTAGAGCCATCTTCCACGTCATCTGGCAACAAAAATAAATGTGAATTGAAATAAGTAAAACAGTTACTTGTGGTTTGCCTAACAGCGGTTGCCATGGAACCACGAGAAATGTTGGGCTCCTAACAATGCATTTTTAAACGTTCATCCCAATATAGGGTTTATACTGGGCCCCTAACAATGAACGTTGTGAAAAGAATTATTAGGATCTCGATAAAATCTCGTACAACAACCAAATTGACAAAGCAGCACCGAGATAATGAGTTGAGCTGTTGATAAGCCACTCTGAGTCAGCAGGTATCTCTATCTTCTCGCAGACATCATGCAGTATGCAGTATCTTCAGAACAAGGATAACTAGTAATATAACACATATGATATATATATGCATATATACATATACATATATATATATATATATATATATATATATATATATATATATATATATATATATATATATATATATATATATATATATGTATATATATATACAAACTAAAACCTAAAAATTACATCATGTTGTGCTTTGATGTTGCAATATCTAAAGATTTGTCAAAGTATGTACACTTCTTCATTTGGCATTTGGCACACACACATTTGGCTTGTCTAATGGTGTGCAATAGGAGCTGGCCCCTTCCGGGGAACCCTAAGCTGATGTGGCTCCCTGCTCGCCTTATAAAAGAGGGGGAAAGTGTAGTTCTGTATAGATGTGGATCTGTCACATAGAATGAATATGCGTTGTTATTGATCTTCAACAATGACAAAGGACAGCTCTTTTGAAAACCTTTATGGCACTAAATGGCCCTTGTGTGCAGATGTGCCTTTAAGCCCTCATTCATTCATTCATTCACTGACAAGATCAAATGAGGCCCTATTGAAATATGAGCAGTATTAGCTAAGGCCAATAGTGACCAGCAACGCCTTGCAACATTAACCTATTGCCTATGGGAGCAGCCTTTTGCAATGCAATTTGTGATCAATGCTAATTGAGACAAACATGCTTGATCTATCACAAAGGTGGACTGCGAAGGAAGGAGTGGGTTTTTATGTCGCTTTTCAACACTAGAGACAGCACTCCACAACGCCGCACATTTCATATAGCGACCAGGCTAAACCGCTTGGGGATCCAGCGGAGATTCGAACCAGGTATCGTAACCATTACGCCACAGTGGATCCCCAGGAGGTCTGCAATAAAAGGTAAAGGTAAAGGTATTCGGTTTATAGTCTTGTATCCACCGAAGCGCTCACACGACCTTCCTCCCCTAGCAGACCTGTACACACGGAAACCATCTCAATCCCCCGAGGGATATTCCAGAGCAGTTGGCAGCATATAGCGCACAAGCTCTAAGCACTGCCTTATAAATTCTAATTACCCATTTTGCAGCTGGGTAGACTGAGGCAATATGGAATAAACTGTCTTGCCCAAGGACAGACCAAAGTGCCCCGGCTGGGAATTGAACCAGTGACCTACTGATTACTAGTCCGACACCTAACCAACTGAGCTACTTTGTCTCCAATACACGAGTTTAGTCAAATATAAAACGTTGTGTAATGGCAGTGGTTTGTACTGGCAATACATGCAAAGCTACAGTACAGACATTTAATTTCTGCACCAGTCGACAGGCCGTCAGCCAATGCCAGGTTGTATAAAAGCCATGCTAAGATATCAAGAAAATAATCCAAACACATCAATGACACATATAGCTTGGGGATCAAGGCTACGACCAGTTATAAGGTCATCCATACATCCATGCTAAGGAAACTGGGTAGCAACTGGGGATACGGTCATTTATTATGCCCGGATTGCCCAAGCATTTAGTGCAGGAATTAAATGTCGGTGCTTTATACATTGGAACTCGATGCAACTCTGCAAATTTTCATAATTGCATTCTTTTAGCTATTTGACAAAAGATTACTGTTTAACTAAGCTCGTCTCATTGCATATGTATCTATTTATTTTCGAAGACCATGCACAATTTGATAATTTACCCCCAAAAGAATATCAAAAGTAATGTTGACAAAAAGGACCTCACACGCATTGATGCAAAAAGGCTAACATGTTTCGAAGTGCGGACAATTAAGGTGATCGGTTCCATTGAGGCCCATTTAAGATACCCATCCCAAAACATGCCTCACAGCAGCAGAATCATATAAGAAGGTGTATCTCCATATTCCTGAGGGTTTTCTGGCAGAGAATATCATAGCCAACCGTCCTTTGTCAATCCATATTCCATTTTATTTCCATATTTACGACTTTTCATTCAGATTTTCAATGTTATGACATGTAAAAAAACTTAAGCAGTAAGGAATCTAAAATGCCCATCTTAATTTCACTGGTCAATGATATTTCTAAGGTTAGCCTGAACCTGCAGTGACAATCACATGTGCAAGCAATGAGATAATGTCATGTGAGTTGTAAATATTGGAATGAAATAGAATATGGCTTGACAAATGACGATTGGCTGTAGTATTCTCTATCTGATAACCCTAAAAGATGTGGAGATACACCTCGTTTTGTGATTATGCTACTGCATGATATCTTTTGGGATGGGGCTTTTAACTACCTCTCAATAGAACTTATCACCTTAAGCATTAGTTTTGCACTATCAAGATGTTTAATGGTATGGCTTTCAGGCAGGTCTGCTGTCTACATGAGCCTGCTCAGCACCTGTGTATCATATGCACATTCTGATATACTCAACATAATGGCTGTATTCTAGGGATGTCGAATAACACCTTTGGAGTCCCTATTGAAGTACCATAATGGCGTGTTCAACATGCGAAGCTAAATAAAAAAGTTTATCAAGATGCAAAGATAGTCAAGCTTCATAATACGTGCACCAAATTGGTCAAGTATGGCTTTATCTAAAATACGAACACTAATAGTGTAGCGGCAAATGACCTGACTGGAGGATGGAACCCAAACGGTGGTAGACCTAGCAGCATCATACATCAAATGAAAGCTCAGCATATCAGGACTTAGAAACAGCGTGATGCCAAACAGAAAACCTGTTCAATTTGAGATATTGCACCGTTACCATGGAAACCTTTTTGAAGTAGTGAAAACACTGAAAAATTACTCTTTAGTTAAACTCTTATTTGGTGGCGTCCTTGTAATCATTCCTCAGTCAAATTACTCTGGGCAATGAATAAGACTCCTATCTCGTCATATGGAATGAATTCAAATGTTATCAAAAGTTGCATTTGCACTGGGTGACAACACCATTTGGGTACATATATGCAGAAACAGGTATTTCTTTTTAGTATTTTCAATACATTTTGTTTTGATAAAAGGCAAATGTGAGGTTGTTCAGGCAATCAATAGAAATCGTTAGAAAGTACACATTATTAGCTTTCATTTGATGTATTGTTTCACCCCTTGCACATCTTTGTATTGAAACATGGCCTCATATAGTAAAGCTGTAGTGTGGGCTATGTACAGCAACTTGGAGAAAACTCACCTAATTACCACCTCTTTCTATATCCATATATATATGGCTTCTTAGCACTATTCTTCTTTTAAGTTACTCTTGACAGTCAACAAGGCCCTTGTCTAGTGAAATGAGTGAAGACAACTGTTAAAGATATGTTTGTACTAAGTGCCCCATGTTTAGGGCAAATATACAGAAATGGGAAAACACATGGTATTTTTGGAACGGTTTTGTTTTGATAAAAGGCATACCGGTATATGAAATAGTGCAGGCTAACAAAAGATCTTCAGAAAGTACACCTTATGAGCTTTCATTTGATTGTTATTAGATTCCTTGCACATTTTTGTGTTGAAAATATGATGTAATACATAGTAAACGTAATGACTGAGGTCTATATACTTCTGCAACTAGGTAAAAACTTGCCTAATGGCCATCTCACTCTTCTTCTGTGGCTTTAAAGCATTAATTCTCATTCCGATTTCTCTTGACAATTAATTAGATCTTTATTTAGTGTTAGATTTGTGTTTGCAATGAGTGACCCCATGTGAATATGCAAAAAGGGCATAACCTTTTCATTTCAGGGCCTTTTTGTTATAAGGACATCAGTTTTAATAAGGCAACCAATGGATACAATCTCGATAGTAGATTCTCTGAACTTCCCTTCATGTATCATTCGCCATGTTATATTCCCTAGTGTAATTATGGATCCACATACAAGTTACAGAACTCGTCAAGATAAAAGAATTCTTACAAAAATGACCGAATAACCTGAATGCTTTGTTCATTTCTTGTATTATTGTTATCTAATCCTCTGATAGTCTAAATTGACTGGTGCCTTTGTTGTATAAAAGAACTACCTAAAGTTTGCATGTGCGTATGGCCTTATTAATTGACCCCTATTTTCAGGGCATTGTGAATAATTCTGGTAAAGAAAAACTGATTTCCTTAGTGTTTGTCAGTTACAAAAAGTAGAATCATGATGCCAGAGGTGTCTACAACTTTATCCTGAGGTATGATGTTAATTGGAGAAATAGTACAGAGAACTAGAGGGGGTAGGTTAGCTATCTTTGCAAAAACAACCCACCTCAGTGCAAACTAGGATTTAGGTGGATTTTGTAATCCCTTATACTTTCAAAAACAACACAGAAGATGGAATATCATATATAAGTCATATGGCAATATTTACCAAAAGTAGAGCTCACTCAGTGCAAATTGGTTTTTCGTATTAATTACTTATCGTATCAGGTAGTATCGGTAAATGCTGGTGTAAAAGAGGGATGAAGTGGTTTATATATGAGTTTTTGTTTTGTTGTGCGAAGTTCTCACCACAGCTATAGTGAATGAAGCTATATTTCTAATACGAAAAGGGGGTTGAAGATACATCAAAGGAATACTCATACTTTTTACCTTCTACAGATTTCTATTGCTCGCTTGCCTAATCTCATATATTCCTTTTATTTCTTAAAAAAAGGTCCAAAAATACCCCGCTTTCTCTATTTCTACATATTTACCATAAACAAAAGGTCACTCTTTACTAACACGTCTTCAAGATTTGTCTTAAATGATTTCACTGGACAATTACCTTATTAACTGTCAAGAGTAATTTGAATGAAGAATAATGCTTAGAAGCCACACAACTAGTATGAGATGGTCATTAGGTGAGTTTTTTACCATGTTGCTATACGAAGCCCACACTACAGCTTTAATATACGAGGCCATATTTCAATACAAAATTGTGCAAGAGGTGAAACAATACATCAAATGAAAGCTAATAATGTGTTGTATACAGCTATCCACTACCGCTACTATGTATGAAGCCATACCTTTACTACAGAAATATGCAAGGGGATTTAATAATACGTCGAATGAAAGCCTATAGTGCCTTTTTTAATGATATCTATTGATTTCCTGAAAAAACACATATTTACCTTTTATCAAAACTAAAAGGTTCCAAAAATACTAAAATTTTACCTGTTTCTGCATATGTACCCTAAGTGTGTGGTCACCCTTTGCAAGCACAACCTTAAGAGTTGATTTCACCTTATATCCCTAGACGAGGACATCATTAATTGCCAAGAGTAATTTGAATGATGACTGATCACAAGAAATCCACCACATAAGAGGTAATCAAATATAAATTGCATAGTATTCTCACTACTTCAAAAAGGTTGCCAGGGAAATGGTGCGATATCTCCATGTGTATGACGTCTCTGCACCACGTAGTTTCTAAATCATGAGTTCATTAGCTTTCAGTTTACAGTGCCGACATTTAATTCCTGCACTAAATTCGCGGGTAGCCCAGGCATAATACACGACCGAACGCCCGATTTTCACCCGGTTTCCTGGGTATGGATGCATGGATGACCTCACATCTGAACGTAGCTTTCATTCACAAGCTTCGTGAGTCATTGATATATTTGGCTTATTTCTTTTGAAATGTTAACCATTGGTGTTTTTACAACCAGTCACTGGCAGACGTCCGGTCGACTGGTGCAGGAATTAAATGTCTGTACTGTACATGTATGTATGATGCTGCTTGGCCTACCGCCGGTTGGGATTACTCCTAAAACAAGCTATTTATTTGGTATCTGCTGACACACTATAATCCTATATAATCCTTAATCATCAATATAAATGCATCAAATCTATCCAATGCCTTTTAGCAAATAGCCAACTATAAACGCGTAGGCCATAAACATCTCACAATTTGGAGGTCCATATATCGTCATTTTTCTGCTAAGCGACTATTCGGGATTTTTAATGACCGCAAAAATATTCTGTCTAAATGATACACATTAATGCAAATCGTGATACTTGCCATTAGCTAATGTCACCCACGTGCTTTATGTGTGATCCTCTTGCGCTAGAAACTTTCCCGTATCTTGATTAAGGCGTTGAGTTTCTTAATGACAGAAACATGCACACACAAAGGCACACACGCATACAAAAATACATACTAACACTTGCATGCAAGCGTGAATGTAAACACACACACAGAAACACACACACACACACACACACCTCCACATGACGGCAGTTCGCTATTTATTGTTGATTAGGTCACTTAAGTCATCAAAGTCACTTAAGAGGTCAATTTAAATCATTGAGCGGCAGGACGTATTGGTAAAAACATTGTTAAGATATCGTATTGTTAGGGAGGCATCAATATCGTAACGTGAAAATATTATCAGAGTGCCAACCCTAAAAATAATATATATATATATATATATATATATATATATATATATATATATATATATATATATATATATATATATATATATATATATATATATATATATATATATATATATATATAAAGATATATATATATATATATATATATATATATATATATATATATATATATATATATATATATATTTATATATATATATATATATATATATATATATATATATATATATATATATATATATATATATATATATATATATATATATATATATATATATATATATATTTATATATATATATATACATATATATATATATATATATATATATATATATATATATATATATATAAATATATATATATATATATATATATATATATATATATATATATATGTATATATATATATATAAATATATATATATATATATATATATATATATAAAGATATATATGTATATATATATATATATATATATATATATATATATATATATATTTATATATATATGTATATATATATATATATATTTATATATATATATATACATATATATATATATATATATATATATATATATATATATATATATATATATATATATATATATATATATATATATATATATATATATATATACATATATATATATATATATATATATATATATATATATATATATACATATATATATATATATATATATATATATATATATATATATATATATATATATATATATATATATATATATATATACATGCCATTCGTTCACCTACCTTTTGGAGCCACGCGTCTATTCATTGTCACTGTGGGAGGTCGAATGCATTGAGTGTGTTCTGTCTGTGGTAGGGACTATCTCTCCCCGATACACACTCACTCGTGTAAAGCACGTCACGCAATGCAGTATTATCACCAGTGGAGACTTTATATTCCCGTTCGATTGGCTATTGCTACGTAATATATGAAGATGAGGTACCATGACACATGACAGGAAATGTAAGTCTGAAGAAACACGGCTTGTCATGTAACAGTGAAACGAAGCATATATATGTATACTGTATAACTGGTTAATTTGGCGTGTACAAAAGTTGGCGTTTTTTTCAAAAAATATTTTCCCTGTATTTAATTTGGCGTCTAGAGCGGTCAGAACAACGCCATCTTTATGTAGACATATTTGTATGCGATCTTTAATTTGGCGTTTATGGGCATTCGCCAAAAAACGCCAAATTAAAAACCACGCCAAATCAATCAGTTATACAGTAGTTCGATGCCTTATCGTCACGTTTTGGGTCATCGTTACACAGCGGATAAAAAACGCCAAATATGGAATTTAAGAGGGATATGACCAACTGTAATATTTGTCTTCCATTTCTGAGAAGATATATATGCATTGTTGAAGGATGAGATATTAGTAAATAAAATAAGAGATGAAATTGAGCTAGTAATTGGTATATATTCAAGTACAGAATATACGGGAGAGTAGTATAAAGATGTTTTTGATAATGGGCCATTGAATAAACGAAAATTGTAGATTCATTTATTTTGGGAAACATTATAAGCACTATATGGAAATAATAACATATACATCCGTAATCGAAAGAGAAAATAATATATTAGAAAAGGAATTAACGACAGAAATTGAAACTTTTGAAAGGGATTATTTTAGACAAAAATTGTGAAGATCCATTGAGTAAACTAAATACATTAAACAAGAAATCAGAAAATATCAGGGAATATAAGGGGACTATCATCAGATTGAGGGCCCGAATTATCAAAGATGGGGAAAGCCTAACAATGTTATCCTTTCATTAGGAAAATCATACCTATATCTTAAAGAATATGAGGGAATTTAGAATTAAAAGATATCTAATTGATTACTAATCGAAATGAAATATTACAGGAGATGCACTCGTATATCAAACACCATATACAGAAGGATCAATTAATGTAAATGATCGAACTTCTAGAATTATATCAAAAGTATATCTAAACTGACTAGAAGAAAAGGTAATTCTGGTAGGGATTTGTAGATAATTGATATTAAAGAAGTGATAAATCACGAAAAAATAACCAGGCCAAGATTGGTTTTTAATCATTTGTTCGAATTGTTTGGGCCAAAACTGCTAAATTGGTTACTAAGACTATTACAATTCCACAAAAATAGTTTCGAATAAGACACAAACCGCTGGAGTTAGTACATGTATGCCCAAGCAGAATAAATCTCTAATTAAAACGGTTTTGTAATGATAAGTTCATTGGTGAAATGCTATGCAACCTTTGAGAGTTTGATACTTTTATAGAATGGAAAACCAGCAAGGTATAAGATAGGGACTAACGAAAATGGTAATGTTAAGATGCCCAACATAAAACAGTTCCAACTTGCATTGGATCCTTCATGTTTGAAAAGAATTGGAAATGAAACAAAATTGTACAAAGTATTTTTTTTAAATAATAACAAATAGAAATGAAAGAATAGAGCTGTGTGGACAAAATATAGAATTCAAAATTAATAACAAAATACTTGTATGCAAACCAAGCAAGATATACAATTCATAGCTCCTAGGTTATTCGAATATTGAATATAAAAGAACTAATGGATAAGGTACACTTATTGATATATACAATTGGGACTAACTCAGTACAAACCGTTGCGATGGAGCTATGGCGGCATAGTCTAGAGCACAAAGTCATGGTGGGACTAATGCTACCGACCTGCCTATACAGGATTAGCTACCGGTGCACATTTTACATTTTGGGGGATTTGGATGACCGAATAGTTTCATGAATTGCTCGGATCACAGGCCTGTGTCTGCTACTCTGAGGTTGGATACTGTCAGTCTGGCTAAAGTACCTATGGCACTGAGATCCTAATCATAGTATAAAATGATATTAATCAAAAGTTATAAAACGAGTTAGAGAATTAATTGTTGTACTAATCCCTGTAATGATAGACTGACTGAAACTCTAGGACTGACTGAAATCTCAGAATAGTCCTATTATAGACATTAATGAAGTTATGCTGTCAATAATAAGAGACATTAAAGATGTTACGAGGCACATACCTAACACTAAATTTAAACCGAACCTCAAACCCAAATGGAATAAGGAGATTTCACATCTAAAGAGAGACAAGGTAAAGAAGTTTCCTGATTGGAAAAATCCTGGATGCCCCCGAGATAATAATTCTTTTATTTTGAGGAAGCATAAGGAAGTATTTCGGTAGGGCCACTAAGCGTTTAGCTAAGTCATTTGAAAATGAACAAATGAATGGTGCTATCAAATCGATAGGGTTTAACATGTCACTGTTCTGGAAGGTTCTGCGTAGGCCAAGGAGTGCAAATAGTCATGTTGGTATTCGGCTCTCGCTACAGTACAGACATTAAATTCCTGCACCATTCGCCCAGACGTCTGCCAGTGCCTGTTTATACAAACACCCATGGATAACAAGTCAAAGAATAAGCAAACACATCAATGACACGCGTAGCCTGCGAATCAATACTACGCTCAGTTGTGAGGTCATCCATGCAAGGGGAACCGGGTGACAATTGGGGCATACGGTCGTGTATTATGCCCGGGCTGCCCACGCATTTAGTGCAGGAATTAAATGTCGGCACTGTAGGTACTCTCAGACGAGAACCATATGCCAGGGTTTCAGTCATTTCCCAGATGTTTTGCATCATTTTGCATTGGCCGAATTAGCCACAAGTAGCGTAAGAGTTAATTCGGTAGGTTTAAACTGTTCTCTTCTTGAAGCTTCTGCGTAGGCCGAGGAGTGCGAATAGTAAGAAGACACTCTCTTTATGGAATGAGAATGATACTTCTTGTCATTATATATTTATGGCTGATGACGCAGGTGTGAAATACAATATCAACTGATTTCGCAGACTGTATTTCTATGGTGTTGCAGGTGTGACATGGTGTATTATTTTTATGTATGTCGGAGTTCTATTTTTGGTTTAAGCAGCTCTCCAGCTGGGTATGCATACCGGTATTATATGACATGGCGGCTGCCATAACGTCAAAAATAGGACAGATAGGATTATTAGTATTTATGCAATTTATACAACTATAGTGATAAATGGAGATTTCAGGCCAACGCCAGAAAATCGGCAGTATAAGTTTATGGTGCGAGCACACGGGAAATTCCAAAAAGAAAAGCAGATGACAGGCTACTCCGTCTTAGTTCTAATCGTGATCCAAAAATAAATGTATACAATCATGTTGGTATTAAGGTGCTCATCTCTAAGGTTAATGAGTCCAGAGTTAAGAGAAAGATGGCAAGAGCAAGATTGTGGTGGCAGCTGGTATGTGAATCAGAAAATAACAGACTTAACCCATTAACACTTAAAAGTTCCTCCAAAAATTGTCGTCTGGGTCAATGACACTTTTGACAATAACTTTTGAATTGAGAAAAACTTTACAAAATATTTGAAGGAGTGTTGTTGATAATGTTCTAATGGACATTTCCTCTTCAAAAACTTTGCCAAATCTGATTTAGCTTGAGAGATTTCATCAAAATTGTCAGGCTGGTTTTGGCCGCTGTGAGCATTAATGGGTTGATATGATGTGCTGCAATATTAACTTCTGGTTAGTCATAATAGTATACTGTAGATTCACAAAAGATTGTGTAGAGTAAATTTTGCGGTTTTTAACTTTGCGAATTGGCTGCAACATGGAGTGCCTATGCACTTAAAGTGGCAGTTCTAATCATTGCGATTTTTATCTTGCGTCCGAGGCTAAACGTTAAAAATCGCAAAAATTTAATTGACGCAATCTTTTTCCAAATTTACAGTAGATGAGTAGTGAGTCTGATAAGACCCCCTACTGTATGATATGGTCAGGAAGAGTTTTAGAATCTTGCTTGGATAACTTACTAAGTGATACCTTAAGTACAAACTAGTATCATAAATTTGTCACATAGTATACTCTACTCAATATTATCAATGAAAGTATGTAATTTTTGTTTCTTTCTTTCTTAACAGAACATAGTATGTATAAATGTGATAATTGAAACAGTAATGTGCTACTTCTGTAATATCTACTACAGCAAATAAAAGTACAATACAATATGATGTCCAATTTCAAATTTTGGGAGCAAAATATGGCTTATGGACGATAAAGATGAAGATAATGTTATGATGATTCAGCAATATGCAGGAGGGCAACGTTTTCCCATAGAAATCTCCCAACCAGTCCAGCTTCCTTAGATTTGTTGGAATCGTGTCACCACATATATTTAGTCCAAAAGAATACTGTTTACTATCCTGAAATGGTGAAAACAGATATCATCAGAAACATTTTTGGCTGTAGTCCTAGTGAATATATGGCAGATCGAGAAAGTGGGAGGGCTATAACATATATATATATATATATATATATATATATATATATATATATATATATATATATATATATATATATATATATATATCATATATATATATATATATATATATATATATATATATATATATATATGTATATATATGTTTATATACATGTATATGTATATATATGTATATATATATATATATATATATATATATATATATATATATATATATATATATATATATATACATATATATATATATATATATATATATATATATATATATATATATATATATATATATATATATATATATATATATATATATGAATATATATATATATGTATATATATATATATATATATATATATATATATATATATATATATATATATATATATATATATATATATATATATATATATATATATATATATATAATAGCCCAATATATGATATTATATTATGCTGGTTATAGGTTTGGTCTGCTGAATGCTATTGGCATGCTAAGCAATGATGTAATGAACATGATTCGTAAAGGTGGGTGGTCGTAGTTGGTGTGGGAACGAGCTTGTAGACTTGTTGATGCCTATTGGGCATCCATTACCTCAGTAAATGAAGACTGCAACTTGCTCGATAGGACAAGTAGAAGCAGAATTACTACATGGTGGTCAATTTCTAACATGCACTTAGATATTATCAAAATATGTGACAATCTAGCGAAGATTTTGTGTAGATCTCAAATCTGATGACTGTAGACCTAAGGCACTCACCCTCAACAATGGATTGTGCTCGTTAATGACAATTTTTCAGTAGAAGATGCTTTACAGTTCAAAGGTTCGAATCTCCGCTGAATCCTTACAAGCGAGTTGGCTTGGTCGCTATATAAATTTGTGGCGTTGTGTAGGGCTTTCTATTCTATGATTCTTCTGCAACTGAAAGACCCCTTAGAACTAAGTGTGAAGAGAAGAAGGGACTTGCCCATTCCCGGGTTTCTATCTCATCGCGATATGACTTAAGCTATTGAAAGCGATGTAAAAAACTCATTCCTTCCTCTCCTTGCTCATCATGTACTGATGTAGTGTCCTGCATTTCAAACTCGGAGAGATATAATGCGTAGAGATCGACAAAAAATAAGCCCATATCTCAATGACGACCAAATGCTTCAGAATGCAGATAAAGTGCCAATTTGGCTTCTAGGAGGAGTTATAGAGGGGGTCGAGGCAGACAATATGTAGAAATACCGGTTTATCTCTGGACTAGCAATATACAAGATGTACAGAGAGGTTATAAAAGGGAGAAAATAAGAGGTGTAATCGTTACACTTCCATTTAGTCCTTTTGAATGCACTGTATTGATTCACGATCTTAAGTTAAAGTCATTACTAACTACTACTACTTTGATTGGTGGTCAATCAACTTCTGTTATGTTGTCACACTGGTGAGTGAGCAGTGAGAGAGACAATGATCCATTGTTGTCTTTTTTACACACACATGTATGATAATCTGTGAACAACAGGCCAAATTCTGGCACAAGGCTCTACTCCCTCCTAATGCTCACCCACAAGCCGTATTGTAAACTGTCCTTCATGCTGTTCTCTATGTATTTATTCGAATAAAAATCAAGGTCACAGCAAGTGGTTGACTGCACTAAAATAAGATAAAAAACTTCTGTTATGTTAAAATACCTAGTAGTTGATGAGACGTGCCAACTCCTATTGCATACCACTGAGCAAGCTAACAGGGTGTGTCCTTTGCAGGGTATTTATGCACATATAAACATAGTATAAGGCAATATGTTTACCTAGACATAATTCTGTCATGACTGAAGTTAAAAGGGATAAGGATTCGTAGCTACTTCAATGTTAGTTCGGTATTTTAAACAAATAATTCTTTATTGGGCCCGGTTAATTAATGCTATTATGATAGTGGTCTGTATCATTAAGGGTATGACTCTTGGTAGATCAGGTTAGTTATTTACTCACTACGTACCTCAGATTATGAACTCTCGTTGTTATTGGATTTAGTAGCAGTTGATATTTAACAAATAGAGCACAGTCCCTCGGGAACTACAAAGAAATAGGTCCCAGTGAGAAGCAATAGGACCTGAGGCGAAGCCGAGGCTCCTATTGCTTCTCACTGGGCCCTATTTATTTGTTGTTCCCAAGGGACTGTGCTCTATTTTTTTTTTATACCGATTGTCTCTCTAAGAAAGAAAGAAAGCTTTATTACAAAGAGGGTATATTATGCATTTTATTGATGAATAAGTACCTGCAATTTACTCCTGACATTTGCATAGAAGCTACAGAGTACAGTACAGACATTTAATTCCAGCACCAGTCGACCGGACGTCTGACAGTGACTGGTTGTAGAAACACCAATGGCTAACATGTCAAAAAAAATAAGCCAAATATATTAATGACCCACGAAGCTTGGAATCAAATCTACGTTCAGTTGTGAGTTCATCCATGCATCCACACCAAGGAAACTGGATGGCATCCAGGCGTGCGGTCGTGTATTATGCCTGGGCTGCCTGCGAATTTAGTGCAGGAATTAAATGTCGGCACTGTAGTTCTCCTAACTCTTCCTCATTCAAGCTCTCCATCTGTCCTCCAACTTCTCCCCTAGCTGCACAGAAGTCTTTCAAGATGTTGCAAGCATATTTGGTCCCCTCCTTAGTCTTCTTGTTGTGCAAGTTTGTCTGAATGAATTCACTGGGGAGATAATTGCTGAATCTAGAGGCGGCCATATTGTTTACATGTCGTCTGCTCATCTCATGAATATTCATGAAGTTGAGCATCATGGGAAGTGCATGAAAATTAGTTAAAGAATTGCTTTTGTAATAATCTAGCTTCCTCTTAGTATAGAAATTCATACTATTAAAAACCACACATACCACAAAACAAATTTAGTAAGATTGACCTAGATATTTCACTTGAACTCATTAACGGACTAAAGCGCCATCTATTGACGAACAGGGACACTAGCCATGCTCTATTGATGGAGAATAGTGCCCGGCAATAGTACCCTCCTCCCAAACACAGGCATACTATTCAGAATAGGGGGTCTGTAACTGACCAATCAGAGGCCTAGAATTCTACAAGAGTTATAATTAACATAATTATCTCATAATTGGCAAAGTTCTAGGCTTTTGATTGGTCAATTGGCCCATGATATGAAGCTGTGTTGTAAACTTCCTTTAATTCACCTCTCAGAATCTTAAATTAACCTCTCAGAATCCTTAAATTAACCTGCTGCTTTTTAAGGTAGGGAGAGTTGAGCATTGCATCAGATGATTATGCCCATGATGACCTCTTGTGTAATGGCATCAGGTTAATTAATTACACCATACCTTAGGTAATGATTCTCGTTGTAATTAAATTTGATTGTAGTTAACATCTATTATCATACCATTCACAAAGTCAATTACTGTAGGACGTTCCCTGGAGGCATTGGTTTCTTGTATCATGGCATTACCCTGACACATTTAATACACTACCCTTAATACATTACCCTGACACATGTAATGGCCAGCTTTGTGACTATTGATAGAATGTTATCGAATGATATACACGTGTGGTGAGTCTGGCACCTCTTGTTATGATACTGGTCAGAAACGGTCAGCCATTGTCCATAGCTATATATAGAACGGTGAAGAGCTCTTATGCAAGAATGTGGTTACCGGTAACCTAGATACCAATCAGAGATATCACAAATGCCTCTGTTCACGTTGCTAATTCAACAATATATATATATATATATATTTTATTGACTGTATATCGAAATACAAAAACAAGATATTGAACAAAAACAACACATTACAAAATAACAATTGTACTACTAGTATACAATCCTGGTGCGTCTTGGTTTTAAGGTTGATCAGGTAACTAGTCCTAAGGACGGAAATAAGTCGGTACACCTTAACAATGACGTTATGATTTCGGCTTGGAAATAAAACAAAATTAATATTTTGCCTAATCAAGAGCAGTCTAACAATATATTCAACTTTGTTCAGAGGGAATTGCTGAAATTTAATAAGATATATCAATATCATCTGACACAAGATCATTTTATGCATTGCATTCAATATATATATATATATATATATATATATATATATATATATATATATATATATATATATATATATATATATATATATATATATATGTATATATATGTATATATAATAGCCCAATATATGATATTCTATTATGCTGGTTATAGGTTTGGTCTGCTGAATGCTATTGGCATGCTAAGCAATGATGTAATGAACATGATTTGTAAAGGTGGGTGGTCGTAGTTGGTGTGGGAACGAGCTTGTAGACGTGTTGATGCCTGTTGGGCATCCATTACCTCAGTAAATGAAGACTGCAACTTGCTCGATAGGACAAGAAGTAGAAGCAGAGTTATTTCATGGTGGTCAATTTCTAACATGCACTTAGATATCATCAAAATGGTGAGCGACAACTAGCAGTCAGTGACAACACCTTAGATCACACGGTCATCAGGGCAGGCCCAAGTTCACAAGGGTAATAGTCTAAAAAGATATATTGTGGTTAACCGCCTGGTAAATAACTTCATCAGTTTTACCCTGTAGATATCTCCCTTTTCCTAAAAATTTCAATTTCAATTTTATTTAGAAAGGAATTACTCCACGGAAAGCATTAAGCAATGTATGAATAAAATGGTTAATTCAGAAGTATGTGGAAATCATCGCACAAACGTGGCGGAGAAAACTACTATAGAAATCTTGCAAAAGCAGTAACATGATTTTCGAAATTTTATTTTCCAACCGCCTTTTCTTTTTGCCAAAAAATGTTTTGAATTATGTGCTCTATGTGTTTTCCTTTTTTTGATATGACTCACAGAAGAGATTTTCGTCCTCAGAACGAATTGAAAATGGATGTGAAATATTTACTTTTGACGAAATGTTTACTAATTTAAGATACAATATCCAGGCGAAGCCGTTCTTTTATCTTCTATGCATATAGCTTTCTGGACGCCGGATCTCGGACCTGCTAAGTCATACGAAGCATGCGCACTGTGCATGATGCTGCAAGTTGGTCATGATGCCATACACTCAGTCTTTACAATTCAATCAATTTCATATATGATATCAATTGACTGTTTCCTGCAGATAGACTCTGTAACTGCACTTATTGGCATGTTGAAAAATGAATAAAAAAGTTTTAAGAATAAAAAAACAGTTTGTCATGATGCCTGTTGCTTACTGTACATCATATATAAGACGTAATCCCGACGAACATATATGTTCTTACAGTGCTGACATTTAATTCCTGCACTACATTTGCAGGCAAACCAGGCATAATACACGACCGCACGCCCGATTGCCACCCGGTTTCCTGGGTATGGATGCATGGATGACCTCACAACTAAACGTAGCTTTGATTCACAAGCTTCGGATCGTGTGTCATTAATATATTTGGCTTATTTTTTGACATGCTAGCCATTGGTGTTTTTACAACCAGGCACTGGCAGACGTCCAGTTGACTGGTGCACGAATTTAATGTCTGTACTGTGCCTTACTAAAATTAGCATAACCCGAAATCCCAATGCCAATCAAAATTACACTCGTGTCTAATGATTGTGAAATAGATGCCAAATCTGTCATAAAATGTTGTGAATTTTCAGGGATTTCCCACATCAGCCTTTTAATTTACATGCTATTGTCACGGATCATGCCACCTGTCTCATTATATGTTAAAATCAACACTATCTGTCAATCACGCATTTTCATTGCGTAATTACTAAAATTTTACAAAACAAGATAGCACATTTTCTCCCTTTACTCAGTTGTCCACAACCCTCAATCCATGCATTAAATCAGTGATGTTCAATCTTTTGCAAGTAACACTATCGTATTGGTGTAAACACTGCCAGCTACTTGCAAAAAAATGACAGCCATCTTAACACATCGAAGAAAACTTCTTTACAATTGTTTCTGATCGCTGTAAGAGGTTCGTGGCACTGCTTATAATGGATAGGACGGCAGGGCAATGGCTGGTAAATGACAATACCATCTGTTGGTTTCATAACATCATACATAAACTGAGGCTACTTTCGTCCAAAGCACAAAGATGTAAAGATTTTCGAAAACCATCTAAACCTTGTCATGTATGCATTCAGTGGAAAGCTGTCGATGAGTCCTCTCAGATGAGTACCCATGTTCCAGGGTTTCAGACATTTTTCAGTTTTTTTGCATCATTTTGTATTGGCTAAATTAGCCACCAACAGCAAAAGTGTTAATAGTGCACTGCAGACGTAGTTTAATAAACATGCTTGTTCCAAAATATAAGATATAAACTATGTGGCAAAAAATTGAAAGGAATTGTTTAATTAACCCACCAGGAACAGCCCTTTGGTTGTCTTTTTTCTTTTTAGAATTGTAGCTTTATTGTCGAGTAATTTGCATGCATGGGTCATTGATACTCTCCAAATGTCAATGGGTACTGGTGGCTTATCATAGGGTATTATGTAATATAGGTCTTATTTAACGTGATAGGCGTTAGTTATTTCCTAAACGCACGCTATGGTATTGGAGATGACATTTATTAATTAAAAGATGATTAGAGAGATCTGGTTGTCATACATGTGGACAGGACAGTTTTCTGGAGTGGTTCCAGTAAAACGGAAGGTCTCAGTGCGTCGAACTTTGGACTAGTTATTCAGGAAAGTTCATTCACTGTGCTTTTCCCCCAGTATCGTATCGTATATTTGTTGACTGTAATTGACAATTACAAAATATTACACGCAAACAAATATATATATATATGATAACTGAACATAAATGCAAACAAAGGAACAGAACATAGATAGATAACTCAGAAGTGAAAGGTTTCATACCCACAGAAAACCATATAAATATCATCCGAACAAACGTTGCTAGGATCAGAGTGGGAAAAGAGAGAAATTTAGAAAAAAAGATAGGAACAGTATTCATAGACTCTAAAGCAATAATCTGTATGGGACACTTTGGTCGGTCCCACAGATGTTCATAATAGAGGGACTCCTCTGTACGAGCGGTGCATCAATCCGCAATATCAAAATTATCCTTTAATAAAATATTTGCATGGGTCTCGGCTACAAAAGCAAACACCATTTTTAGGCTCTCCCTATGCAAGAAAAAAATGGTAGTCAGCAGCAGAGACCCGCTTATCAAATATTTCAAGATGATACTGGTTTGCCTACCTTATGCATATTCTAGAAATACATGGCAGGAACAATATCTCAATAGCGTGTTTATATAGAATTCATTACGTACGAAAGTGTCAAACAATTATATGTCTTCAGTTATTACGATGCAAAAGAGCATACGTGACAGGTACAAAAGAAATTCAAAATCTTTTCTCAAACACTAGTTGGAAAACGTCAGAAAAAAACAAACATTTTTTTTCCTACACTTTTTGAAAAGTGTTGGATAAAGTATTTATAATTTCTACCTCAATATTTTAACATTCACAAATTGCATATTTTTTATAGCACTTATGCTGCACATCTGACTAAACTCGTAGCATTACAAATGTATGTTTTTGGATAAGAATTTACCATGGCAGCTTCTATGAGACTTAGAGTAAAACTTCCAATTGGTGATAATTGATAGGTACACCGCTCTGAGAAACCCCTGATCCCTTTGGTCATTGAGAAAAGACTGGTTTGATAAAGGTATTACTATAGTTGGAATCTTCCAGCCAAAAACAGAGACTGATCCAACTTGCTGAATTAAAAAAATAGAGTTAAATGTTATTTTCTGGAATGTTAAAGTTTGAAATTTAGGTTGAAATCTTTTTATGTAAGAAGCAAAAAAAGGGATTAGGTACTAAACTTATTGTACCATATTCATTTCAAAATGTGTATATTTCAATTCCATGATGTTCCAAAATTATACAGGGAACTACACATCCAAGATCAAATGATAAGAAAAGAAGTTACAGATAAATGGGGAGAAAAAAACAAATGTGCATACATGTATTTCTTATAATGACACTATCAAAGCTTTTGAAGTAATGCACAGACTAACAGAATGTGTGTACACAAAATTTACTGATTACTAGTCCGACACCTAACCAACTGAGCTACTACTACTACTACTAATGATGATAATGATGACAATGATGATTATAATAATAATAATAATAATAATAATAATAATAATAATAATAATAATAATAATAATAATAGTGATGATAACAATAATGATGAAAATAATGATGATGAAAATAATAATGATAATACCATTTCAGAATGCATAAAGTTGTGGTTATCCTAGTGGTCCTTATCTATTGCTTGTTATCCATAGCTAATCACGGAGCATGAAATTACAATAACACTCGAAACATGTAAAATACTACTAGAATCAACATAAGCGCTAGAGTACTGTACTGGATATACCTTAAAAAAAGATACTTGCGATCATGTTTGTTTAATTCTCAAACTAGTCGTCTTTCTTGTAACATCCATCATTTTAATGGCATCAAATGAGTCTTTTACATTGTGAAAAAACAAACTTTGATATTTGCACTATCATTGAAACAGCAAGTCTGTTTATCTAAGTCATTATACGCGTTGACACTTTGTAAAAGTAGCAAGCCCTATTTCTGGGCTATCCCAACACATGAAGAGGCTTTGGTAAATATTTCATTTGTTGTGACCAAACACAGTTTGGTTAACTGCTATGTCCAAGCACACGGTGAAGTTTTAGAAAGTGTGAGAGATTATTTGAACTCTTCTTCAAAGCCATATTCTGCTAAGAGACCGGGCAGGTTGGGGGAGGGAATTTCTCAGTAGAAACACTTCCCTCTATCGTATGTTTGCCAACTTGAATTGAAAGGGATCCTGACAATGAAAAAAGCTTCGGGTTGGCTGAGTTTTGAGTCGGTACAGATGGGGCAGCGACAATGAAGTAACTGCATCACCTTTCGGGTATTTTTGATGAGGGTCCACGTTCAAGATTAGTGTCAACAAACTCCCACTACACTCCAGACGGCCATTTTACATTTGAATCGGTTTTCAATCTGGAGGGTGCCTGGCCGGTATAATACCCACTTCACTCTAGAAGCCAGCCCCTTGTGAACCCTTTTCATACCCCCTCGTTCCCGTACCCTAGCACCCTATAATTCGCCCTAACACCCATTCCCAGCGTTAAATAACGACCATACGTACGGAAAGCATATGCTATAATGAACCCAAAGTAAATATATTCTGTTCCAACTAAGGTTTTTTTGTAGTAAGAACATGTATTAGCTTTAGGGGAAACGTGGTATTGGTGGAAAACCTATCCGTTATTTTTCATAATTTGCTCTGACAACCGATCTTATAATGAGCTTGCAATAAACATATCCTGTCTAAACCAATGTGTTTTGGTGATGATATAAACTATGGGCGACTAAATACAGAAAGATACTATTTGTAAACTGTGTATAGTTTTAGCAATAGTGCTAGAGTGCAAAAGCGTATGCATTGATGTTCTAAAAGTAAATATATCTGTATTTGCTATCCAAATCAGGTATTCGATTTTGAAGTATGGAAATTGCTTGGCTTTTTAGATAAATCTAATAGTAAAAAAGTAACTTTTGGGCATTACATACTATACATTTTAAAATCACTTATGGTTTGAACTTGGGTATTTTCAATAAAAAGCAAGAGCTTAAACTTTTAGTAAATTGAACCATATGTGACATTAAAAAAAAGACTTAATGATGCCTTAACGGTATTTTTATATACTTAAAAGGGTAAGATTGGTGAAGTCCGTCTTGAATGAACTTTAATAGTATTTTGTATATGCTAAAAAGTAAAGTTTTGGTTTGGGAGGATAGTGAGGTTGTTAACACGGTAACACGGACCGTATGGTAGGAATTTTAGCCAATACGGAGTGATCTTAAGGGGTGAAACGGCCCCCTTTCTCCTTTGTAAAAGGGGGTGTAGCCCCCTCCTTCAGCTGGGAGGATTTGCAACATTCCTGCAGCCCCCAGCCGTGGGAGTCGAGCGGTTGCTAGGGAAAATTATGCCCCTCTTTTCGCAACAAATTAGAGGGGTGAAAAACACCCTTATTGCCAGAGAGTCCAATTTACCACTACTTAAAACTACAAATGCAGGACGCCAGCACGCCTTGTGTGTGTCACCAGACTAGTTAAAGAGGTCTTTAAATGGATTAAGTTGAGCTTTGAGTGTACCAAGCTGCTATTGCTTATGCATTGTGGGTATTAATTGAGCTATAGGTTGGTATTGATAGTGGTGTTAACCAGATTGCTTGCAGCAATTTGCTCATATAGTGTACAGGCGTACTGACCCTCAGAGCAGCAAATTCATGTTGCCATGGTTTTGTATTAGAAACATAAGAAGCAGCATCATAATCATCACAACGAGTAGCAGCATTAGCAGAGCATGTACAGTAGTAGCAATAACCGTAGTAGTAGTAGTAGTAGTAGTAGTAGTAGTAGTAGTTTAAGTAGTAGTAGTTTAAGTAGTAGTAGTAGTAGTAGTAGTAGTAGTAGTAGTAGTAGTAGTAGTAGTAGTAGTAGTAGTAGTTCTATAGTAGTAGTAGTAGTAGTAGTAGTAGTAGTAGTAGTAGTAGTAGTAGTAGTTCTATAGTAGTAGTAGTAGTAGTACTAGTAGTAGTAGTAGTAGTAGCAGTAGTAGTAGCAGTAGTAGTAGTAGTAGTAGTAGTAGTAGTAGTAGAAGAAAAAGAAGAGGAAGAAGAAGAAAAAGAAGAGAAGAAGAAGAAGAAAAAAAAGAAGGAAAAGAAGAAGAAGAGAAAGAAGAGAAGAAGAAGAAGAAGAAGAAGAAAAAGAAAAAAAAGAAGAAGAAAAAGAAGTGATTTATAACTCGATCTTTCATGATACGCCCATTGTACAGTTCCCTATGTAATGTTTGTAAATACGTGGGTGGTAATTTATCAGGTGCATCATCCAAAAGGTATTGTCTATTGAGTAGCAGTTCCGACAGGTATAAAGGATCTTCCTCGCGTGCAGTTAAAAATCAATAGCAAAGTGTTGAGCGTGATTCTTTTCCTGATAGACAGCGAGTGAAGATATCTTTAACACGGCTATATCTGGTTACATTGCCTGTGTTTTGTACTATCTGCAGCAGCTTGTATATATATATATATATATATATATATATATATATATATATATATATATATATATATATATATATATATATATATATATATATATATATATATATATATATATATATATATATATATATATATACATAGTTCTATAGTAGTAGTAGTAGTAGTAGTAGTAGTAGTAGTAGTAGTAGTAGTAGAAGAAGAAAAAGAAGAGGAAGAATGTGTGTGTATATATATATATATATATATATATATATATATATATATATATATATATATATATATATATATATATATATATATATATATATATATATATATATATATATATATATATATATATATATATATATACATAGCCATATTCATTCACATCATATGCAAAACGTCTAAGTCTCTCAATAGAGTTCAACTTAAGAAAAAAATGTGCCCGAGTGCACCTATAGTGTGTGTTTCTTTTTTTCGCGAAACATACATATATCTGCCCTGGGGCAGACATATTTTGTTCTGAAAAGCACCTTTCTTTATTGGGTCCATCAACTGTCAGTGTGTGTGCCCTTTCCTTCGCTCCCACCAACAAGGTAGGCGGGGTGCTGATCTGTATTCTGCTGATGCGTGATACCCTTACCTGTTGCGCTTCCCTTTGATCTTTTCGGCACGTGCGGCCACCCGGGTTGTACCCTGCGTGCCCACACACCCCGGCGTGAGGAGAAAAGAACGTTTAGCAACTACTCAAATCGATCTCATTATAAATCAATCAGGTCTACGTGGATCGGGGAGACAGCGATGACTTTCAGGGTGTTTAATATCTCATTAGTTATCCCAGGTACGACAGGTAAGGCGTGCTTGTTAAAGCCAGCACGTCAGCAACACTGGCCATGGGAGATCTATATGGAAGATGGGACCAAAGGAACACGACTTTGGGAGCTGGGCCTTGAAATGGCAATGGGAAAAAGGCCTATACTTTTCAAACTATTTCCATGTGAAACCCCACTGCTTTGTATGCACTCGTATCAAGCGCTAATGCTGCTCTCCCACATACGAATCTAATGTGCGAACATACACGATCTCAAATCTACGATTAAAGCCACGAATTGGCTATAAAATTGGTGTTTTCCACATTCGTTAGATATGTACGTTCAACCACTTTCGTAGGTTGTTGTACCTTGTCGAACATTTTATTAGTGTACGAAAATGTACATCAATGTACGGCAACATACGACAATGTAAAACATGTTGCGACAGCATATTCGACAATGTACAACAATGTTCGCCAAAAAATACTTCCCTACGACAGACTATTTGTCGCACCCAAAAGTTTTACATGTAAAACCTTTTTTTTTAATTCGTAGCATTGCCTACGAAAACCCTAAGACTGACTGCGAACAACCACGATACATCACGACAACACTCGAATAACTACGATTTTTTAATTCGCACCTTGTCGCACCTTAAAATTCGTATGTGGGAGAGCAGCATAAGACTCCTTATGTACCGGACGCGAACATGTTGAACGAGTGCTTTTAAGGCAGAAATAAATGTCTATAGACGGCGCCTTTTACACTTTCGCATACTGTAGAACACAATGTTAGCGTCTGTTTATATATAGCGTACATAGCGTGTGGTTCCGCTTCGCTATATATAAAGTGCTGTACTTTTTTCTTACTGTACTGGCGCTGTCAGCGGCGGCTGCTGTCGCTAACATAAAGATACGCTATAATGCGAAAATTCCCCAATTCGCTATATTTGGGACACGCGTCATATATGTGTTCTACAGAATATTTGCATCAAAGAACATTTCATTTCTTGTCGTGTCTTGTGAAGTAAGAATTTACCTCGCTTCCTGGTTCTATGATATTTGAGTGTTGGATATAAACAATTAAATGCATCGTTTTTACAACTCACAGGCACCAGGCCGTATCCCTTTTTTACAAAGAGGGTAACGAATTTATCATCAGCTGGGGTGTCCATTATTTTAACAAAATTATGGTTAGATCATTTCTCAACTTTCTTGACAACAACCCAAATATCTTTTAGAAAATGTTACTGAGAAAGGCTATTCCTGTGGAATTTAGTAATCCTCTTTAGATAATTTTTTTAAATATTGGTATATTTGACAATTGCTGTTTGAAGTTGTCAGAACTTGTGTATGCTTTTGATTGCAAATGAGCAAAGTGTGAGTTTACGTCCCTAAATCCTTCCACCAATCACAGACCTCGGAAAGTGTTATAAAACTAGTTATATATGTATGTGACATAACCCTGCCTTGTTATCTACGTTTCCTAAGCCAATGTGTGTTACCCAAGGGTATTGAGTAAGCAGCTAAGCTTTTCTCGGCCTGTGATTGGTGGAAGGCTGTAAGCTGCTGTACAAGGTACATTGACATCTCGGAAGAGGTGGTGTATGTGGTTCACGTGGGGTTATTCGGCTCCGTCTCGTAACACCTCGGGTATATTACATTACCAAAACTTCCTTGGGATCTGTCTCCTACAAACCGCACTTACTTCATTTCAGACTAAGGTTATATATATATATATATATATATATATATATATATATATATATATATATATATATATATATATATATATATATATATATATATATATATATATATATATATATATATATATATATATATATATATATATATATATATATATATATATATTTATATATATATAAAAATAAATAAATATATATATATATATATATATATATATATATATACATATATATATATATATATATATATATATATATATATATATATATATATATATATATATATATATATATATATATATATATATATATATATATATATAAATATATATATATATATATATATATATATATATATATATTTATATATATTTATATATATATATAAATATATATATATAAATATATATATATATATATATATATAAATAGGAAGAGACAATAGGATGAGCACCAATAATCTTTTTGTAATGATTAAACTATAATGCACTGCACTTCCTATTATGCTAGAATAGTGGTATTCTATATGTAGACAAATATCTAGCCTATGACGGCTATGTAGTCGCGGAACGTGGGAGAGAGATGGATGACGGCTAATTGTACTCAGAGAGAGAGAGAGAGAGAGAGAGAGAGAGAGAGAGAGAGAGAGAGAGAGAGAGAGAGAGAGAGAGAGGGGGGGGTTGGGCTAATATGCGAGCATTCACTAATTTCGTCACCTAGTGTTACGTACAGTGGTACCCCTAGAAGTGACCACCCCTTCAAGTTGACCACCCCATTTAAAGTGACCATAATTTGCCAGTACGACCTAACTTTCTCCTATTAGTCTTATAGTAAGGGGAACCCCTCGAAGTTGACAACCCCATCTGAACTGACCACATTTTGCCAGTCCGAAACTTACTTTTTCCTAAAAGTTTTAGAGTAAAATGAATCCCGTAAGTTGACCACCCCCTTGAGTTGACCGCCCCTCTAAGTTGACAAGTTGTGGTCAGGCCCCAGAGGCGCTCACTCTATATTGGGTCCGCTGTATATGTGCATAAATTACGAGTATGGGGTTTATCAAGAAAAACAGAGCAATCAAGATTTACTTAAACATTTTCAGACGAAAGACTATCATTTGCTTTTCTTTTACTTCTCCCTCTTGAATTCATTTTCGGAGATGTTTGTAAACATTTCCGAAACAGACAATGGAAGTCTAGCCTAATCTGTTGCTATTCAAAACTCTTCCATATGTCTCCTTCCAAGTTCTCAATGAATTGTTAAGAATTTGTTAAGGGCGTGACATTGGGCAGGTTTATTGTGACGTTTTCATCTGACCAGACGATTAGTCACAGGTCACCCAACCGTGCAAACCCGGATCGTGACGTAGGCACCACCCCTTTTAAGATAACGGGTATTGCTCGGGTGCTGTCAGATACCCTTGTGAAGTCGCATGGGTAGCACACCCTTCCCGGACCCTTAAGAAATAGATGTTTACTAACTAGGCACCCTTTGCTACTGCTACAGACCAAACCGTGTGTACATTTAGGATCAAAGGGAACACATACCCTCATAATTACTGGCAATAGTGCAAAATCAACGAGAAAAAAATCACAGCCTTTGGAAACAGTTTAGCAGACGACTTTCAGCACGAGCGTGGAGAGCAGACGACACTTTGTACCGGAACGCGTGCCTTCCCATTGAGAGACAACGCCGGACTGAGTGCATATCCCAAAGCATCTTAGGAAAGCGGAAAGGAAATGGAAAGAAAGGGCAACTACAGGAAGGTGAGTGTGGTTAACTGGATGCTATCTTTTGCCGCGCAAGTCGTGGAAATGGGGGAGAGAGATGTGTCGGCTATGTACTTCGAGAGAGAGAGAGAGAGAGAGAGAGAGAGAGAGAGAGAGCGAGAGCGAGAGAGAGAGAGAGAGAGAGAGAGAGAGAGAGAGAGAGAGAGAGAGAGAGAAATAGAGATGGAGAGAGAGAGAAAGAGATGGAGAAAGAAATAGAGATGGAGAGAGAGAAATAGAGAGAGAGAGAGAACTAGAGATGGAGAGAGAAATAGAGATGGAGAAAGAAAGAGAGAGAGAGATAGAGATGGAGAGAGAGAAATAGAAATGGAGAGAGAGAGATGGAGAGAGAGAGAGAGAGAAAGAGATGGAGAAAGAAATAGAGATGGAGAGAGAGAGATGGAGAGAGAAATAGAGATGGAGAAAGAAATAGAGATGGAGAGAGAGAGAAAGAGATGGAGAAAGAAATAGAGATGGAGAGAGAAGCTTTTAGACTGATAGATGACTTAGCATTCCCATTCCCCCTCCCCTCGTCAAGAAGCATGAAATGAACAAGTTATGGGAATTAATCAGCTTAACCCACATGGTCTGCAAAAGAATATCTTGATATAAAAGCAATCCATAGAGAAAATGTGATTGAAAGTCTTTTTTATATAATTTCTCCGGAAATATTTTTTATTTCCATTTTCCATTCAAATATACATAACATTTTCCACTTAAATGTACATATCACACAATTCAAAAGTACCTTTTTATATTTGATTGAAAGTTGTCATTTCTGCTTGGTTTAACCACTCCCATTAGATATAGGTTTCAATTACCTCTTTATAGGAAGAGTTTTGTACAAGGTAACGTAAGACCACTCAAGATGGAAATTGGTTTACTATGGGAATACCAGAAGGATACACATCCGTACCATATTAGGGTACGCCTTTTTGGCCATACGTATACATATGGAATATATGTGTTTTCAATTGGAATGACTTTTTTCAAAGGAAATTTTAATCATCAAGATTCCATAATAAAAAGAGTAAAACCTCTCACTGTAAACACCCCAAAGATATGAACACTACCTGTATCTCCCGGTCCTATTTGTTTCGTCTACATCAGGAAGCGACCTCTGATTTGTGAACACCCCATAATGCAGACACTTTTGCTCTTGTCCCAAACTCTTCGCATTTTTGTGATTTCTCTGTGAATATCTTTTAGGGCACGATATTGAATAAATATCAACCTTTCCAATGCTAAGACTACTCTCGTCCAATACATAAGAACGCTAAGATTTTTTAAAACCATCAAAACCCTGTTATGTTTGTACTCATTTGATAGCCCTCGCGGAGCGCTCTCAGATGAGTATTCATGTGCCAGGGTTTCACAGATATTTGTCTGGGTTTTTTTTTGCATTATCTTGTTTTGGCCAACTTAGCCACCAGCAGCATAAGGGTTAAGAGCTCCAGTATGGCAAATGTAGTGATACTATATACAACATTCAAAACAAACCAGGAAACGCCCCAGGACGATTTAATTCATGATACTGCCGATGAAGCATTTTTATTTATGTATGATTAAACTATTTCATTTTCACGTTTGTTTCGCGTCTTAGGTCTCAAAACCACTGTACTGCTGATAAAGCATATTTATCTATGTATGATTGAACTATTTCATTTTCACGTTTGTTTCGCGTCTTAGCTAGGTCTCAAAACCATTGTACTGCTGAAAAAAGCATCTTTATGTATGATTAAACTATTTCATTTTCACGTTTGTTTCTCGTCTTAGGTCTCAAAACCATTGGTTGAGAAGCGACGTCGCGCGAGAATCAACGAGAGTCTCACACAGTTGAAGATGATGGTTTTCGACAAGACCAAGGATAATGTAAGTGGCAAAAAAACATTGTTTTGATACCGATATAGAATGGAATGGAACGTTTTCTTTCTTTTTGTTGAAAAAGATAAAAATTCAAATTGAAAAAAATGAAAATCAAAATGTTTCCTTTTTTTGAAAAAAAAAATTAAAAATCTGAATTATTAAAAAAATATACGAACAAATTACAAACCTTCACAAATCTCAATATTTATGTCAAGCTATGAGGGCTTCCAATCTTAATTGTCTTAAACAAAGCTGGCATTTAGAAAATGCTCAATGACAAAAAAGAGTGTCTATGGAAAACCTAGACGTAGAATTTGGAATTTTGTTTTTCGTCATCTTTATGCCAATTGTGGGTATTTTGTGACTAGCCAGTTGTAAGTAGTGGAGGAAACCGGAGTACCCGGCGAAAACCACCGCCTAACCCCAAGTCACTGGCAACCTTCTCACATGTCCAGGGCGGGATTCGAACCCAGGCAGAGGTGAGATACACCTAGAAGTAGAACCAAAATGCAACATTGTGGGGTTTTTCTATTAATGCGAGCATGTTTTGCCTATTTATCAATAGGACAGCAAGTAGGAGTAGTAAAAGAACAATAGGATATTATCATATTTTAACAAAAGCTCGGTTTTCAAACTGTTTTTCACATTTCTTTAGTATCAGTAGGAAAAGGTTAGCATTATGGATACCGTTTTGGTATGGATCAAAGATTTCTGTATCCAGGATTTT
>OZ012697.1:7562124-7588486 GCA_963942565.1 Maea johnstoni
TATAGATAGATAGATAGATAGATAGATAGATAGATAGATAGATAGATAGATAGATAGATAGATAGATAGATAGATAGGTAGATAGATATGTGTGTGTTTGTTTTTATATATATAGCAAATGCATTGACAGAATCCTGATAAGATATTCAACGATGAAACCGAACACTTCCATGGTTGTCTGTAGGTATTTATCCAAGAGGCTAACCATGAATTAGCTAACAGTTCCTGTCAATTCCTGGCCGCTGAGAATTCCTCACGGTTAGTGTGACATAACTTCGCTATGGCCACCGCAACAGTGACGCATTCTTCCACGCCAACTCCCTCCTGGAGTCTCTCCAATACAGTTCACTTCAGTGGCATAACAAATAAGTCCTGTTCTCAGAAAGTATCGACCCATTTCAGATATTCGGTGCTTATATTAAGAGTTGATAGCAAAACTTTGTTTACTGCCAATTTTCGACAGTTCTAGTCTTCTAGACTTAGTCATAAGTAGTCTCTCATTATTATGAAGATTCTGCAGTATCAGGGAAAATCTCCATCTTTACCTAAAGCTAATACTGTGATTTGCGATGCATGAGACAGCTAGGCCAGAGGGTTGGCCCCATTTGTTGGTCCTATATGTATATATATATATATATATATATATATATATATATATATATATATATATATATATATATATATATATATATATATATATATATATATATATATATATATATATATATATATTATATATATATATATATATATATATATATATATATATATATATATATATATATATATATATATATATATATATATATATATATATATATATGTATATATATATATATATATATATATATATATATATTGTTAAGGGCAAAGTCTTATCCTAGTAAATTAATTTCTGCTTTTTCTTCATGGGCACTTGTGCAATAAATAATAATAAATGGCATTATCTCATTTATCAATTTATAATATTTAACACCTTCGAATTCTATGTAACTTTCTACCTCTTCCACAATAGAGTGATCTGATTTACTCGATAAGTTATATTGGTACCTTATCTCATACCTATCACACTGCAATATAGACAGTGGAGAGAGAGAGAAAGAGGACCAGCTAGCAAAGAGCCGTCTGGTGGACACACTGAGAACTATATATTGTAAGGTTGATCACAAAATTTCACTCTTTTTAATTCTTACATTTTTCTCCTTAAATAAGGCTTGAAAAGTATTTCAACAATTGTCTTTCATATTGCTCGGTATTCACAAACGATGTCGCTTTTCTGTTTCCTCAATTTTCCCTTCCATTAACTACTGACTTATAACGGTTTAGGGTTATAACGGTAGCAGAAACAACAACCAAATGTTGTATCCAGTGATGGTCAAATACACAGTGTTACGCAATGCGAAGTCATATTTCCCCATTGCCTGTTAAGAATAAGAAGATGGGCCTGCTATTCTGTGTATTGATGCAATACATCTAATTAGCTAGAAAAGCGGTCACTGCTGTACCACGAGAAGGAACGGTTCATTTGACCCGTATATTACATAGCTTTCAGCCACATCTGTTGGTCGTATTCTCCATTCAGGTGATAGCAGATGTGGCCAGAAGTAATTGAGTCCAGGTCTTGTTGTGATCAGCTTCTCTAAGGCATCCTCGGGGTCATCTAGAGCCTTCCAGAATGGTCAACGTGAAATCGACACACGTGGAATCTACGTGTTGGTTTCAAAGATGTGAAATCTACACACGTGTTAATTTCATAGATGTGAAATCTTCACACGTGTTAATGTCATAAACGCGAAATCTACACACGTGTCAATGTCATTAACGCGAAGTCTACACACATGTTTATTTCCCAAACGTGAAATCTACACGTGTTAATTTCAAAACGTGAAATCTACACACGTCTTTCTTTCATAAACGACGAATCTACACTCGTGTTTTTTCATTTAAGAAATGTGCAATACCACGTGTTGGAGGCACAGGCGTATTATCCAATTATCTACGAGATTTCATTTTACATGACGCACTTCCTGTCTTGATAGTTCATTGCAACAATACAATGTACCAATGATATACCTGCTTTTGTTTGGTAAACAATAAAGTGCAACAATGGTATATCTGCTTTTATTTGATACAATGAACTTTATGCTACACGGTAGTGGTGGTATAAATAGCAACATCAGATTCTTGTCTTGCTAACAAGTAATAGTGTTGAACAATAAGGTATAATTACCCCGTATACTGCCCTACAGTGCAGACATTTAATTCCGGCACCAGTCGACCGGACGTCTGCCAGTGCCTGGTTGTACAAACACCCATAGATAACATGTCAAAAAATAAGCCAAGCATATCAATGACCCACGTAGCTTGCAAATCAATGGAATGTTTAGTTGTGAGGTCATCCATGCATCCATGCCCTGGAAACTGGGTGGTAATCGGGCCTGCAGTTGTGCATTCTGTCGGGGCTGCCCACGCATTTAGTGCAGGGATTAAATGTAAGCACTGTATATGAGGATGGCAACACATTAGAAATTCCTTTCTCAGGGATAAGGTATAGGGTACATTTCGTCTTCTCTTATTGCTAGCGTAATTGACAATTATTAAGACAAGTCATATGATCCTAAATTGTGTTTTCGTTATTTCATTTTTATCTGCGTCCGACATTTGTATCTATGTAGTCATTCATTCACATATCTGATAAAATTGTTAATAAGTGATCTATAAAATGTGAAGTATGGTTCACCAACATATTTAGCTGGCAAAATGTTGTTACAAGTCTTCCTTTAATTTCATTTAGCATTGGATCCGCACATACCTAAGGCAGTATGCAATATGTCAATAACCTACAGTAAAAGCAATCTTATTTGTGAAGAGAAACCTATTTGTGTTATATAGTACAAATGCAGTACATAGGCATCATAAGGTTCATAGTCAGTTTCATCTTATCTATTCAATACCTTCATTTCAAAGGATGCCAACTTCCTAGTCCGTCCAAACTAAAACATGTATCACCTCTGATGGTATGTGCCTGATGCATTCATATTCCATCACAAAAGTCGTAAGAAGCTATAGAGAGATGTGCTTGAAATCTCGTGGCTTCTTTGTAACCGTCTTATCTACAATATGAGACCAGCCTTTGATGGCATGTGCCTGATACATTCATATTCAATCACAAAAAGCGTAACAAGCTTTTGGGAGAAGTGCTTGAAAACATCATGGTTCCTTTGTAATCGTCTCATCTACAACATGAGACTGTCGCTGGTTCAACTCACTTTGGTCTGTCCTTGGACAAAACTCTTTATTCCATTATTGCCTCAGTCTACCCAGCTGCAAAATGGGTACCTAGCTTAGTAAGGCAATGCTTAGAGCTTGTGCACTATATGCTGGCGGCTGCTCTGGAATATCCCTCGGGGGATTGAAATGGTTTCCGTGTATACAGGCCTGCTAGGGAAGGAAGGTCGTCTGAACATTTCGGTGGATACAAGACTAAAAACCGAACACCTTTTAACTTTGAGACGAGCCTTTTGTGTTTTTTGCCTGATACATTTTTTTTCCACTACAACACTCGTAAAAGGCTATCGTGAGGTGTGCTTGATAACAGCTCTGACTACTTTGAAACAGGACACACTATCACTACCGATACGGCTACACTTATACGGCTTCACTCTGTAAGCAGGCACTCGAAGCCAAGTAAGATTCGGGAGGGGTTGGTGGGGGCAGCTTACTGCTATTTAAAGGCAGGCTTACTGCAGCTTACTGTGGTTAGAGCTACTGTGCTGCTTCTTTCCTCGGGAAAACTGTTAATTGAATCTTTAACACATTTCAAAAGAAACTTGGTAGGGTGGGTTCCAATGAAAGAGACATTAATAAAAACACACACATTCAAACAAATCCATGCATGCTTTCTTAACATGTATGTATGGATATATATATATATATATATATATATATATATATATATATATATATATATATATATATATATATATATATATATATATATGTGAATATGTATATATATATATATATATATATATATATATATATATATATATATATATATATATATATATATATATATATATGACGTTTTTGCTACACATCCTCCAGGATGTTGCACGCCCCCTCTCTCAATACCAGAGATGCCATCACTATACATGGCACCGTACTCTCGTGGTGATCTATTAGCTACAGAAGCCATGAGAGCTTTTGAGTCACAGAGAGTGGTCTGATTATTCATCGCTAAGGAAATATATCACCCCATCACGCAGTGCGTTGAGTGTCTTTTTGCTCGAAAAATACATAAAATAGTTTGACAAGTGACGCTTTGAAATTATCCAGTTGATTTATATCGTGGGGAGGAGGCGGGGTTGAATATAAGTATGGTAGAGTGTTTCTGATATATGGGCGCAGGCTGGATCGCCACTTGCGGGTTGTCTTGGTCGCTATTGAAACGTACGGTGGTGTGATTGTGGAGGGCTGTCTTATAATTGTGCTTCTGCAACTGAACGACCCCTTGGAACTTTTCTTGAAGAGAAGAGGATTCCATCGTGTTGGGTACCGGGCTTCCATCTCATTGCGATATGGACTGAGGCTTGAGAGGCGATGTAAAATCCAGAACCCTCCCTCCCTGTACGAGTGCAATAAATCTAGATTTCTTATGCTTTTCGTTATCGTTACTCTTTCCGCCATATTGCGGCTAAGTCGTGACGAGCCAATCGTAACTGGTGGAGGAACCACTGTCTAACCCCAAGTCACTGACACCTTTCTCAGTGGTGAGAGACAGCTAGCAGTCAGTGGCAACGCCTTAGACAACACGACTACCTGGACAGGCCCCCGAGTGCGGTAAAAACGGGTGTGACGTAGCACAGTATTTTTGAAGGGGACCCACTAATACTTCAAAGGCAGTGTACGGAGCAGATAATGTACGGATCTGACTCGTAACAGCTGCTATTAACACGCACAGCAGGAGGACCATATAGTCTTGTTTCAGACACATGGTAAAACACGTTTATTGCAGATTTCAACCCATGTATCGACACACGTGCTACATATAAAGTAAAGCTGGTACTTAACCCTTTAATGCTCAGTGGCCAAAACAGCCTTAAACGAACTAAAATACATATTTTTCCGTTATTTTGATTTTTTCAATAATAAAAAATCGAGGTCATGTAGTATTTGATAGACAATTAAACTGCTCATATGTCATTTAAGCTTTTATCCGAGACCTTTCAATTTGAACCATTTTCAATTGGTATAAGTTGGCGGAAGCTTTCATATTTTGGTAAAAATGATTCCTCCTTTCACTAAACACTGAAGTTGAATTTTAGATGTTGTTTATTGTCAACATTTTTGCCATCTTTAGCTCAGCCATCACGTTTAGTCATTCGCTAGTAAACAACAGTTAAGGTACTGGGGTACCTGTACAGTGCCTACATTCAATTCCTGCACTAATGGGCAGCCCGGACATAATAGACGACCGCACGCCCGATTACCAACCAGTGCCATGGGCATGGATGACTTCACAACTGAACGTAGCTTTGATATGCTTTTGACATGCGTTTTTCATCTATTTTGTACAATCAGGCACTGGTAGACGTTCAATCAACTGGTGCAGGAATTAAATGTCTGTACTGTATACTATCATCACCTTACCCCCAACGCTTAAATTACCTTGTGATAAGGGTAAATATGTAAAAGTCTGAAGGAATCACACCTAGATGGTGCAAAATTTAGTTTATTATACCTCACGTGAAGATCGTAGGCCGTGATTGGCTGATAGACGGTTGCCAAACCAGCATGTCCACTGATTGGCCGTTATGGCCCGGGCACGCTTCGCAAGCACGTGCGTCCTGCTTGTTGGCTGACGTCATTGTTTGTCACGTCATCACTGCACGTGCAAATTGCAAATCAACAAAAACATGGCGGACCCCTAGCGCCATGGAATTCTAGATTAAATTAGACTCTATGCTGGGAAAGGAACTGCTGCATATTGATATTTTAGCGTACATGTTCTCAAATGTGGGTCTATAGGATGGGTCCGGCATACTTCGGTTAGCGATTATGCCGCAGTCATTTGATTATTGATAGGGTCAGCGAATTGTTGTTTTCATTGAAATTTTACCAAAATGAGGTTTGTTCGACGGTCGACAGGTGCAGGGAATAGATAGCTATACTGTACCTCGTTCATTTCCTTTTTTGAAGAATTGAACATATATTTTGGGTCTATGTTACTTTTTAGAGTAACTAAAAAATAATGAAAGTTATTTGAAAGGGGATTTTTGCTTGGCATAATTTCCTTCCGAAAATTCCTCCGAGCATCCCTAAAGACATAAGTGGGTTAAAACGATCGATCAACAATACACTTGATTTTCATGTGCTAGTCCGTCTGCCCTGATGGCTGGGATGCCCATCAGGATACCCACACTGGCATGGTATATTTGATTTATTATACCGAACAAACCCCATTTTGTTGAAATATCATTAAAAACAATGTTTAAAATGTCAAGGTCACAGATGACTGGTGATTCACATATTCCCCGCTAGGCGTCACCAGTGACAACGGTGGACATGATGGAATGGCCAACCTTTGTAAGCCAATCACGGCTTACGATCTTCAAGTGAGGTATAATAAAAGGTGTTGCCACTGCCTAGGTTCGAATCCCGTACGGGGCATGTGAGAAATTTCCCAGTGACTTTAGGCGGGGGTTTTGACCGGGCACTCTAGTTTCCTCCATCGGTTACAACTAGGCTAATCACTAATTAGCCGCAATATTGCAGAAAAAGTGTCGAAAAATCGAAATTCCAAAATCCTTTTAGCCAAATCCTCTGCGAACTCACATATTCCAAGTGATGTAGTAAAATTTCAATAGTGGTGATCCTACTTATTACACGTTGCATTTGTGAGTAATCGATATTGAGCTTACCTCAAATGAAACCGTTATGAAAAATTGGAAGATAATCTTCCAATATCCTCTTAAACCCAAGACTCCAATCTCGAGTCTGACAAAGCGAACGGATTTCAATTACGACAAAGCTTCTCAGACCATTGTTAAACCATTGTTATTCCATATGAAAATCGATCATCCTCTATCTCGACAGACTGTCGTCTTAGAGATGTGAGAATAATATTTGCCTTGGCAAGTGTTCCTAGACAAGGCTGAGTAAATACAATAGCATAGTCTGCACATCTCATTGTAAATTGGAAAATAGAAACTGTGGCACTTAGAATCTAGGTAATCAGGAAAAAATCGAATTCGCTCTTATATAATTAAAGCTGCAAAAAAGTTCCTTTGTTGTTATAAGGATTGTGCTGTTGTATAAGAGTGTCTTTGTCTTGGGGAATAGTTTTTAAATTACTCATCTTATCATCTTAAAAAATGCATCGAATATCTACATATACATGGCTTGATGAAAGCATATTTACATCGACTGATTTTCAAAATAAACCAATGACGTATTACTTCGAAACGAATCACTGAAATGATCAATTGAAATTCTTAGTATTGGTACATGTTTTGGATGTAAATGCCAGCGTTTGATATTCAATACGGAAATATATTCTATTGATTACTTCTGCCTTTAAGGATTTGATATTTAAGTTCATCTTTTTAAACTTGAATGAATTAGATTTTGATAGTCGTTTGAGTTGTACATACGCACAGATAGTATACACATACTTGCATGCATACATATGTACACACACACACACATATATATATATATATATATATATATATATATATATATATATATATATATATATATATATATATATATATATATATATATATATGTGTGTGTGTGTATGTGTATTTGCAATGGCATACATAAGATACCTACTGTAATTGTAGTTGAATAGAAAAAATTGTATATTCATATCATACTCATTTACAAAGTACACTTTACATTTTTTCTTGATAGTTGCAGAGTAAACCCTTAAGATGCTGGTGGCTAATTTGGTCAATACAAAATAATGTGAAAAGAATTTGAAAAATAACTGAATTCCTGGCAAATGGATGCTCATACGTAAGTACTCAATTGGAGCTTTTCAATGATAACCAGCATACTAATAGTAGGATTTAGATGATTTTCAATGTTTTCTGAGTTCTTGTGCTTCGAAAATGCCGACATTTAATTCGTGGGCAGCCAAGGTGTAATACACGACCGCATGCCCGATTGCCACCCAGTTTCCTGGGTATGGATGCATGGATGACCTCACGACTAAATGTAGCTTTGAATCACAAGCTTCGTGCGTCATTAATGTGTTTGGCTTATTTTACATTATCCATGGGTGTTTGTACAACCAGGCTCTAACAGACGTCCGGGCGACTGGTGCAGGAATTGAATGCCTGTACTGTAGTCTCAGCATTGAAAGGGATGAGGGAGGAAAAACTGAACGAGCAAACACTAATGTCCTGTTGGCGACAGCGAGTCGGAAAAGCAGACCTCCGTATGTAAAGGAGATAGTTACGGTCATAACCATGCTTAACAAACATTGCCTGTTTGATCCCCTGGCAATTGAAAAAGCCATGTGGTTTTAGTCAATCACGACAGCACTATCATACTAAGTGTGTACGAAAAAACACACACTACAGTACCGTCCTTTAATTCCTGCACTAAATGCGTGGGCAGCCCAGGTATAATTAACGACTGCACGCCTGATTGACTCGCCTGAGCATCACGACAGGACTATCATACTAAGTGTGGTTGAAAAAGCCACTCTACAGTACCGTACTTTAATTCATGCACTAAATGCGTGGGCAGCCCAGGTATAATGCACGACTGCACGCCCGATTGCCACGCCTGAGCATCAGGACAGCACTATTATACTAAGTGTGGATGAAAAAGCCACTCTACAGTACCGTACTTTAATTCATGCACTAAATGCGTGGGCAGCCCAGGCATAATACACGACTGCACGCCTGATTGCCACCAGCCACCGAGTTTCCTGGACGCATGGATGTCCTCACAACTGAGCTTTGAATCGCAAGCTAGGTGGGTCATTGATGCGCTTTGCTTATTTTTTGATGTGTTATCCATGCGTTTTTGCAACCAGGCACTGACAGACGTTTGGTCGATTGGTGCAGGAATTAAATGTCTGTACTGTACCCCACACGGGGAAAATTTGCAGGGCTCATCTATACGGTAAAATATGACATTGAAAATAAGGTGTACTTTTGCAAGGAAAATGTTTAAACAATGATTACCAACCCAACAAGAACACCATTATGAACACTTTCTCTCAAAACATTTTTACTATCATTAACCTTCCATTTCAACACGCATACATGTGTTAATGGTAACATAACCTAGAGCATGCACGCATACTGTAAATTCACAAAATATTGTGTAGAGTAAATTTTGCGAATTTACAGAAAATCGAGTTTTACGTTTTTTAACTTTGCGAACATGAAGTGCCAGCTATACACTTAAAGTGGCAGCACTAATAATTGCGAATTTTAATTTTGCGTCCGAAGCTAAACACAAATAAATCGCAAAAATTAAACTAACGCAATCTTTTCCGAATTTACAGTATCTGCGTGCACCAAAATCAGATTCATCAATATAAGAGCCTGGTTCGCCAATCAAACAGACGCTAGAAATGCAATTGGTTGTCAGAATATTAAGCTTGATTCAAGGTTTATTTTGAAATATCACACGAATATTATTGACCAAGATTTTCATAAGATCGTCAAACATGAACAACCTGCCTGAACCTGGTACTGGTTTTTGGCCAATAATCATCATTACAATATGGCATCAGACATTTGTAGGGGTATTTACAATTTTGACTCCCAAGAGTTAAGATCCTATTATACAGTGCCGAAACTTAATTCCTGCACTAAATGCGTGGGCAGCCCATAACATAATACACGACCGCATGCCCGATTGCCACCCAGTTTCATGGGCATGGATGCATGGATGACCTCAGATCTAAACGTAGCTTTGATTCGCAAGCTACGGGGGTCATTAATGTGCTTGGGTTATTTTTTGACATGTTATTCATGGGTGTTTGTGGAACCAAGCACTTGCAGTGACGCCCGGTCGACTGGTGCAGAAATTAAATGTCTGTACTGTAAGTTTCAGACAAAAGAAACGCTCCGGTCATGATGCAGCAGGGGAACCTATGTTTACCAAGGATAAGAGTCTTTCTCATTCGTATTCTCACGTGATATCTAGACACAAGACTTACATGGGTGGATGGGTACAAATTACGCCGAACGCGCAAATGCCGTCTATTAGTATTCTTAGAATGAGAGCCGAGAACATCTGAATTGAAGATAAAACTCAGTATCTTTCCATTCAATGTAGCTATCCTAACAGTTCTAGGGAGATTTGACTCTCATCCGGATACAAAACGAGAAGGTCTTAATGATATGTGTCTAATTAACGTTTTAAGGTATTGCCCTCACAAACGTGTTTACGTGCTTACAGTGCAGACATTTGATTCCTGTATATTTATATATATGTATGTATATATATATATATATATATATATATATATATATATATATATATATATATATATATATATATATATATAAATATATATATATATATATATATATATATATATATATATATATATATATATATATATATATATATATATATATATATATATATATATTATAAGAGAGGAGGCCCAATCCTTTGCAACGCATGATCTCCGTTGCCGCGCCTGTTTGCCTAATTCTGAGTTGGCAGTTTGGTGGACGAGTGTATCTAGATGGTTCTTAACGTAAACTAATTTCAAAAAATTAAACAAAAAGGTGCTTTTGATGCTGATTTCTTATTCTCAAGCACGGCCGGGTGTGGTATGACCACCCGGCGATATATAGTACAACCGATATCAAACTTCTGCTTCCACAATGGGGTTGCACTGCACGGACTTTGTTGGTTGTCCGGTGGAAGAAGCACGCACACTGTAGTAGCGTAGCTTACCCGGGTAATCAAAGGGAACCTGAGCATGCACCGAAAGGGTTTAGGCGGCATGGACATAATGGACAATGCCTGCATCGGCGCTAAGAGCGTACGGACACATCCCTTGGGAAAAACACAATCAAAGGTTGTGCGCTTAGAGAGAGAGAGAGCATTTGAACAAACTCAAACAATTCACCATACTACGGTGGTGCATGGGAAACATGCATATTTGAGCTTACGAAAGATTCGGACTTTTCTATAGTTCCAAAAAATGTTTTCCATACAGCCAGTATATAAGCTACCCGGCTTTAAATAGATACAATTTGAAAGTTATCTTTATCAAAATAAATTGTGATGGAACTTAATGTCTATGTATATTTTATAGAACCACCTCATGCCCATACCTCACTTTGGGTATGCTTGGAATTAATCCGTGTTTGAACGAAGATTGTGCCTCCTTTGGGATATGTTTTCCTTCAACAATTATTGAAATAGTATTGTTTTTAACATTTCCTTAACAATCATAGCGTAGCAGCTCAAAGAAAAGCCCATTTTTTATTATCTATTTATCATTTTTTGGGGGGAGGGGGAGGATATCCACATAAAAGTATCATTTAGAAATAATTTGTGGGTAGAATCATACCAAAATCCTTACTGGCCAACTCATACACATTCTTTCCACGTTTTATTGTCGTATCTGGACTTTATTCCCAAAATATTTCATTGATAGCATATACATATATATATACCCGGTATATATATATATATATATATATATATATATATATATATATATATATATATATATATATATATATATATATATATATATATATATATGTGTATATATATATATATATATATATATATATATATATATATATATATATATATATATATATATATATATGATTATATTTAGCACCTAACCTGCGGAACTTAGGTCAATTAATATTCATGTGCAGCTTTAAAACAACATAGGAAGTTACCAACAGACGTTTTAAGAGTACTGAATTCGGCAAATTGGTAAAAAAAAGAATATTTCTTTCCAATGTTTAGTTGGCCAATTATGCTAAGCAGATTACTGTGTTGCACTTTTATTGAAATTGCATTATTGCCAGGAGAGAATCCAGCGTGTAGAATGCATTAGAGTCTACCATTCAAGTGTAAGAGGTTTATACATCTGTGTTTCCTCCTCTAACCTACCCATTTAATAATCTTAGCTTTAAAAAGTTGTAAACGAGTCTGTAAATCATACCGAATGACAAAAATCGATAAATGATATCTTTCAACAGGAAGAACCAAATTAGGACGGGTGTAAATGACATATCGTATGTCATATTTTAAATTGATCTTACTAAACGAAATTTGTTTTGAGTAGAAATGATTAGAATTCGTCATGAGTGATATGATAAATGGACACCACCCCACCACCACCTTTCCATTTACCGGTTTGACAACTTATCTATCAATGGCATATATGTTTACCAAGCCTCTTGAATTATTGGTCCATAGGTTAGGTAGCCCTAAGTGTGTGGTTGCAAGGAAATCTGGGTGCCCGGAAATTTTTGACGTAAAAAGAAATTTTGTGGTTACCGTCCGTAGGACGGGTACTTTTCTAGTATATATATATATATATATATATATATATATATATATATATATATATATATATATATATATATATATATATATATATATATATATATATATATATATATATATATATATATATATATATATATATATGTGTGTGTGTGTGTGTATCGCTGTATATGCATTAGTGTCAGACCATGGCTAGGCTCCCAGTATGAATGGGTTGCGTTTTAGTGCTTCGTCTCTCTCATACAATAGGTTTATTGTGAAACATGGGCTTGTTGGTAATGTCTATCCGCAACGAGGAAGGTGTTAGAACTGTCATTGTACTTTACTCAATTGCAGGTCTGGCGTTTTTAGTTGTAGTGTAAAACACTGACGCATGACATTTACGCAAGCAGGCCAACGACCTCTAACGGTGTCGTCAATTAAGAAACAATATATATATATATATATATATATATATATATATATATATATATATATATATATATATATATATATATATATATATATATATATATATATATATATATATATATATATATATATATATATTAAATTCTGTGAATATGAATAAAGACCCTGGGCGTCACATTCCAAAAATGCCTCCACAACTCATTCACATTGGTTTTGGCGAGAAAGTTATTAAAATAAGTTAATGATTTCTTGTAAACTGATTCAAAGAAATTCTAGAAATGAGACTAGAATCTGGCCTGTGGTGACTGGAGCTGTAGAAAAGGTAAATTATGAATCCAGCCACTGGAATGGGTGGACCTACCGTTTCCCAAAGATATTCTACAGCCTCTATAAGTTATCATAAGTCAAAAGAGAGGTCCAAAATAGACGGGTAGTAAGATTTAGGAGGACAGGTTCTGCTGTCGTTTCCTCTTGCTGAGACTAACGTACTAGAAAATGTATAGTGGTATACAGTATTTTTGTCCAAACAAAAATAACCATAATCATAAACAAAACATTGTAGTACTACATTTTAGAACCGTTTTTAACAGTGGTAGACCATTGCGAGATGTCTTTCTACTAAAGGTAATGACTAAGATTATTGGTACGCAATGTTCTTGATTTGATACCGTTTGATTTGAAGCGTGTATTTGGTCTAAGATAACTCATTAAACATAATAATATTTATGTAGTACTTAAAGTAGGATTATTGAATACATTTCAATTATATTATTGTATGATATTATATTATATTATATTACATTATCATAATATAATAATATAATCGTATTATACTATACTAATAGTATAATGATAATAATAATAATAATAATAATAATAATAATAATAATAATAATAATAATAATACTGATGATATATAGTAGTAGTATCATTATACTAGTATTATCATTATTTGTATAATGATAATCATTATCATGATATTATGACAATAATAATATAATCATATTAATGTTATTATATTACTGTAACATTCGAAATGGAATTCCATGTACTTCAACAGAAACAACATAAGTTTTGTCAGATATTTCCCAAAAATATTGCTATACAATTAATGTTCGTCCTTATGACATTTTAGACCATACATACATTCAAAATGTGTATGGGTTTAAATGAAAATGTATGTGCACTTTAAAGTAGTGCAGGAGTGTATTTCTGTACAAAGCTCTTGCTTGTATGATGAAGATGTGAAAGTCATAGGTTAGGGTTCCCTCGTTACGAAAGCCTTAAATAGATTTAGTTGGGATTTAAGCCGACAAGCTCAATGGTTATTTCCAAGCTAATATACACCTTGCTTTCCATTCATATAACCATGTGCAGTCATTCTGGATTGTTCCGGCTTTTGGTGAGGAGTGCTTGAACATGTTGGAAGGTACAAACGCACACACACTTGCTTACATACATACATACATACATACATACATACGTACATTCAAATATATTTGTATAAATATATATATATATATATATATATATATATATATATATATATATATATATATACATATACATATATATATATATATATATATATATATATATATATATATATATATATATATATATATATATATATATATATATATATATATAAATATATATATATATATAAATATATATATATATATATATATATATATATATATATATATATATATATATATATATATATATATATATATATATATATATATATATATATATATATATATATATATATATATGTATGTATATATATATATATATATATATATATATATATATATATATATATATGTTTATACATATATATATATATATATATATATATATATATATATATATATATATATATATATATATATATATATATATATATATATATATATACATTGTTATGGATCGTATTGCTGTGTACCAATGCTATCTACATCAAGAACAACAGCATGACATCTTGTTCGTAATGTGTTACCCCATACATTTCGATAATGCTTCAGGTCCTACTTTGGAATTTGCCAACTCTCCAATTTCCTTAAAAGGTGTCACGTTGCATGGTTTTCTACACATCTTGGCACTCAAAGATATTGCCTAGGCTTAGGGCCGAACTGTAAGTGACGGTGAAATTGAACGTTATGAAAGAGATGGGAAAAGAGATTTCCGAAAAAGATAGATGCACGTCAACACGAATATCTATATAAAGATATATAAAGGTATAAAACGGTACCCCTTTCGGACATGTTTTTGTTTTGTATTGGCACTCTTTTTTCTTTTGTGATAGTATAAGTTATTCTTATTTATCTTCTCACTTAGGCATCAGGAGTCATGCCAACTCGAGTTCAGGCTATTGTGTGTATCTTTTCGACCCTGGCATGTATATTCAGTCTTCGTTCCTTAGTTACCGTATTTATCCGTAGTCTTTTTTATATTTATTTCATATGGGTGCAGTTAGTTTGCATGGGTGTAATAAGTTTGCATATATATATATATATATATATATATATATATATATATATATATATATATATATATATATATATATATATATATAAATAATTTTATATATAACTATTATATTTCTATCATATATATACTGCATGCCCATCGAAGATGTACGTGTAAGATATCTTACCTTCTTACCTGGAGCAAGAACGGGTTCAGCATACAGGCCTTTTGATCTGAGACTTCAAAGCCTATTGAATCTCCTTAAGAACAGGATCTTTCATTGATATCAATGGATTATCCCATTGTAGCCGCTCTCACTGAATGACTTGAGAAGAACTGTGGTTAGATAAGATAGGTTTGTTTTGGTCGCATTCGTATCATAAACGCAGTTGCTCACTGACTATAGAGACATGCGTTGATCAGTACAGAAATGTATTCAGGTCTTCCATGATGGTGGACTCTAGAACTACAGTAGATGTTACAGCAATGATAATGCAAGATTATTGATGTTATATGTTTATAATATATATATATATATATATATATATATATATATATATATATATATATATATATATATATATATATATATATATATATATATATATGTATATATATATATACATATATATATATATATATATATATATATATATATATATATATATATATATATATATATATATATATATATATATATATATATATATATATATATATATAGTAAGTATAACATTGATCACGCGCACAAGAGAAAAGTTTACACACCATGCTACCTCTTGCACCATAGTACATCTTACCTCAATTATTACACAATAATAACGATTCAGATGTACTATGTAGAATACAAATATTGTTATCGCTACCTCCACCACAGTATATTTTAGATTAATCATTACGCAGGAAAGGTGATGTTCTATGTAACACTATTATTATCAAACCCTGCTACATTGCGCTCTTTGTTGGGTCTCTAATACCTGTACAAATCTAATTCAGATATGCTGAATTGTTGTGTAGACCAAATGAACTCAAAGGCGATAACTTTGGATGTGAAGGTTTGTCGAATAGACATTGATTATGTAATCCAGGCTGCAAAGGAAATGCAATATATAGCATGTCGTCGTTCAATACAGTACGGTGCCGACATTTAATTCTTGCACTAAACTCGTGGGCAGCCCGGTCATTATACACGACTGCACACCCGATCGCAACTCAGTTCCGTGGGCATGGATGCGGGAATGACCTACTTACTGCACGTAGCTTTGATTTGCAAGCTACGTGGGTCATTAGATTTTTGTTTTCACATGCTATCCATGGATATATGTACAACCAGGTACTGGCAGTCGTCCGGTCGACTGGTGCAGGAATTAAACGTCTGTACTGTATCTAATACAATAACTTGTAATTCACCCCATAAGGGGCACACACTCTTGGTTTCCTCGAAGATGTGCAATAGGAGCTGTCACCTCCCGGAGGACCCAAGTCTGATGTGTGATGTTGCTTTTCCAAATGAAGGACTTTGGATGAGTGTGTGGATCTGTCTATGGATACCTGCATTTCAAAGATCCCTTGATCTTTTTTTGAACTGGAGCCTCATATCATACTTTGTCTCCCTTTCTTCTTTCTCCCTCCAATAATTCTTTTTGTCATTGTTTTAATAATGGCAAACGACCTCTTCTCTTTTTGCTTATTGGTAAAGGTGTATGGCATTAAATGGCCCTTGTGTTCCAATGTGCCTTAGACCCCATGTTCATTATTAATTACAGTACAGACTTCTAATTCCTGCACCAGTCGACCGGACGTCTGCCAGTGCCTGGTTGTATAAAACCCCATGGATAACATGTCAAAAAATAATCCAAGCACATCAATGACCTTAACGTAGCTTTCTAATAACATCTACGTTCAATCTTGACGTAATTCATGCATCCATGTCCATGAAACTGGGTGCCAATCGGACGTGCGAATTAAATGTCGGCACTGTATGTGCATTGGCATTTTGCCTTTCATCAGCGCAGACCACACCCCTTTCCTACGACTTCCCATCAGGTGAATGGGTAGGCGGAATACAAGATACAAACGTCTAACGTATGTTTCCAAGCTTACTTTATAATTCGATGCCTTAAAGGGCAAATGCACCATCAGAATGGTATCTCTGGCCTGCTAGTTGCTCACTTCTGTGAGCCATAACTGAGTAGTGGGGAGGACAGGTCTTGGGGGATGGTCTTATTTGAAAGGTGACATGTACATGCACATTTTGAACCTGAATCATTCTGGTGGTGCATTTGCCCTTTAGGGACTATTTATTCAGACAGTGTTAAGTGTTTTTGACGTGACAAGTGCTGTGAGTAAAACACTGCTTGCCAAGTACATGTAGATAGGGTTTCTGTGACTCTTTACTTTACAGAGACTTTAATTTTTGAAGTTGGAGTACCATCTCTGATCCGACTAGTTCTGATTCTTATTTCGGTTATATATATATATATATATATATCTATTTATGTGTAATTCTTGTAATTGATAATATGTGAATTAATAATATTTCTGTATTTGTAGTTTAGACAGTTCTTGTATTTTCTTTTGTTCTATAGAAAACATTTGTAATTTGTACGATTTTGAACTCTTGCAGTTACAGACAATAAACATATAATACAATACAATACAAGTATGTAGCAAGACGTGCTTGAAGAAGATATTTCTTCTCTGCGGCCTCTAGTGGGACTGCCAGACTCAATATATATATATATATATATATATATATATATATATATATATATATATATATATATATATATATATATATATATATATATATATATATATATATATATATATATATATATATATATATATATATATATATATATATATATATATTTATATATATATATATATATATATATATATATATATATATATATATATATATATATATATATATATATATATATATATATATATATATATATGTATGTATGTATGTATGTATATATATATATATATATATATATATATATATATATATATATATATATATATATATATATATATATATATATTTATATTTATATATATATATATATATATATATATATATATACATATATATATATATATATATTTATATATAGTGTTTATTGACTATGATTGTGCATAAGATATACAACCATTAAATAAATTAATGTTGAATAGATGAACAGAAGGATATAAACTTAAAAAATAAAACAGACACAGACACTAGAAATAATGATACCTTAATGAGAAGGAGCGGCTGGGTTATTGGAAGCAGTTCAGGATGTCAGACACCTCTGACATTTCACGGAAAAACGAGAGACATGAGTAATCGTCAAGTGCAAAAGATTGGGTAAGGTCAGATTCCGTGCAAGCATTCTGTATAAAGCAATGACTCTCAAATACAGCAATTACAATAATAAGCATATCTCTGATACAGACCTTTGGTCACGGATTCCAGAACTCCTGACAGTTTTGGAAATCTGATGTTGTCCTGTGCTGCTTCGAAGTAGTCTGAAGATGGGACAGAGGGGTTTCTTGTTTTGAATTCGTGCATTTGCGATGCTTTTTCGAAAATGGTAACTCATGGGCCTAGTGGCGCCATCTATTTTCAGAAGTCCGCAACATTGGTCAAGTCGAGTGATACAGGAATTATACAGGAATTAAATGTCCCTACTGTACTCGACTATATACACTCTGGTTATGGCCAGAATATACGTCTACGGGATTTAGTTTGCTGTCACATTCCATGGTCATATGTAATGGTCTACAGTGCCGACATTTAATTCCTGCACTAAATTCCCGGGCAGCCCAGGCATAATACACGACCGCTCGCCCGATTGCCACCCTGTTTCCTGGGTATGGATGCATGGATGACATCACAACTGAACGTAGCTTTGATTCACAAGCTTCGTTGGTCATTGATATATTTGGCTTATTTTTTTGACATGTTAGCCATTGGTGATTTACAACCATGCACTGGCAGGCGTCCGGTCGACTGGTGCAGGAATTAAATGTCTGTACTGTAGGAAACACGACCTACTTCTTGGCTCCCAATGCTTCAAGGACTACTGGGCCGTCATGGGGGTTTGGCCTTCTGTTGGAACGCAAGGCAATGCTAAATCAGATCACGTATCATTGAGAACTGTCAATTTGGAGTGTTTTGCCGCGTAAGAGTAAACGTAAAAAATAATTGGAAGCGAATTGGCTTAAATCCCAAGGGCATATGAATACATTGTAAGTAGAAGTGAATAATTAATCTAATTATCTATGTTTTCCGCAAGCTAATGAAATAAAATACCTCTTCGCCAGGAACTGCTATTTGCAATTGAATGTTTTTTTCATAAAATGAATTGAGGGGCAGTCCTAATAGCCGAGTGATCTAGGGCACAATCACTGAGTAGTTTGAATCCCAAGGGTAGATAGATAAGTAGAAGTGAATAATTGATCTAATCATCTATGTTTTCCGCAAGCTAATGAAATAAAATACTTCTTCGCCAGGAACTGCTATTTGCAAATAAATGTGTTTTTTAATAGAATGAATGGAGGGGCAGTCCTAATAGCCGAGTGGTCTAAGGCACAATCACTGAGTAGTTTGAATCCCAAGGGTAGATAGATAAGTAGAAGTGAATGATTAATCTAATTATCTATGTTTTCCGCAAGCTAATGAAATAAAATACCTCTTCCCCAGCAACTGCGATTTGCAATTGAAAAGGTTTTCCACATAATGAATGGAGGGGCGGCCCTGATAGCTGAGTGGTCTAGGGCGCAGTCACTGAGTGGTTCGAATCCCAAGGATATGTAGATAAGTAGAAGTGAATAATAAATCTAAGTATCTATGTTTTCCATGAGTGAATCAAAAAAAACCTCTTGCCAAGAAACTGCAATTTGCAATTGAAAGTTTTTCCACATAATGATAGCCGCATGGTCTAGGGCGCGGTCATTGAGTGTTCAATATCTCTCACCATCGCCCGGATTTGAACCGTGCTTGGAGGTGAGAAATTTAACGGATTACCACAGTTACCACATGTAGCGATCTGAGAAAAATGACAGGCGGTTATGGGTAGAAATGTAATAAATGGCTTCTGGCCATAATTTGGGTATGCGTGCGTTATTTTACATCATCAAACAATATCGTCATGGCGACGCATTCCACCTGGAGTCAGTTGCCTATAGCGACAAGATGATAGTCACATGTAAGTTTCAAAAGGGTCGCTACTCTCTTTAATGTGCGATTTTACCTGCTATAACATACACAGCTGGGGTAGGGTAATGTTCGTATGCCCGAGCCGTACTTACAAACGGTTTTAGCAGGTGCTTACCAAAGAAGCACTTAGCCAGGAAAGTTTTGGTAATGACCTACAGTGCCGACATTCAATTCCTGCACTTAATGCGCGGGCAGCCCCGTCAAAAATCATGACTGCATGCCAAGTTGCCAGCCAGTTTCCTGGGCATGAAAGCAGTCATAGTTCCCTAACCTCAGAACTAAAAGTAGCTTTGATTCTCAAACTATAATGGTCATGGGGTGGCTGGCTTATTTTTTGCCTGTGGGATGTTTCCCGTGGGTGTTTGTACTACCAGGCACTGGCAGACGCCCGGTCGACTGGTCCAGGAATTAAGTGTGTGTGTGTGTGTGTGTGTGTGAGTGTGTGTGTGTGTGTGCATTTTAAGTATGCTCTATTCTAGTCAACTCACATAACTCAAATAACTGGATCATCTAACTACTACAGTACAGACATTTATTTTATGCACCAGTCGACTGGACGTCTGCCAATGCATGGTTGTATAAAAAGCCATGCTAAGATGTCAAGAAAATAATCTAAATACATCGACACATGTAGCTTGCGAATCAAAGCTACGTTTAATTATAATGTCATCCATACATACAGGCCAAGGAAACTGGGTAGCAATCGGGCATACGGTTGTTTATTATGCCCGGGCTGCCCACGCATTTAGTGCAGGAATTAAATGTCGGCACTGTAACTCCATATTCTAAAATGTTAGCTGCTTAGCGATACCAGTTAAAATGAATTACCATTATGTGGGGAGGTGGAATGGAAGCAGCTTTGAGCCCTTGTCACACGCTGGTGAAATTACTTCAATTCCAGCTTTAATGGAGCTTTAATAACTCCAGTGCAGCCAACCCTAAGAGCCAATAAAAAACAATGGAGTGCAACAAGTGGATATAAGTATTGTTTGATATCATATACCTTAGCAAGTTGGTTTACACAGTATGAATAAAACAAGAACACACAATAAACCAGTGTTTGAAATATATACTGGAATACCCCAAACATAGTGTACAGTACAGACATTTAATTCCTGCTCCGGTCGACCGGACTTGTGCCAGTGCCGGGTAGTACAAACACACATAGATAGTATGTCAAAACAATGAGCCAAGCACATCAATGACCCACGCAGCTTCCTAATCAAAGATAACACCAGCTGTGTGGTCATCCATGCACCCATGTCCAGGAAACTGGGTGGCAATCGGGCATGCGGTCATATATAAGGCCTGGGCTGTCTGCACATTTAGTGCAGGAATCTAATGTACGTACTAATCAGAGGCGTTTATTACAGTTCTCAGCCTCAGTTTCTGCGTAGGAGTTTTTGTCATCTTCATTGTTCTATGATTTTTGCCGTTACAGTTCATTTTTGTATTATATTTTCGTCCGTACAGCACTATGCCAAGTATCCGTATGATTTTTGCTATATTTTGTGCAGTCAATAAACATGCAATACAGTACAGACTTTTAATTCCCGCACCAGTCGACCGGACGTCTGGTAGTGCCTGGTTGTACAAACACCCGTGAATGATATGTCAAAAAATTAAGCCAAACATATTGATGACCCACGAAGCTTGTGAATCAAAGCTACGTTCAGTTGTGAGGTCATCCATGCATCCATACCAAGCAAATTGGGTGGCATCGGGCGTGCGGTCGTTTATTATACCTTGTCTGCAAGCGAATTTAATGTCGGCACTGAAAAGTTCAGAAAACTTTGAAGATCATCTAAATCCTACTATTAGTATGCTGGTATTAATTGAAAAGCTCTATTGAGTAACTTGGTGGCAATCGGGCGTGCGGTCGTTTATCATGCCTGGGCTGCCCGCAATTAAATGTCGGCACTGTACACTACAATACTGCGTGTAAGAGTAGTTACCGACGCATACAGGGCAAAGCCCCTAGATTTTACACAAATTTAATGGGGCAAGCCAGACGCTTTCCGATCTGTTTTCTACCTCGTTATCCACAGGGGAAATTTCCTGCACTTACACAAATTGCCTACTATAGTGTGTGTCTTGTGGCAACATAAAGATAGGTGATTGGGGCCATGCTTTCCCCTTTATTCCCCGCCTTAATGGCCACTTTCGCCGACGTGAAGTTCTGGGCCATTAGCGGAAGCATCGTTGTCTCGTCCTCTGGATCGACAGACTGGGGAAAGTCACGTGACTCACACGAACAGATTAAAGACTTTTTTACGATGTCAATGTCGACCCTATGTCGTATTCAGGGCAGCGTGACACCTAGAAACTGTTTTTGACAGTTTGTACACTCAAAAACTTATGTCAGAATTTGCTGATGATGACTAATATTTTAGAAGATAGACGATGTAAGCTGTAGTGTCACTTTTATAAGACATACAAAGTAGTTACTGGCCTAAAGAAGCAAAATCTGTAAATATATAGGGTTTATTTCATTAGCAGTATGTACTTTGTACCACACTTTGGACACGCAAAAGTCTATGAAACCTCTATTTGGACACCCTGTTTCCAAATATTGGCTAAGACCATGATTCAGGGACACACTGGGTACTAAACCTTTGCTAGTTTGATTCGAACATTTTAACATTAATTCATTATTCATTGTAACATTTGTTAGGGGATCGCCCACACAAACATACACGTACATTTTTTTATTTTCATAGAATTATGTATTCATTCTTGCATCATGTCAATGTAAAAAGGTACAGGGTATGTTGAAATATTTCTATCGGCATCGTCCTTGAGATATGTCGTTTAAAATATCAACCTTTGTAAGTGTATACTATATTAAGTTACATTATTTTTCAAATACCATTTTTAGAAAAGAATTCATTTTTTCAAAATCTGTATTTTTCCTGATAATAAAGATGTTTCTGTTCTGCCCTTACTGTAGCAATGTGTGGTTCTTACCTTTCTTCATACAATTTGTACATAACCGTTTTTGTCAATCGAATGATGCCAGTATATCTTCTAAGTAACCAATGAGGGTTGTGTGTTCTGATATAACAAAAGCTGGGAAACCTATTTCTATAATCCAGTCCTCACTAGAAGACCAATACTGTAAATTCGGAAAATATTGCGTAAGTTTAATTTTGCGTTTTTTGCGTTAAGCCTCGGGTATATATATAAATATATATATATATATATATATATATATATATATATATATATATATATATATATATATATATATATATATATATATATATATATATATATATATATATATATATATATATAAAATATATATATATATATATATATATATATATATATATATATATATATATATATATATATATATTTATATATATATATATATATATATATATATATATATATATATATATATATATATATATATATATATATATATATATATATATATATATATATACAAATATACATACATACATACATACATTACCTACTCACTTTATCTGAGTACGTATACCAACGCCTTAAACCAATCGTAACCAATGTTCATACTGATTACCACATCCACCAGACTATGCTCTCTAAAAAGCCTCTGGACATGAATGTGTTAACCCTGATAGCTATGAAACCACTCACGTCTATTTACACGAGGAAACCATGAACACGTGCGAGTCAACATTTACCACATCAAAACCTGGAAAACATAATGACTGCCGCGTATGCTTTGCTTGTTTTGGATGACTTTTACTTGATGTAAATATACTGTGCACTCCTCACATACTGGATGTGACCAGGAAATTGATTTCGAATGCCATTGACTATATGTGTATGTTTTTCAGCGCTAGCCAAAGACGCAGAATTTCTGTAGTGATGTTTGTTTCCTGTTGGAGTTGTTGACGTTGTTCTATCAATAGCGGCGCTGTGGAGGACTGTCTATGGTCCTTCCGCAACTGAAAGACCACTTGGAACTATTTCGTAAAGAGAAGGGAATTTCTTCCCGGTTGCAGGTTTCTATCTCGTCGCGATATGACCTAAGCTGTTGAAAGCGACTTCAAACCCCAAATCTTCCTTCCCTCTATCAATAGCGATGTCCATATTAACCTGGGGCTGTCCCGAAAGCCGGGTGGTCTCAGGCAATGCGCAATGACTGCCCAACTGTGTTTGGGTTAGAATCCGGCTTATGGCGGTAGAATATTGCCAATCAAATAATTTAACCCTTTCATGCTGGGACATTTTCTGCACAAGCATAGATTGAGCGAAAAAGATTGGCATAAAAATTACAACAATTTCAACCTGTCGAAAAATCTTCATTTCTCAACAGATATAAAAGCAAATTCGGAAACATGTAGGGAGTCTAGAGCTTTGATGATTTTGAAAAAAACAATATTGGAATTAATCACAAATTCACAAAATATCTGAAGGAGAGTTGTGTGTTGCATTATGATCAACATTTCTACTTCAAATATTTTCTGACAATTGCCTTTGTTCGAGAGATATCACCAAATGATGGTGTTGGACCCCATCGGCATGAATAAGTTAATGAGTGGCTTTCCTTGGCTACTCCACATTCACCCACTATCAGCAACTGGCTAGTTATGAGGCCAATTATATGCAAGAGACCTCATGAAAGTCAATGCATATGCGATTGAATATACCGGTCAGTAGGTGTAAGCATCATATAACTAATTGAGTTATGTTCCAGAAACTTACCATTCCCGAATTTAGTGTGATGGGTAGTCTCTTATTCTCGAATGAGCTACATTTGTACCACACGTTTGGATTTGGAATTTATGTTTTTCGTCACTTTTTCTGCCATATTGACTAGTCGTGACTAGCCAGTTGCATCAGCTGTAGGAAACCGGATATCATATCTCCGCAGTTAAACCTTGGCTGTTCCCGATCTACCTTTGATACGGTGATAAAATGGCGATATATGAATTTCGTAATATTAATTCAAATGATGAAATATTACACCTTTGTCGTATACCTCTAAAGACAGGGAGGGTAGTGTCAATTCTAATATCATTACGCCTAATCATTACGGATTACATTCTATCAGAATGCGGCGCTTCTACACTTGCTGAACTGCCATCCACCAGATACTCGTAACCCTTCCAATGCTGAGGCTACTTTCGTCTAGAGAAGCAGAGGATTTTGAAAACCCTCTAAGCCCTGTCATCTCGGTATCCATTGGATATCGCACGCTGAGTACTCTCTGACGACTACCCATGAGCCACGGTTTCAATTAAACTTTCAGAATATTCTGCATCACTTATCAATGGCCAAATCAGCCACTAGCAGTATATGTGTAGTGTTCAACAATGCCCTGAAGAAGAAAGTGGAATTGTCACACCCCAATCACATGGAAGAATAAACGAATTAAGCTACAGTTACAATAGATATAGCACGCCTGGCATACAATAACAACTGTAACAGCATAGTGGCATAAATGAATCCCTAATGTGCTGTGTTACGAGTACTAACAATGCGCGATTAGAAATATCAATTATTTGTAGGCGTATTACTTAATTATCTGGTGTCTGCTCGCCCACGCCAAGTGATAAGCTTCAACTCTGCAGAATTTAACATGTCACTCTCGGACAGTTCATGTAAATCAAACATATATGTTTGTATATATATATATATATATATATATATATATATATATATATATATATATATATATATATATATATATATATATATATATATATATATATATATATATATATATAT
>OZ012697.1:7593686-7623686 GCA_963942565.1 Maea johnstoni
TATATGTGTGTGTGTGTGTGTGTGTGTATGTATGTTTATATGTATGTATGTATGTATGAAGAATTTAAAAAGTAGGTTATACAAAATGACTACAAACTTATTTTGAATGAGAGTTGTTGTGGGTTTCGTGACTAACATTTGCTATTTATTATATTCTCAGACTGTGCTGTTGCCTAAAGATGTCCTTAAAAGTGCCAGCTCCTAATTAGGCCGCTGCGAGTTATAATGGGTTAACCAGAATTGCTGGATGCGAAAGGCTTAATTCACTGGTGCAGATTAAATGAACCTCCATTATTTGTTTTATTAATGCAGTGACATGCTTTATTCGTCGTTCGTCGCTTTCAACGCTGAGCGTCAATATACAACAAAGGCTACTGCAGCTAGGCTACTGCAGCTGCACATACATGTACAATGAAGATATTGATTCTTTGCACCAGTCAACCGGACGTCTGTTAGCGAAATGGTATATCGACGTCCATGGATACGATGTACAAAGATATAAGCCAGACGTAGTAATGGCCCACGTGGCTGCGTATAAAATTTGCATTCAGCTGTGACGTCAGTGGTCTGCGGTCGCATCTATGCATTCGAAAAACCGGGCGGCAATCGGGCGTGCGGGCGTGCATTATATATGCTGGGCGAAGAATCCAGCGATTCCTGCAAAGTTCCCCCAGGGAACTAGTTATGCGAGCCTAGGATGGTTACGTATTGAACTGTTTATCTATGTCAAGAAGTTATTGTTTATTAGATCTGTTGCTGTATTAGGCGATGATTCTATATACAAGAGAATTTTCATTAAAAGACTCCATGATTTTAATAGTAACATCGTAAAAGGTTGTGAAAATGTGACAAGAGTCCTACCTTTGATATTTTATATATTGCCATAATCTTTGGCCTTGAAGTAGATGTAAATATAATCTTAACAGGTACTATCTTTTATACTAAAGCTCAATGGAATAGACTGGTCTGGCAAAAGCTGGGAAATAGAGAACCAGGACTGGTACATTAGGAAAACATATTTCAGATCAACTAAATACCTTAAAATTACATCAGAAATTCAGGGGTTAGAGATTCTACCAGACTGCATCCTTATTATAGGTAGGGTTTGTATGTCCGCCAAATACTTTTGAAATAGATCCGGATTGACATGTTACGTATCAGTATTTGCGTCCCAAGTGATCTTTTTCTTTTGGGGACGGAAACACCTTTCCAGTGTCCCAAAATAGTAGTAGTATGTTTATTTGCTGTGATATCTCATCACAAAATCATACATTTACAAATAATCATAGAATAAACAAAAAGAATACAATAACGGTATCTATAAATACCACGAACAGGAAAAGATTAACCTTACAGCTTAAGCATTGCGGCACTTAGAGAATATGTGCGACGGAGCTGTGGTTAAGAAAACATTACAAATTAATACATACTAAGAGAATCTCCCTATGGGATGGGAGATATACAAGGGTGAGATAGGATCTCAATTAATTTAACACATAATATTAAGGTAACGGAAAACAAGAAAAACAAAAAGGTTTGTACCTAGAGACTTGCCACATCGGAGATTTTAGGCTATAGATATATTTTTACTCTGTAAAAACGATACCCAGCATCTAGATTGAATCCGCAAACATTAGATTCCATTTCCCAGCATAGTGTCGGGACAAAGTGTTCACTATTCAGAAGCTTCATTGTAACAGGCCCAACATACTCCTCTTAAATGTGAGACGATTTGGCGACTTTGGAATGAGATTGAGTGTTTTGCTGACCCTGATTATGATTTCCACAATGGAGATAAACTACACACACTATACATATATATATATATATATATATATATATATATATATATATATATATATATATATATATATATATATATATATATATATATATATATATATATATATATCAAATAAATAATGTCATGAGTACAAAGCAAGAAGCCAAAGCTATAGAGCTGTATGGCACCACGCAAAGGACACAAACTGCACTTATGAGGATCGCTTAGTCATTATTCCCTGTTCACCACGACAGGCTGCTCGCCTATTACTTGCAACTCTACTCCTTAATACACTAAAGTGCATATCACAAATGTCAACACTATTGGAACTGTATCTCTGTCTGCTTTCCACAATATCTACTTATCAGAAGATGAAAATAGTAGATATATTATACAAACTGGTCACCCTGTGTTTCTGTAGAATATAAATACATACACAAGTATATATGATTATATATATATATATATATATATATATATATATATATATATATATATATATATATATATATATATATATATATAAATATATAAATATATATATATATATATATATATATATATATATATATATATATATATATATATATATATGTATATTATATATATAAATATATATATATATATATATATATATATATATATATATATATATATATACATGTATGTGTAAATATATATATATATATATATATATATATATATATATATATATATATATATATATATATATATATATATATATATATAGGTATGTATGTATGTGTGTGTGTGTTTGTGTGGCGTGTGTGTGTGTGTGTGTGTATTCCATCCACCTGATGTTAGTGACTCACACGAGCAGAGTGCAATTTAGTATACATTATGCAATGAGTCGACCACTCACCCCCTCACTTTAAGAATAACAAGGTATTTGGTTAGAGTTAAATATGTAGGTCATGTACAGTGCCATAATAGCCGTCATTACGCAACCCTTTTCCCTTTCTCTCACTCTCTACCTGCAAATGGTCCATACTTGGTGATAAAATATTTAAAATGGCAACATGATTCTTTTGGCTCCTCTTTGGAGAACTCTTAACCCTTCCTATGCTGAGCCTACTTTCGTCCAAAGCACAAGGACGCAAAAAATCTTGAAAACCATCTAGATCCTGTCGTGTTGGTATCCAATAGATAGTGATTTCGGATGAGTACCCATGTGCCGGGGTTTCAGTCATTTTCTATGTGTTTTGCATCATTTTGTATTGGCCAAATCAGCCACCTGCAGCATAGGGGTTAATCACAGCAGAGCTATTGTCTGTCTGTACCAAACCTGGCAGACTGTTTCCCCATTTTTGTTACAACAAGTTCGTATCTCCTATCAAAAACCTTTTTGTTTAGAATAACTTTTGGTTTGTTCAGTACTTGCCAACTATGGCAATTTTGTAAGCATATTACCTGTGGCATTTTTCTTGCAGATGAGCAATCTACATCATAGTTTTTGGTTTGAGGAGAAAATTATTATACAACTTCCAATGTTCAGACAACATTCAGAATCTAAATGATTCATTTAGCATTCAGCTCTGAACATTCTATGAACATTCTCACCTAAACATTCATACAATTTTCATTCTGAACCATGAGAGAATCATTTTTGAATGTTCGTCGAAACATTCCTGGAATGTTCCATGAATGTTACTGTGCCCACTGGGATATGCGCTCTCTTTATTTACATGTACACTACAGACATTTAATTCCTGCACCAGTCAACCAGACATCTGCCAATGCATGGTAGTACAAACACCGATATATAACATGTCAAAACGAAACCAAGAAAATCAATTACACAGGTAACTTGCGAATCACAGCTAAGTTCAGTTATGAGGTCTGGGACCAGTGGTTGCATCCACGCCAAGAAATCTCGGTGACAATGGGTCGTGTATTATTACCGGAATGCCCACGCATTCAGTACAGGTATTAAATCCCGCACTGTATGTACATGTGTGTAGTATATTACCAAAATGCAGAAAGACAATGAGAGAAAAGTACAAAGAGCACGAGCTCAGCTGGAGAGTATTTCCTTCAAATCTGTATCCCTCTTTGCCTCTCCAACATCGTTGCCTGTTTGAAAGAGGAGATTGACCAAGACATAACTAAGACATGCCCTAAGTCGATCGGGCCTGGAATTATTTATAGCCATATCCAAGACGATTGTAGCCGAGGTGTGTCACGAAGCCCCAGCATGTGTATAGTTGATAAGTGTCTGGTGTTCCCGTAGGGATATTAATAAGCGTGATATACTGTAGATTCACAAAAGTCTGTATAGAGTAAATTTTGCGAATTTACAGAAAATCGATTTTTGCGTGTTTTTTTAACTTTGCGAATTGGCTGCAACATGGAGTGCCAGCTATACACTTAAAGTGGCAGCACTAATCATTGGGAATTTTAATTTTGCGTACGAGGCTAAAAGCCAAAAACGCAAAAATTAAACTAACGCAATCTTGACTTGTATCCAGTATTCGGATGTGCCTCTAGCCCTCCAAGGTAAGGTAGCATGTGCAGACGTAGATACCTTTTAATCCACCACATCTGTTTAACCAATTAACGTCCAAAGCAGCCAGGAAATATTGAATATATTTTACACGTGACACAATTGCTCTTTCAGCTATTTCATAAAATCATCCTTAATTCATAAGTTATCTTTATACATTAAGATAATGTAAAGATAGATGTAGAACATTATAGATGACGATATCCAGAGGGATTCTTAAGCATGAATTGATTAACTTACATCATAGTAACATTACTGTTTCTAATTCATGTCCTGGTAGTTGTTTAGTCACTACCCGTACGAAAGAAAGGTTTCATGCACGAAAATATTCGAGGCATGAAAATATGAAATTTTTATGCATGAAAATAACATTTTCGTGTATGAAAATGAGAATTTTGTCACTGGGATGATTTTTTTCGCCACAGATTTTCATGTATGGAATTCTAATCCATGAACATTCTGTGACACAATCTTCATTTTCATGCATTGAAATTGCATTTCCACGAATGGAAATTTCATTTTCATGCATGAAAATAAGATTTGTATGCCACAATTTTTCATGCATGAAACTTTTCGTGCGGGTTATGCTAAGTATCATTTGCTTTGATAAAGAAACCTACAAGGCCAGTTTTTAGCCCATAAAATACAAAATAGCAAATTCCACAAAATGATGTGCAATGCAAATAAATGTGAATGTGCCAAACGCCTTCGTGCTGCGTTTTAATCCAAACAATCTTCTAACAGCGGGGTCATATTGTATTGTATTGTATGTTTATTGACTGTAGTGTGATACAGAATCACACATTATACAAAATATATGAAAAGAGAAAGTAAGAATAATATAATATACATTGAGAACAAAAAGGAAAAGAAAAGGGCTAATGAGAAAACATATTATGCCCAGTAGAAAAACAAATGTTAAACAAAATTAATGGCTAAGTTAACACACCACACACAGGAGTTTAAGGTAAATTCTCAGAGTTGGAAAGTGTGCCACAAAGATTAGCCTATTTCATCTCTTTGCTTGATAAGCCAGATATACATTTGATACACATATTCTGCAAGTATACAGCATATCTCCCAGTTTACATAATCAGGATATTCTGGGTTATGTTTCCCTAAGAGCATTGCAAAAAGATTATTTGTAGATGCGAGCACTTGTCTTTTGATACCATGACATGATTCGTTAATAGTTTCAAACATTTCAAAACGCAGATTGGATACAGAGGGACATGACAGAATTAGGTGTTTTGCGTCTTTTAATTCGAAGAGGTAACAGTTTTCACAGGTTCTGGTGGTCCAGTCCTCATTTCGCAAATCTTGTTTATTGCTTTTTAGATTACTAGCACCACACACCAGTTTGGCCATAACTTCACATTATCTGATTAAGGTAGGAATAGTATCGGAAATTTGCCACCACACTAAATAAGAACCTTCACATCCTATAAGCCTCAAGTTTGAGGTTGATTTTAAAATGGTGCATCTATATGACCAATCATAATTCTCTAGCTCCCAAGCACGTTTCCATATCATTTGTTTCCATTGTGTTTTGCTATATATGGCCGTCCCCTTAAGCATCCTCATACACTTGTTATAATATCCAAAAAGGATAGCAGTCTTTAAGATGTCATATATTACACTTTTTGATTGATTTGCTACACCTGTCACAATATTATTATTACATTTATCAGCTCTTAGAAGTGTCAACATTTTGTATAAATTATTGTCGTTTAACACAGCAATATTTCTCAGGTAAAGTAATTTTTTGACATAAATAAGCATTTAAAGTCTAATCCAGCGTAGACCAGAGAAGCTAGTTTAACTAGGAGACTTAGTAGGGAAACATTGTATTCTTCTACCAGCATATTTCTGAAAGTTATCCAGAGCTCGAATATCATATTCATCTAAAATCCATAGCTCAGAGGCAAAAGTAATAATTGGAATAACTATTTTCCAGTAAATGAGGCAGCAGGCTTTTATTGTTATGCCTCCTGGTTTTAAACCGATTCCTGAGGCGGTATGAAGTGCTCTTCTACCTTTGCTAACCTTTTTATTTATTCTCTCATTATTCATACCAGTGATATCATTTTTTAGGCCGACGTGGTCATAACACATTTTCTCCTCTACCTTATGGTAACCCAACCTGTATGTCCTGTAAGGTTACGTTGTGCCATAGTTTCAACAAATACTAAAACGGCGCTCTTTTTGGGATTAAAATCATAATGCCATTTCCTACTGTGGTTAAAAACTATACTCAACGTCCGGTCAATTTTATTTTTGTTAGTGCAGGCTGTAGCTATGTCATCGGCATAGCCAAGGGGCGAAACTTAACTGGGGTTACAAACCATATCTACATGTAGATGGATGTCTAGCGTTTCCTAGTCCTTACTATATTGAATGCGCTGAAATGTTATTGTGATACTGCATGCAATTTTGACTTATGGGTAGAGGGATGCCGTTATCTAAACGTCAAGTTTGAGTCTCCGCTGCATTCCCGTTAGCGGGTTGGCCTGGTTGCTATATAAATGTATGGCGTTGTTGAGGGCTGTCTATGGTCTTTCTGCTAATGAAAGACCCATTGGAACTGTTCGTGATGAGAAGGGAATTTCTTCCGGAACCGGGGTGTCTATCGCGTTGCGTTATGACTTACAAGCAGGCTCTTGAAAGCGACGTAAACACTCATTCCTTCCTTCCTATTAAATAGGACTGCTCTAATGGCCATGTGGCCTAAGGCGTTGCCACTGACTAATATGTGTCTCTCACATCCGTCCGGACTCGAATCCCACCCGGGTATGTGAGGATTTGCCAGTGACCTTAGGTTATGTGCTGTTTTTTGCCGGGTACTCCGGTGACCTTCACCAGTTACAATTGGCAAGTCACAATTTAGCCGCAAGCTGGTAGAAAAAGTGACGAAAAACAGAATTCAATCCTTTTGAATTGCAAATCCTGTCTTGCTGACTGCCCCCTGATTATTTTCTAACCATTCCAAAAGGATATGTGTGCTTCATCAAGATATTCTTACTACGATACAACCAGACACAGCAAGCTATTCAAGATTAAAGTCCTGTCTCGTACCTTGTCTCCGGATTGTTCTCTAATCCATTCTGGTGGGTACCATGTGCGTTAAAGGAGAAATCTATTACCACACGCACTCTTGACTTGACTACAGAGAGGGACCAAACAATGTACATGGATCTGAAGATAATCCAGTACATCCCCGGGAAAGGTTTTGACATTATCAAAGAGCTCTGAAAATAACTCCCCGGACGATGGCATGTGTCTTTTGAAATGTACATGATGTAGCATACCCAGGGCAAATCGTGCGTATATTACTTTAAGGCGTTCGTTTGAGTACTGCTTCGTCATTCATATTGAATGGCAGTAACATTAAGCCACCAGTAGCCGTAGTCCAATGCGTCAAATGCCAATGATCTCCTAATGATTTGGTGATGCGAGACATATTTTAGTTTCCCCCTTGATTTCACTTCTTTGCATATCCTTGAAAGTATTTCAATTTCTGCTTGAAATATTTGTGGAATATGGTACTTATCTTTATATATATATATATATATATATATATATATATATATATATATATATATATATATATATATATATATATATATATATATATATATATATATATATATGTATATATATATATATATATATATATATATATATGTATATATATATATATATATATATATATATATATATGTATATATATATATATATATATATATATGTATATATATATATATATATATATATATATATATATGATTATATATATATATATATATATATATATATATATAATATATATATATATATATATATATATATCAAAATAATTCTACCGCGCCCCTTAACTACAATTTCTTCAATCAGTGTAGTTAGACCACTAAAGCATTCTACGTGTGCACTTCAAGAGGATATTCTAATCATACCCTACACCAGCCTTATACCCTAGCGTTTCGTAATCCATTCGATGTATACATTTTACCTGTTTTCTTCCAAAAGTCAATAACCTCACCGAAGTCTAGACTAAAAGGATTTTCACCAATCAGGCTATATATACATCAGTTGGGTTTTGTAGCAGATCATGACCAATTCCTCATGGAATATCCCTTTGGCCTATAAAAAGTTGTTTGTTTCCTGTAACCCTACCCTAACAAGTTTTTATCAAATAAATCCCTACCCTAAAGTTCTTCCGCCCTCCAATCACCCAATCGACGTAAAACATGCATAAACACACATTTCTGACCAAAAAAATAATCCAAATTTTTTTACCGACCTACCTACCCTATTTTTTTGAACCGTTACAGGAAACAAACAATTTATTTTCTAGGCCTTAAATTATCAAACATCTCGTCTCTAATGTTTTGAGTTGCTGTGCATTGCAGTATCGTGTACATGTTGAGCAGTGTGTATTATGTGATTTTCCTATTAGTTTTATGTTGTTGTAAATCTTCAAGAACATAAAACAAATGGACTTATGAAAATAGAAGCCTCATAATTACATTAAGCTTAAATCATTTGACCATAGAACTTCAACGCATCTCTTAAAGCTGCCATTGTCTCAACGGCTAAATTACGGATGATACAATTTAACACCATAAGTGGGCGAAACAACTGGCTGCGTAAACCACAGTTCCAATATTTAATTCCTGCACTAAATGCGTGGGCAGACCGAGCATATTATGAATCCGAATGATGCTGTACATGTACCTTGTGTACAGTCAATACACATATACAACACAATTACACGACCGCAACCCCAATTTCGACCAGTTTCCTTGGCATGGATGCATGGATGACCTAACAACTAAACGTAGCTTCAATTCGCAGGCTACGTGAGCCATTGATGTGCTTGGCTTATTATCTTTGTCATGTTATCCATGGGTATCTGTACAGCCATGCACTGGCACGTCCGGTCGACTGGTGCAATAATTGAATGTCAGCACTGTATGTTATATGTAAATCGTTTTTGTTGGAATCATTGATTATCCTTTAAACATCCTGTCTCTTTTACCACGTTGTTTTCTGAGTAGGCCTTATACATCATTGACGTTTATTGGGACACGTAAGGGGACTCTTGGAAAGAGAATGAGGCATAAATCACACCAGTTAAATGTGTTCATATCCTTTCTTGGTAATGAAAATCCCTTTTGCAGCCCTAGAGACAATATAAGACGAATTGCCTTAGTCGTCCTGCCATTTATCTTCCTCTGACCAATTTAGTTAATTGCTGCTGTGTTTCTATGAGTTAACACATTCACTCTTGGAGTTTACTTAAAATATATCCTTTAAGGAAATTTTCTTTATTTTGAAATTTCTCAAAGGAAAAAGATAATTTTGGTGGACGATTGAACGTATTTTTAAACTATTTTCGCAATTTATTAGGGATTTGTAACAAAAGTATGGATTGACTCTGGTCAAAAATTAGTAAATACGTCTAGGGACGAAGTTAATTGTTAAAGCACTCTGTTATTGTTGAAAGCAGTAAGACCCCTGGATGTCTCTCCTTATTGTGTCGCCATTTCTTAAGTACAGACATTTAATTCCTGCACCAGTCAACCAGACGTCTGCCGGTGCCTGGTTGTAAAGACACACTTGGATAACATGTCAAAACAATATGCCAAGTACATCAATTACTCTCATAGCCGCCCAATCAAAGCTACGTTCAGCTGTGAGGTCATCCATGCATCCATAACCAGGAAACTTGGTGGCAATCGGGCGTGCGGTCGTATTTTATGTTCGGGCTGTCCAATCATTTAGTGCAGGAATTGAAAGTCATCACTACAACCTTCATGTGACAACTGAACTGCAGATTAACTTAAACCGCGTGGACCTATTATATAAAATGTGATTTGTAAATCGTTTTGATGGAATCATTAAATAGCTTTTAAACAGGCTGTCTCTTTCGCCACGCTGTTTTCTGAGTAGGTCTTATACATCATTGACGTTTATTGGAACACGTAAGGGGACTCTTGGAAAAAGCCCTAGAGACAATATAAGACGTACTGCCTTAGTCGTCCTGCCATTTGTCTTCCTCAGAACAATTAAGTTAATTGCTTCTTGTGTTTCTATCCGTTAACACATTTACTTTTGGACTTTACTTAAAGCAACATATTTAGGAAGTGTTCTTTACTAAGAAATTTTTGCAATATATTAAAAATTTATAACAAAATTATAAAGCTAACTCTAGTCGTCATTTAGTTAATAGATCTAGGGACGTTAAGTTGCCCGGTAAAGCTCTTCTCTATTGTCGAAAGCAGGATATCTACCCTTATTGTGTCACCATTACTACAGTACACACATTTAATTCGTACACCAGTCGACCGGATGTCTGCCAGTGCCTGGCCGTACAAACACCCATGGATAACATGTCAAAAAAATATACCAAGCACATCAATTACCCTCGCAGCTTGCAACTCAAAGCTAAGTTCATTGTAGGGTCATCAAAGCAGCCATGCCCAGGAAACTGGGTGGCAATCGGGCATACGGTCGTGTATTATGCCTGGGCTGTCCAAGCATTTAGTGCAGGCATTGAATGTCAGCACTGTACCTATATGTGACAACAGAAATGTAGTGAACATTTATAAATGGAAACTCTATAAACTTAAGGAATTTCCCCACTACAAAACGTACGGTACAGTACAGCCATTTAATTCCTGCACCCGTCGACCAGGCATCTGCCAGTGTCTGGTTGTACAAATATCTATGGATAACATGTCAACGAATAAGCTAAACACATCAATGACCCACATAGCTTTATGAATCAAAGCTACTTTCAGTTGTGAGGTCATCTATGCGTGTATACCCAGGAAACTGGATGGAAACCGGGCGTGTGGTCGTGTATTATGCCCGGGCTGCCCAAGCATTAAGTGCACACATTAAATGTCGGCACTGTATATAACGGACCAGTGGGCAAAGAAAAGGTGCTCGGAGTATAATGTTGTTCAATTTATGGCAATGTCAAAGTTCATAGTTTCTATGGAAAGTAAAAGCTTTCTACGTACGGAGAGATTTACTCATAGAAATTGTTTGAGTCGACCATGCTATGCATTATGTGCCGTCATTTAGAGATAGAGATTAGAAACTATGTTTAAGGGTGTCGAATTCTTAGTTAAAAGTGAAAGATATTGCAATTCGTAATACACACAAAGCATAATTCCATATCGAAGAAAGCGTTAAATTCTACAGTGGCGTTAATGCATCTAGTTTGAGTTAACTTTGGATAAGAGCTAAGCGTCACAATGCATACGGAAGAGAGAAAAAGGCATGATGTTATGTTTTCATAAATGACAAAAACATTTAAGCAGTACGGTAGGCGGTGCTAACAGTGCCCTTCCCTTAAATGTTTTGACTAAGTAATACGTATGCATTTATTACATTTATGTGCAATGTATAAAAACCTTCATGATTTTCTTTTTCATTCATAAGTGCTGTATTACTGTAATAGTTCATTGAAAGGCTTATTATGTATTTGCTGAGTATATGTATCATTTGCATTATTTTTCTGAAATGGTGAATTCGTTTATATCTCAGACGCATTTTAATAGCATGAAGTCACCCTTAATCGTAATCACCAATACATATTCGATTGAGCAATATAAAAACAGAGTATTGAGTATTCGTAGCTGTGATGATATTTTAAGTACAAAGAAAAGAAAAAATGCTTGCTACTATGTCCGCCCATAACTGTGCACTAACTCTTTCTCATATATGTAATCTTAGAATATGTATATATATATATATATATATATATATATATATATATATATATATATATATATATATATATATATATATATATATATATATATATATATATAAAAATAGATGTATAATATATATATATATATATATATATGTATATATATATATATATATATATATATATATATATATATATATATATATATATAGATGTTTGTATATATATATATATATATATATATATATGTATATATGTATATATATATGTATATATATATATATATATATATATATATACATATATATATATATATATATATATATATATATATATATATATATATATATATATATATATATATATATATATATATATATATATATATATATACATATATATATATATATATATATATATATATATATATATATATATATATATATATATATATATATATATATATATATATATATATATATAATTAATTGTTCATGACGTACCGTATCACCCAAAAAAACGTCTATTCTGCGATTCACTTAACCACAACATCCCCAACCCATTCGACTCTCCAGATACACAGAGGTCATTATCGATCCCCTCGTTTCGCTGAGATATTCTGATCATTCTACCGAGTTAAGATGGAAAATGTTCCGGTAATCCTCCCAAAGCACAAGGTTTAATGGCCTTCATTCTTTCTCACTCTGGCAACTAAGCGAGAGTTTCACAAATCATGCAAGAGGTTTATCTCCCTGTGGCAAAGGGGTTGAGTGGAAATATCGATCCGAGTGAAAGTGCTTCGTTTTTTCACCGCCAGATGCCAGCACCTTCTTAACATAGATTCTCGCGGGACTTACGGGATTTGGAACATTCAAGTCTCGCTACATTATAAGCGTCACACATAGAAGAGGGTTCGACTAAAAAGTGCACTTCAGGCGTGTACAAGCTTAAAACATTAACACTCACAGCGGCAAAAAGCAGCATTACAAAAATAAATTGAAGGAGAAATTCTTTTTGGAACACTACCAGCAATTCTACCTCAGTATTTGGTAAACTCATTTTGACTTCAATGTCAAAAGTGTAAAAGATGCACACGACAATTACAGGAAATCTAAAGCATTATCATAATGATTGGGTTAAGTGCTGGACTACAATCATTGACTTGCGGGCAGATCATTATGCTGAAGTGGGACTTTGATCTACAACCCGAATGTTGTAGGGCTCATAAGGTACAACGAAAAAGGGCAGAAGACGATGTGTACATAACATGTGATACCAAGGAATATACGAATATTTCCTACCTTGGTTGAATCAATGTATTTTATATATATATTTATTTATATTCTTTATATTTTGTATGAAATACTATGAAGTATGCTTTTGTAACTGTGATGTTACAGTCAATAAATACATACATACATATACATGTACTATCCATACCCACAACGACCTTTTACCTTTCGGGTACTGGTTCTACTAATTACTATTAGTATGTATGTATGTATATTATGAATTAAAAGCGTAGTTAGTCTTTAGTATTGCTTCAAATGTTTCCTCCAATGAGAATACTCCATTCATGTCATGTGACTGCATGATATTTCCCGTTGTCACGTCCTCCACGGTTTAACATTAATTTGTGTTACGTTGGAAAATTATATGTATACTTTGTAGTTTTACTACAGTCAATTAACCATATATATATATATATATATATATATATATATATATATATATATATATATATATATATATATATATATATATATATATATATATATATATATATATATATATATATATAGCTAAGTTGGAAAACTGCCTCACTGACATCTATACATGGCTGTCTCAAAATAAACTGAAATTGAATGCAGACAAGACAGAGGTGCTGGTCATGGGTACCCCACAGATGCGGGCGAAAATCTCCATTCCTAGTATTACCGTAAATGGTGTAATAGTACCAGTTCTTAATGAACCCGTCGGTAATCAGGGTGCTGTCTTTGATCCGAACATGAATATGTCTGCACATGTATCAAAAGTTATCAAGTCTGGAAATTACCACTTAGGAACATTGGGAAAATAAGGAAATTTCTCAATACTGATACAACCAAGAGTGCCATCGTCTCACTGGTGACATCACGCCTTGACTATTGCAATGGACTTCTCTGTGGAATTACTGATGAGCTGCTATGCAGGCTCCAGAAAGTCCAAAACAATGCTGCTAGAGTGATTAGTGGCTCCAAAAAGTATGATCACATAACACCAGTTCTAAAAGATCTTCACTGGCTGCCCATCAGGAAAAGGATTGAGTTCAAGATTCTGCTTTTGACTTTCAAATGCATGCAAGGATGTGCCCCTCTATACTTGAGGGAACTGTTAGTCAAACAAGCTAATACAAGGACTCTAAGATCAAACACTAAGAACTTACTACAGATACCACTCACTAATCTGAAAAGGTTTGGTGACAGAGCATTCTGTGCCTATGCACCACGCCTTTGGAATGAGCTCCCTGACAACATCAAGGCTGCTGATAGTGTGCAAAACTTCAAGAAACAGCTGAAAACATTGCTATTTCGAAAGGAGTTTAATTGACTACATGGACCATGACAACTGTCCAATGACTCTAAAGCGCTTTTGAACATTATAGGTGGAAAGGGCGCTATATCAAATATCAATTATTATTATTATTATTATATATATATATATATATATATATATATATATATATATATATATATATATATATATATATATATATATATATATACTGGCCGTCAGCCATAGGGCTGTGGGGCAATGTTAAATTTGGGTACTCTACATGTAGGCTCTAATTGCTGCTTTTCCCATTAGGTGGCAGCACTTATCCTAGAATCTAGGCGAAGCAGACCATTCACCTTCTCAAACAAATAACACAAATGACTGGTAACATAACAGGTGAACAACACTTTTCAACTACAGTACAGACATTCAATTCATGCACCAGTCGACCGAACGTCTGCCAGTGCCTGGTTGTGCAAACGTGTAAAAATGCGTTAATGCAACGCAACTGGGAGGATGTCGTACCCTGCTTCCTGTACTTAGAACAAGTGCATCAGAGAAAAACATGTGATATTAAACGTTCCCTACATCGTTGTTTGCTATCATAGCCAAATTCCACACGCATTCTACGATACGGAGAGCAATCATTCAGTAATTACATTAGTTCCAATATTTAGCAAATGAATTATTGATAAGTGTATGTTCATAACACCCGCATAAGCGAGCTAAGGATAACGCATGTTTGTGCTCTAGGTTATAAACGATTATTTGGAATTCCATCGCGAGTGGCAAAGTATACAGTTAAATATATGTCAGTGGTGTAAAAAACATGTATGTATACATACCTTATTACAAAATACATGTACGTACATACATACATGTACCAACATACACACAGACATACATACACACTCACACGTATGTATATTTGTATGTATGTATACACACACATATATATATATATATATATATATATATATATATATATATATATATATATATATATATATATATATATATATATATATATATATATATATATATTTATTTATATATATATATATATATATGCATGCATGCATGCATACATACATACATACATACATACATACATACAAACATACAACGCTTAAGAATTTAAGTATTGTCATTGATGATGAAACAATTATCTCCTGTATGGGTATTCTTCAAAAACACAAAATGCATTTGCATTTGGCAAATAGTAAACAATGCTATACGTACATATACATATCTTGAGAGTACTAATAGCTACTTACCTGATAGCGTTGTTACATTAAGGATATTGCTTGAATTGCTGCTTCCTAAATGGTTAACAGCGAATACGAAAATCCTGTAGGTGGTTTTAGGGTGTAAATCCTTTAGTTGCCAACTCCGTTGATTAATGGGCAATACGCTGACTATCCAATACGTGTGTCCAGAGTGCCTTAGTGGCTGGTAGGTCAATTCAAAGGCTGTGATTTCTTCTGATTCATTGCCTCGCCAAGTCCAACTGACCATTAGGTCTTTGGCAAATACACAGGTAGCGGTGAGGTTCATAGGCGAGCTTGGTAGACCTGGAACAACAAAGGAATATAGTATCATAAGTGATACGGTAATTTTATTGACTAAACAGAAAATATACAAAAACATGTTTTTAGTCTCGTTGATAAGTTCAGTTGAGTTCATATTTAGTTTATTTCAATTTTATTCTTTCTTTGTTTTTTGTTTATATTTCTATTTTGTATCTGTACGTTCATCTCCCTGGTGTGCGGTATGAACAATACAATACAATACAATACAATACAAAGGAATGTTGTATTATAATTGACACGGCGATTTCATTGACTAATCAGAAAATATACAAAAACATGTTTTAGTCTCGTTGATAAGTTCAGTTGAGTTCATATTTAGTTTATTTCAATTTTATTCTTTCTTTGTTTCTGGTTGTATTTCTATTTTTTTATTTGTACGTTCATCTCCCTTGAGACGATCAATGAACAATACAATACAATACAATACAAAGGAATGTTGTATTATAATTGATACGGCGATTTTATTGACTAATCAGAAAATATACAAAAACATGTTTTAGTCGCCTTTATAAGTTCAGTTGAGTTCATATTTAGTTTATTTCAATTTTATTTATTCTTTGTTTTTGTTTTTGTTTCTATTTTGTATTTGTACGTTCATCTCCCTTGAGACGATCAATGAACAATACAATACAATACAATACAAAGGAATGTTGTATTATAATTGATACGGCGGTTTTATTAACTAATCAGAAAATATACAAAAACATGTTTTAGTCGCCTTTATAAGTTCAGTTGAGTTCATATTTAGTTTATTTCAATTTTATTTTTTCTTTGTTTTTGTTTATATTTCTATTTTGTATTTGTACGTTCATCTCCCTTGAGTGCAGTATGAACAATACAATACAATACAATACAATGGAATGTTGTATTTTAATTGACACGGCGATTTTATTGACTTATCAGAAAGTATACAAAAACATGTTTTTAGTCTTGTTAATAAGTTCAGTTATGTTCATGCTTAGGATGTTTTAACTTAGGCGAGCTAGGTAGACCTGAAACAAAAAAGGAATATAATATCATACTTGATACGTTGATTTTATTAACTAAAATGAAAATGTACACAAACAGACAGAGAGGTATTTAGTTGAATGATATTGCAGATATCAAATATGGAATGTCATTGCAGTTTTAATATGAACGGAAGTATGCAGAAACTGAGGGGAAACTTCCAATATTTGACCAAAAATGGTCAGATCTAATTCACATTTTAGGGTGATATTGAAAACCTTACATGATATTGACGAAATGTAGGGTATACTATTAGAGATGTTTGTCCCATAATTCATGATACTCAAATTCTGCAATAACGTCACAACATGCAAACGTTCATTTTGATTTGATGAACATTTTGAGTGCTAACACTGTTTCCTAGCACGATATGAATAATGATGCGTTGTATTTGCGATTCAATTAGACTTGAGGAAATGGAATACGTGGCTTTCATTCTGAAGTGTGAGTCAACGGCGATTTGCATTCTGCCGAGTTCCCATTTTGGTCTTACTGTCTGGCATCACTACATTTTTAGCAATGACAAAATAGAGGGAGATCATTTGGTCAGAAACAAGTAAACATCTATAATTCAAATATGTTTACAATTTATGTTCAATTTCAGAGTTATTTATAAAAATGGTGGAGCTATAGATGATCAACGGCAAGGAGATCTCATGCCAGGAATATGTTAACCCATTAATGCTAAAGAGTTACTTTTGAAATACTAGTAGTCGTCTGGATCATAAGTACTTTGGAGAGTCATCAAGATATAAGGAATAGTTTTACAAATAATTTGTAGGAAAGTTCGGTGTAGTATTCTTATGAAGATGTCTCCTTCAATCTTTTTCCAAACCATGCTTTTGTCTTAGAGATTTCACCAAATTGCCAGGCCGCTGTGGCCTTTAAAGGACAATTCCACCATGGATAAAACAGAGGCCCAGATAGTTTCTTATGGTATTCTCTACTTAAACCCAAGTTCCCACCAGTAAGGTAGCCTCTAATGACTTAGTTACACCAACAGCCAGTTAGAGGCTATTAACAAGCAAAAATGGCCGCCCCCAGTGCCTTTATTATGTATCTGTAAGGAGGTGTTTAAACAGCAATATACTTTTTGTATAAAGGTTGGCACTGGTGGGAACTTGGGTTTAAGTAGAGAATACCATAGGAAACTATTTGGGCCTCCGTTTTATCCAAGGTGGAATTGTCCTTTAATGGGTTGAATGTCTTATCATGTTGCCATATTTCAGCTGAAAATGCTAGAAGACTGACACAACACACGTGTATGCCTGAATGCTGAGTGGGTGGCTATTATTGTAAGAGAATAAATGAATTAGGTACTTTTCCATAGAAACATTTCACTAATATTAGCTTAGTGCTAATATACTTAAACGGCAACAGGTGTTTGAATAGAGAGGGTATCCACCGTGGCCTAGTGGTTAAGATGTCTGGCTCCCAAGCGTGAGTCCGCAGGTTCGAATCTCCGCTGGATCCCAAAGCGGGTTCGCCTGGTCGCTGTATAAATGTGTGGCGTTGTGGAGGGATTTCTATGGTTCTGCAACGAGAAGACCCCCTCGGAACTATTAGTGAAGAGAATGGAATTTCCTCCGGGTTTCTAGCTCGTCGCTTTATGACCTAAGCCGTTGAATTCGACGTAAAAACCCATACCTTCCTTCCCTTTTATAAATAGAATATAGCACCTTCTAATTCAAATATTTTAAGAGCTTCTGAAAGGAGTTAACAGAAACACAATGGGATATGAGGAGCTCCTGAAACGTATTGGATGTGGAGTGAATGTCAACTAATAACATGCAAGAGACACTAGACTATGTCCTTGAAGATCCCAAAGCGGGTTCGCCTGGTCGCTGTATAAATGTGTGGCGTTGTGGAGGGATTTCTATGGTTCTGCAACGAGAAGACCCCCTCGGAACTATTAGTGAAGAGAATGGAATTTCCTCCGGGTTTCTAGCTCGTCGCTTTATGACCTAAGCCGTTGAATTCGACGTAAAAACCCATACCTTCCTTCCCTTTTATAAATAGAATATAGCACCTTCTAATTCAAATATTTTAAGAGCTTCTGAAAGGAGTTAACAGAAACACAATGGGATATGAGGAGCTCCTGAAACGTATTGGATGTGGAGTGAATGTCAACTAATAACATGCAAGAGACACTAGACTATGTCCTTGAATACTGCGTACACAGATTTTGAATTTATGTGTATGCTACATGTACTGTGTAATATTTTTGAGTATATGAGCATATGTATTATGTACCTTCATACTTCTTGTATGGTCTATTAGCTAATATTATTACACCAACATGAAAGCGTCTATGCAGAATGTAAACCTATATCAGGAGTAGTTTTATATCCCTAAAATCATTGTTTATACTGCATTGGCCACTTCTACATTCAAAATACCATTCGGTGGGGAATAATTGTGAACCTTCTTACAAGTATTAGAATTGTATGACGAGAAGTCGCCCCTTTTTCTGTTTTCTATTTAATCCAAATTATAACTTCATTAGTCGCCCGCCCGCATGTGTTCGGAAGCCCACTTTTCCAATTATACGCTGAGCGTTTCCTTTCTACCCACGTTCACGTGACACCGGGGTCACGGATCAAATCTCGGCGAACCGCGAGAACTACGTGATATCTTGCTCATGAAAGGAATTTCACCCAGACTGACATGAGGTAATGGGTCCCTAATAGGTGAGCCGCGAGATTTCATGATGTGAATTTCAATGATATCATTCTCATTGTAGTTAGCGTAAACATATCCGCTTACTCTCAGATCTCGCGAGACCTTGATGAACTCTCGCGTGATGATGCAAATGTAGAAAATGGAGACTGATGAATAGACATAAAGGTTGAACTATTTATGGCACACGTCGTGGCACCAATTAGTGAGTTTAAAACACCTACGCGAAAATCTTAGCACAGCTAGTATTTATTTCTGGTAACTTGGAATAAGAAATTATATTACTCGCAATTGATGATAAGGCTGGGAGACCGACGCACTGGCTAAGAACGCGTGTTGACCCCCAACTCACTGACATACAGTACAGACGTTCAATTCATGCACCAGTCGACCGGACATCTGCGAGTGCCTGATTGAACAAACCATTGACAACGTCAAAAACTAAGCCAAGCTCGTCAATGAACAACGTAGCTTGCAAACCAGATAAAGCTAAGCTCAGTTGTGAGGTTATCCATGCATCAATGCCAATGAAACTATTTGGCAATCGGACGTGCGGTCGTATATAATGCACAGGCTGCCAAGGCATTTTGTGCAGAAATTAAATGTATGCATTGTACAAGCACGGTTAACCTCTGCAGCTAACGTATGTGGTTTTCTGTGTAATGGCATGTATGTATTTTTCTTCCATGTTGTAAGTTAAGTCAGTTGTGTTAATCTAATTTTGTACCTCAATCCGAGTGTTTTTGACGTAATACCTAATTTTCACGTGTTCAGTTGTTTCTGTGTGTATATCTCTTAGCCTTTTTTATTTTCTACCTCAGGATTGAGTCAATACATAAATACATACATTCAGTACATGTATATATATATATATATATATATATATATATATATATATATATATATATATATATATATACATATATATATATATATATATATATATATATATATATATATATATATATATATATATATATATATATATATATATATATATATATGTATATACACTAGTATCGCGTTTCGCTATTTGTCTACTAGACAATAATAATCTCTGTTATTGCGATATGCGTATGAAATATGGGATATACGCCTCGAAAATAGAGACCTCATGTTTATAGGTTAATTTTCCTACCTCTTAAATAGTTACTTTTATATCCTTCCTAGTTGAGTTATCTATTTCGGTATTTCCTTTATGAAGATGTTTTGACGGATGTGTAAACGACACCATTTCCATACTCTATTGGGAGAGTTGCAGCCATTGATACTCAGCGGAGGTTTGAGTTGCTAATACCTGACTGTTTACTTCGCGGAGCATGCTTCGCGTAGTCGACATGTCATGTGGTCAAATATTTTGCCATGAACTAACATTTGGTCTGGAACGAACTGTACCTGCTCTCTCTGCTGCTATAAGTAATACCAGTGAGCGAGCAGGAGTATCTGCATACTTACTCCGAAATCATAAAGATATGTTCTGAAAGACTGAAGATATTGCTCATTGTCAATTAATATGTGCTAACTTACTTCCCCTTCACTTATCATTTATATTGCTGTTACACCCTGTATGTTACATCTTTATTGTTATTTTGTAATCGGTACGTTTGTGCTAACTTACTTCCCCTTCACTTATCATGTATATTGCTGTTACACCCTGTATGTTACATCTTTATTGTTATTTTGTAATCGGCCAAGAGCCCTGGCAGCTCGTGTTTGATATGTAAAAAATATTACCGACTTGATGAAATAAAGTCTCTCTCTCTCTCTCTCTCTCTCTCTCTCTCTCTCTCTCTCTCTCTCTCTCTATATATATATATATATATATATATATATATATATATATATATATATATATATATATATATATATATATATATATATATATATATATATATATATATATATATATATATATATATATATATATATATATATATATATAAATGTATGGTATTTTACCTACACGCACCTGTAACAGATATCATAGGTAGAGGGTTGATAACAACGGCTATATATAGAGGTTAGAGTTGCACAAACTAGTGACGTAATGGCCTTATACCTTACCATAAATGCCCAATCAGCATTTATCCATTAATACTCACAGTCTAAAAATGCAGCCTCACGGTTTTAATGATATTTCGCAGGCAAAAGCAAAGTTAGGCATATATCTGATAGAGTATTGTCAATCAGAAGATTAGAACATTACCTACAACTCACAATGAAATATATTGCAAAACCATTCTCAATTTCAAAGTTATCGTCAAAAGTATCATAGATCCACACACGTCTCTTATTGGTATTAATTGGTTAATGATTGCGCGAATGTAATTCGAACTGGAAAAAGACGTTCCTATGAATTAAATCTATATCATAACAATTAGTTTCCCAATCCACTGTGTCTTGTTATCATAACATTTTCTCACTGCTGTGCAGCACAGCTTTGATGCTTCTGAAGCCCCAGTACAGGTAAATAGTATTAGCTAAGTAACATTAATACCACTGTTGAAAATGTGAAACTCTATACGACCTCAAACAAACCAAAATGCTGTGATTTGGGATAAAACTTCCCTAGATCACTATATATATTCTTTATTGACTGTAAATCATAGTTACAAAAGTAAAAGTAAACATATATCTGTCTTTCTTTCGCCATCACAAAGTAAATACAAACTTAATAAAAAATATTAGATATTTGAACAAAAACAGAACATATTGAACTTAATAGCACAAACGGTGTACTTGTAGGTGTTAAAACTGCGCACCCTGTGCGGTCCTACTTTTATACTCAGAAACCTGCGAACTCATATCATGATACTCTCGCTCCATACTACCCTGCACTGTATAAAGAGATAACTAAACGTCAAAAGCGGCAGTGCTTGGGGTGTTATATCCTTAGGAGCTCCCTAGAACAATTTTAGAGCGAATAAGAAGGAGCTACCTGAGTAAAACTACGAAAAGAAAGCTATGTAACTGCTCGTTACTGCTTAGTAAAGCGAAACATAAATTAACTAAGAACGATTATACATATAAACAATCTTCCAAATACAGGTACTATACTAAAATTGTAAACGATTACTCATGGTAGAATGTACATAACGTTAGATGCAAATCACAGTTGTGATATTAAATCAATATTAGTTCGTTATCTAAAGTCACATTCATACATATATGTCATTCCAGTCGCCCAGCATGGCAGAATAAAACCCACGAGGGCGGGAATTACATGTAGGGCACAGGGCATACTATAGCAAGGAGATCTAAACTCTTATGGGATCTGCTACTACTACTACCACTACTACTATATAGTAGTGTATCGGCCTGCTAGGGGAGGAAGGTCGTGTGAGCGCTTCGGTGGATACAAGACTATAAATCGAATACCTTTTACCTTTACTACTACTACTACCACTACTACTACTACAATACTACTACTACTACTACAACTACTACTACTACTCTCTCTGTCTCTCTCTCTCTCTCTCTCTCTCTCTCTCTCTCTCAACTTTTCGTTTTCTGCTTGATTAGGTTGTCGAACCTTTCTCTTATTCTAAATGACGGTTCAATGTAACCAATCCACATCATTACTTCACTGGGACATTGGCTTCCTGGCCAGGTAATGTATCTCCTCTTTCTTATTAGGAAATCTACCCACTTGGAAAATTAATGTCCCCCAAGGAAATCACTAGACGCCAAACACGGCTATAGTGTTATATTTGCCCAGAAATTGAACAGGATAAAAAGTGGCATTGCCCTCTTTAAGTCGGAATGATTACTAAGGGACGTTCCAGGCCGAGTCAATGACTTAACTAGTGAAATCAATATCAGGGGAAGATTTCTATTTCTGTTCAGGAAAAATATCTGGAAGGTTGAGGCAATGACTGTGGATAAAACAATGTTTTTGTAATTCAGCTGATAATAAAATCTTAATTTCAATACAGTGGTACCCATTTAAAGTCCCTCTAGGTTGACCACACCTCTAAAGTGACCATATATCATTTTGCCATTCACAAACTATCTTTTTCCTATTTGTTCTATGGTAAAAGGAACCCCTCTAAGTTGACCATCGTCATAAGTTGATCAGTTATGACTGGACCCAAATGTGGTCACTTTAGAGGGGTTCCACTGTAGTTAACATAAATATTTTTGGAGGGGGACATGTCATTTACAGATTAAGAGCATGGTGTATTTGATATAAGAACATACTTCTATCTATCCTGCATTTGTTAAAAAAATATACAACAGCCCAAGTGTGAAGAGAAAAACACCTTTTTATCCACGCCTTTGTTCACTGTTCAGCATAATGTGTAGGTCATATAACGTTTTGCAAAAATCAGAATAAATATCAAACTGATCGTCAATGTATGTGCCGTAAAACGTAGGCGTTTTCTAAATATTGATACCAATAGAGAACGATGAACATGTTTTGAATATGTGCTTTCGATAGTATTAGGTTCGGACATGGTAAAAACGGTCAAAGTTTTGCTGCTCCTAAAGCAGCCCCAACAATGGCGCGCGTGCAGGTTGAGAGCGTCACGTACATAATCTGTCGCCAGCTTCTTACAATTACAAAACAAACGGTGCACGTCAAAACAGACCGTGTGGTCACCGTGTTGCCACTGACTGCTAGCCATCTCTCACCGCTGTCTAGGTTCGAATCCCGACTGGGGCAAGTGAGAAATGTGCCAGCGACATGGGGTCAGGCGGTAGCATTTGCCAGGACCCAGGTGTCCTCCAACGGCTACAACTGGTTAGTCACGATTTAGCAGTAATATGGCAGGAAAAGTGACGAAAATTTAAAAATCAAGATTCTGCAACACACTGCTCCATTTGTATAGAAAGAACCTGTACTTTCTCTCTAAAGTGACCTTAGATATATACAGGGCCTGCTCTGACGGCCGTGTGGTCTAAGACCCCGCCACTGACTGTACGCTGTCTCTCACCTCTGCCTGGGTTCGAATCCCGGTCTGGACATGTGAGAAAGTTGCCAGTGACTTGGGGTTAGGCGGTGGTTTTCGCCGGTTTCCTCCACTACTTACAACTCGCTAGTCACGAATTAGCCACAATTGGCATAAATGTGACGAAAAACAAAATTCCAAATCCAAATCCATTATCATAGTTTAACTAGTGCACAGGCAACCTTTTGCTAGGACTTAACGGTGAAACGTGTTTTTTCCTATCTTTTGGTGGGAGAAATACAGTGAGGAATTTATTTCCTGCACTAAATGCATGGACAGCCGGGGCACAATACACGACCGCATGCCCGATTGCCAGCTATTCCTGGGCATGGATGCAATCACACTTCCTTGACCTCACAACTTAACGTAGCTCTCATTTGCCAGCTACATGTACTTGGGTCATTGATGGGCTTGGCCTATGAATGAATTGATCCTTAAACTTTAAGTAGCATTAATGGCGTCTGTGTGCCGATGTGCCTTTAAGTTAAAGGCACATCAGCACACAGACGCCATTTAGTGCCATAAAATGTATAAAATGATGGACCTTTGTTATTGTCGAAAACAACAACAAAGCTATAAATGAATATGCTCACAAAACAATGAACAGTGTCAAAGTATAAGTTACGCAAAAGAGAAACTAAATGCTTAAAATGTTTTACAAACGATTAAACAGACAAATGTCATGTAAGTAAGATAAGATGCTGTCTAGGGGAACTTTCTCGAAGAGTATGCAGGAATTAAATGTCTGTACTATAGGTCCCATCACTAGGGGATGAAATCTCTTCTGTATGCCACTAATGATGTAAAAAGCCATCAGTGGAGAAACGTGTTTCCAGTAAGCATCTCTCCCAGCGATCTCACTCTTTGCGGGAAGATGGTCATTTGAATAAATGAATAAAGATTGTGCAGTTAGGACTGGTTATTTTGAGTGAGTAGTGATGGAGTGATGAAGGAACCTAAAATGAAACCTGACATTCTGATTATAGGGCAATTTAGCTCCTCTGCCTGTTTAGTAAAAACAACATGCATGCGTTATCAGTTAACCACTTGAACCCGGCAAATGCTCATCTAAAATGACAGTGCTGTCTGGAAAACAGAATCTTTGTCGTTACCAAGCGCATAGAAAAAAAGAAATTAATTTTATTTGGGATGGATACCTCTAAGAGCGAAACGGAACGACGAGGTACAGTATTCTAACGGTACTGTCGATGGCATCTTATTGGATTATTATTTAACTTATAAACTTTGCTGTGAAGAGTTCTGTTTAGGATCCTAGACAATTTCTAATAAATAACAACCCTTGTTTATTGTTGACATTTTGTCAGTAAGGTACTGCTGAGTCGACCAATTGAAATGAAATACCAACCAACCAAAATATCCATCACAGGGAAGACATGGTGAAAACAGAGGCGTGTATACAAGCAGCAAATCTTTGTGCTAATTGGTTCGCAACTTGTTAGTTAAAAGATATTGTCTAGATAAAAGTATACAGCCTGCCTGGTACATGTAGGTGTCAAGGGGATTTTTGATGCAAGACGCTTAAAAGAAATTGATTATTTGATGGACCGTGATAGAAATTTGAAAACTAAAGACCTAATTTTGTTTCAGTGTCGAATAAACGTGCCCTACCCAATTTGGTATGAAATAGACGGATTGAAGTCCTAGGGCCTAATATAGATTTTGACCCCTATCAATTTCCGTCGCGCACAGTGATTTCCTCATAATAGAAAATAGATTTGAGAGAATCCTTCCAATTGTCTCTGAAGTGCACCATGGTCAACATCGGTACTTGCAATAAATATAATACCATCCAGGGTGTACTATGCGTCCCCAGTTGAACTTCTTTTATTTGGTCTTTGTTACTTAAAGCTTTCGGATGTGTAAGTTTACGCTCAATTTGTGACTCTTGTGGCTAACTAGCGAGGATGACAAACAAGCACAAACTGCCCTATTTCGTCATATTTGATCAGCAATAAATGTCTATTTAAAGTGAATTTCAGATAGTTGGTAACTGTGAACTTTTTTCTATAACACCATTGCCACTAGCAAGTTAGAATAGAAATGCAGGAATATTTAGCATATACAGTGCCAACATTTAATTCCGCGGGCAGCCCAGGCATAATATATGCCACCACGCCCGATTGCCACACTGTTTACTAGGTATGGATGCATGGATGACCTCACAACTGAACGTAGCTTTGATTTACAAGCTTTGTGGGTCATTAATATATTTGGCTTAGTTTTTGGAGATGTTAGCCACTGGTGTTTTACAACCAGGCACTGACAGACGTCCGGTCGACTGGTGCAGGAATTAAATGTCTGTACTGTACAATGAAGACAGTCGTCTGGACGTCTATTAGTGACTGGTTCTCCAAACGTTCACGACGGATACATAGAATAAGGCAAGTATGCTAATGACCAACAAAGCTATGTATCGAAGCTATGTTCAGTTGTGACGCAAGGGGCATCCAGGCGCATCCATAACCGTGGAAACCTAGAACTCAATCAGGCGTGCGGTTATATATTATGCCTGGTCTGCCCGAGCATTTAAAGCAGGAATTTAATATCTGTACTGCAGGGTTAAAGGTGAACATGTCAGTGGCAATTTGAAATACTAAGTGTTCATTGCACTTTAACTAAAGCGCCCTTAGGATGGCGTAATGTTGTGATCAGAAATGAGCACAACTTTTGTCCAGATAATATTTGGAATGGCATATGCAGAAGTAAAAGAGAATATAACGAAGAGGGGGAATGTATATCATTGTCCTTAAAGCAACTCAGTTGGAACTTCAATACTTTCAGTGCCGACATTTAATTTGTGCACTAAATGCGTGGCCATCCCCACTAAATGCGTGGCCATCCCGGGCATAATACACGACCGCACGCCTGGTTACCATCCAGTTTCCTGGGCATATATGTATAGATGACCTCACAACTGAAAGTAGCTTTGATTTCATAAAGCTATGTGGGTCATTGATGTGCATAGCTTATTCTTTGACATGTTATCCAGAGGGGTTTTTACAACCAGGCACTGGCAGATGTCTGGTCGACTGGTGCATGAATTAAATGTCTGTACTGTGGACCCATAGAATCTGCACGAATAATCTCAATAAATAATATACCTGTTGGCATGAAATTCACAATGGAAATTAACCAGGAAAGATGTAAGTGTTTTGTGATAGGAAGGACATATTTTGTTCTAAAATGGTCCGGTTTATAGAAAAGGTTGTCCAGTTATCAATAAATAAATATCAATATTGCAAGCACACTACGGGAACAAATTTGTTCAGTGGGAAATAAACTAAAACTCGTATCATGGTTTTAGTGCCAAATCAATGATGTATTGCCAACCACCATCTGGGTGTATTTCAATATAACTATATTAGCATGTAATTCCTAAACATAAAGCATACACACACATAATTTATTGCCGTCATATCCCATTATATTGCATATTTGATAAGCCTAGTGGTAACATAGTATCCTCCCAAAGGTATACTCAATAGCACAGAGCCTACTTTGCGTCTATTATCAAGATTTATGGTATCATTTAGCAGGACCTTTCGGCACCTAACTCTTTTACAACCAAAAAATATATATATGCATATATATATATATATATATATATATATATATATATATATATATATATATATATATATATATATATATATATATATATATATATATATATATATATATATATACATATGTGTGTGTGTGCACCGTACCTGACAAGCCTACTATGCTTCTATTATCAAGATTCGTGGAACTATTCAGCAGGACCTTCCGGCACGTGACTCTTTTAGAAACGAACATTTCCTACATGCATATGTAGAACATACAGTATATATATATATATATATATATATATATATATATATATATATATATATATATATATATATATATATATATATATATATATATATATATATATATATATATATATATATATATATATATATATATATATATATATATACATACATACATACATACATACATACATACATACATACATACATACATACATACATACATATATATATATATATATATATATATATATATATATATATATATATATATATATATATATATATATATATATATATATAATAATTAGATAGATAGATAGATAGATAGATAGAGCTATAGATATAGATATATAGATATAGATATAGATATAAATAGATATATATATATATAGAGAGAGAGAGAGAGAGAGAGAGAGAGAGAGAGAGAGAGAGAGAGAGAGAGAGAGAGAGAGAGAGAGAGAGGCCATGCCTGGCAAGTCTGGTGTGTACTGATCACATCACGAATACCCTTTCAAATATTTCCGATGTGATAATTTTCATCTAATATATATTACATCCTAGAAGGCCCCTTGATATTATGGAATGTATAGGTTAATGACGTAATGCATTAGATTTCATCTCTATAGCGCAACTGGGAATAACAGTCCAGTGATTGGAAAACTAAAATCTATCCTCGGAGAGCAAGAAAAGCAGCTAGGATTTACATGGAAATCCCTCTCTCCTCTTTAGTCGGCCAGGCACCCGTCTATATTTCCTGCTGCAATTAATTTGGATGTAGTTTACGTGCGTTTGCCTATCAATTAGATTCATGGCACCCGTGGTCCAATTTCCCCTTGGCAGCGAGTGTGGTTATTGAGCTTTATTACGTCAGTATTCATGTCACTTTTGCCGATAGTACTGGAAGGGCTGTCGCCTTGGCGTAACCGCCATCAAAACTGCTATACATGTACTGTGAAGGAAGACTACATCTCAGTCTTTTGTTTTTTATTTCAGCTTTTTATTTTGTCCTTTTATTTTTGTACTATTTTATCATTTATTATTTATCTATATGTTCCTCTTAGTTTGATATTTGTTATTTCATTATAAATCTGTTTCTTGTAATTGTTTTTGTTCATTTGTTTTTATGCAGCTTTGTCAGCATAGGTCATACAGTGTCAGTATTCTTATTCCTGCACTCAATGTTCGGTCAGCCGGGCATGATACACGACGACTGCACGCCTGATTGACATCTAGTTTCCTTGGCATGGATGCATGGATGATCAGGACCTCACAACTGCAGGTAGCTTTGATTTGCAAACTAGGTGGGTCATAGATTTACTTGGCTTATTTTTGACATGTAATCCATGAGTGTTTGAACAACCAGGCACTGGCAGACGTCAG
>OZ012697.1:7628686-7653686 GCA_963942565.1 Maea johnstoni
TGGATGAGTGTCTTTCTGTATGTATTTGTATACACTGTTTTCTACCATCATCATAGAGTAGCCAGGTCATAGTACAGTACAGACATTTAATTCCTGCACCAGTCGACCGGACACCTGCCAGTGCATGGTTGTAAATCACCAATGGCTAACATGTCAAGAAAATAAGCCAAATATATTAATGACCCACGAAGCTTGTGAATCAAAGCTACGTTCAGTTGTGAGGTCATCCATGCATCCATACCCAGGAAACAGGGTGGCAATCGGGCGTGCGGTCGTGTATTATGCCTGGGCTGCCCGCGAATTTAGTGCAGGAATTAAATGTCGGCACTGTAGTAATGGGAAGGATCGAATTTTGGTGTGGAATCGTTCTCGGTTAATGTTGATAACCGTTACGGGCACACACCAACGAATTTCGTCCATTATAGCAAACCAATTATTGTTATTAGCAGATATGAATTCAAAGATACCTCTAGAGAGGAATTTATCTTTATTTATTAGCGTTAAAGCATATTCTTATTCTTATTTATTAGCATTGATGTCCTTATCATCACTATTTTAAAGGGACTCACCTGGGTTGGGATAGTTCAGAAATGATGCAAAATCAATAAATAGCAATTAAATAGCAATATTAACTATCCACGGAAAGAGCAGGTTGTAGCAAAGCAATTCAAAGACACCTCTAGAGGGGAATTTATTCTTATCTATTAACATCAAAGTGATGTCCCTATCATCGCTGTTCTTAAGGGATTCACATGGGATGGGATGGTTCAGGAATAATGCAATAGAAATATTTTCGTACTTAAATAGCAATTGTTTTCCACGAATCCAGAAAAAAACGCAGACTGTAGCAAAACAATTACTGTCATTAGCAGATATCAATTCAAAGACACCTCTAGCGGGAAAATTATTTCTTATTTATTAGCATCAAAGTGATGTCATTATCATCGCGGCCCCTAAGGGACTCATACAAAGGATTCAGAAATACTGCAAAGGTATTATATTTCACACTTAACTAGCAATTGCTATCCACTAAAACTGCCATAGATCAGCAGGCTGTTGTTTATTTACTATAACACGAAAATTTGCGATACATAAAAGAGATGATATAGCTCGTCTAATTGTAAATTTATCTCATATTTTTAAATGTTTCTATCGGAAATATTATTATAGTCAAATAGGTAATTCTGACCTCGGCCAGCAACTGATAAGTCACATGTTAGAGTGCCAATATTTGATTCCTGCAACAGTCGACTGGACGTCTGCCAGTGCCTGGCTGTGCAATTCCCATGGATAAGATATATAAACAAGCCAATCACATTAATGTCCCTCGTAGCTTGCAAATCAAAGCTACGTTCAGTTGTCGGGTCATTCATGCCCAAAACACTGGGTGGCAATCGGGCGTTCGGTTGTTTATAATGCCCGCGCTGCCCACGCATTTAGTACAGGAACTAAATGTCGGCACTGTAGATATTAATCTGCATGAATATCTTCCATCTGCACTTGGTCATGACAACGAGACAGCACAGATGATGTAACGTAATGATATTCTCACAATTATTGACCAGCATGTAAGTGTTATGAGCTGGACATAAGTGCGGCATTTGATGCCATTGACCAAGATGTGCTCTTTCCTAGAATGGAAAGCACTCCAGACCAGCGCTCAATTGGTTCCACCCATACCTGTCTGATTGTACCTTTTAGGTACAGATCCTTGAGTCATTTTCTGAATAACAAGAAACCTTCTGGCGTGTACACCAATGATCCGTGTTGGGCCAAAAGCTCTTCCTGATTTTCGCCCTATTGTTAGGAATACCGTCTAGAATACATGGTCCAGATTTGCAGGCGTATGCAGATGAAACACGCTTACAATTCTCTATCAAACTTGTCATTCAGGGGTCAGTTGTCATAGATGTGGTGAAGTTGGAAAATGACCTCACTGATATTTACATATATATATATAATTATATATATATACATATATATATATATATATATATATATATATATTATATATATATATATATATATATATACATATATGTATATATATGTATATATATATATATATATATATATATATATATATATATATATATATATATATATATATATATATATATATATGTATATATATATATGTATATATGTATATATGTATATATGTATATATATATATATATATATATATTCATATATACATATATATATATATATATATATATATATATATATATATATATATATATATATATATATATATATATATATATATATATATGTATATATATATATATATATATATATATATATATATATATATATATATATATATATATATATATATATATATATATATGTGTGTGTATATATATATATATATATTTGTATATACATATATACTAGTATATAGATATATGTATGTATGTATATATATATATATATATATATATATATATATATATATATATATATATATATATATATATATATATATATATATATATATATATATATATGTGTGTGTGTGTGTGTGTGTGTGTGGCTGTCTCAAAACAAACTCAAACTCAAACTCAATGCAGGTAAGAGGTATGGCACTGGTCATGGGTACCCCATAGTTTCGTGCTAAACTATCTACTTAAACTATGACCATGATATCACCATATTCACCATTTTAAACATTAAAGGTGAAGTGGTAACGTAGGATTTCGATTATCGTCACTGTTTCGGTCATATAGCGGCTAAGTCGAGATTGGCCAGTTCTTATTGATGGAGGAATCGAGTACCCTGCGAAAACCTCCGCCTAGCCCCAAGTCACTGGCAACTTTCTCACATGCACCAGCCGGGATTTGAACCAAGGCAGTCGCGGAGACAACTAACCATCAAATGGCAACACCTTAGACCACACGGTTATCAGGGCAGGCAAATAGGTGAAGTGGGTGCAATATTATCCATGGAAATTATTAATATGTTAATTATATCATTAATCATTGATGTATAGAGGACAATTGTGCTGTTTATCAGTTAGTGGTATTCCCTAGCAGGTGGCTTCGACAATTGTTAAGCCATTGCAAAATAACTGGACGATGTCTCATCACATTACTGCCAAACAGAAAATGAATAATAAACAAGACCTCAAATTGCTACCCCCATATTTAGGATTGGAATATAGGTCAATGAGACAATTGCAATTCTCGAGGTCTGTACTGGTACATAATATTATCATTGGATTTATGTTTTGTAACTAGGTCTGCGAGGCACACAGCAAGAAATGATTATGGCCGCCAACATTTCCATTAGTTCAGCTAGCATTAGAAGGGATCCATTTAACAGACACCTCAGTACACTTAGTGCAGTTTTCCAGGTGCATGCACAATCATAACTTTACTATGTTTATTGATGTTCTAGTGGTTTGTCATGTGTGCCACCATTAGGTTCAATCCTCCCCTCTTCTTCTTGATCGTCTTCTCCCTTTCTTCTTCTTCTCACTATTATTATTATTAGTAGTAGTAGTAGTAGTAGTAGTAGTAGTAGTAGTAGTAGTAGTAGTAGTAGTAGTAGTAGTACATTTGTAGTAGTAGTAGTAGTAGTAGTAGTAGTAGTAGTACATTTGTTGTAGTAGTAATAGTAGTAGTATCATCATTAGTAGTAGTGCATGTAGTAGTGGTATTGTTATTTTCATTAGTATTATTAGTATTATTATTTGTATTTTACAACCATTTTCTTATTATCATCATTATTATTATTATCATTAGTGAAAGTAGTAGTACTAGTATTCTTGAAATTATTATTATTATTATCATAAGTAGTAGTAGTAGTAGTAGTAGTAGTAGTAGTAGTAGTAGTAGTAGTAGTTAAAGTAGTAGCAGAAGTAGTATATCAATATTGTTATCACTAGAATTTCAGCATAGACATCACTATTTCTTTTGTAACCATTGCTTTCTATTTCAATTTCAATCCCTAATGTTGTACACTAATTATTGTTACCGTCAAATCGAATAATAGTCATCATCACCGTTACTTATTCATCATAGTAATAGTAGTAGTATCATCATAAGTAGTAGTGCATGTAGTAGTGGTATTGTTATTTTCATTAGTATTATTAGTATTATTATTTGTATTTTACAACCATTTTCTTATTATCATCATTATTATTATTATCATTATTATAAGTAGTAGTACTAGTATTCTTGAAATTATTATCATTATTATCATAATTATTATTATTATTATTAGTAGTAGTAGTAGTAGTAGTAGTAGTAGTAGTAGTAGTAGTAGTAGTAGTAGTAGTAGTACATGTAGTAGTAGTAGTAGTAATAGTAGTAGTAGTAGTAGTAGTAGTAGTAGTAGTAGTTGTTGTAGTAAAAGTAGTAGCAGTAGTAGTATATCAATATTGTTATCACTAGAATTTCAGCATAGACATCACTATTTCTTTTGTAACCATTGCTTTCTATTTCAATTTCAATCCCTAATGTTGTACACTAGTTATTGTTATCGTCAAATCGAATGATAGTCATCATCATATTACCAGCGTCGTATAGACTAATAAGCACTATCATCAATACTTATGTATCACCATAGTCAGACCTGTCCCATAGCTGAGTGGTCTAGACCTTTCGCCACCGACTGGTTCAAATGTGGTTCGGTTCAGGTGAGTTACTTTGAGTCCGTTGTTTTCGCGGGGAACTGCCGTTTTCTTTATCACATACGAATGTCTAGTCCCTACATTGTTTGAATCTGACTATAACGTTACAGTACAGACATTTAATTCCTGAACCAGTCGACCGGACGTTTGTTAGAGCCTGGTTGTACAAACACCCATGGATAATATGTCAAAAAAAAAGCCAAACGCATTGATGTCGCACCAAGCTTGTAAATCAAAGCTACGTTCAGTTGTGAGGTCATCCATGCTGCCATACCCAGGAAACTGGGTGGCAATCGGGCATGCAGTCGTGTAGTATGCCTGGGCTGCCCGCAAATTTAGTGCAGGAATTAAATGGCGGCACTGTATGTCGATATTTCAAAATTCTAAATCAACCACCATCTTTATCGTTACTGGTATCATTTTCATTATTTTCATTGTTGTCTTTTTAAAATACAACATTTCAAAGTTGTTATTATTGTCATTGCCACATGTAAGGATATGTGGTCATCACTACTTCCATATATAACACATAGTTTCTCGAAACCTCTACAGCATAATCCAAGAGATATAGTACACGTTGCCTTTTGTGACTCATCGAATAGCGATCATGAAAAGCTGGCTTAGTGATATCATAACCTCTTATGTAATGCGGATCCCTTCTACAGTACAGACATTTAATTCCTCCATCAGTCGACCGGACCTCTGCCAGTGCCTGGTTGTACAAACACCCATGGATAACATGTCAAAAACATTCCAAGCACACGTAGGTTGCGTAGCAAAGCTGCGATCAGTTATGGTGCCATTATTGCACCCATGTCCAGGAAAATGGACGGCAATCGGGTGTGCGGTCGTGTATTATGCCCAGGCTGCCCAAGCATTTAGTGCAGAAATTAAATGTTGGCACTGTATTGTACAGGTTCTTATCTAGTGAGGGGTATTTATTGAAAAAGCAATATCCCCATGTCATCTTTATAGTATTAGCAAAACAGGTCGATGGACGTCATTCCTTTCAATGTGTCTGTGGTGACAGAGTAGTGGGGATATTTCCCCAGAGCCTACAAGTTTTATTGCGAAGCCTCATGTGCAATATTGGACATCAATATAAACCTTCAATATAGGTTGGCCTCTTACATGCATTGTACCACAGTTGTTTGCCTTCCACCAATCAGATGCCTCGAGAAGTGTTGGGTTATAGGACATAACCCAAACTTTTCAAGCCTTTGTTCTCTAAGCTGCCTAAACCAGAAGGTGTTACCCAAGGATATTTAGCAAGAGTGCTCTGCCAAGCTTTTCTCGGCCTCTGATTGGTGGAAGGCAGTCAACTGTGGTACAAGCCACATAGACTCCTCGGAAGCTGGGGTGTATATGATACCCTCGGGGTTACTCGGCTCCGCCTCGTAACAGCTTGGGTATGTCCCATACACCACAGCTTCCTTGGGGGTCTATCTATCACATATTGCTTTACATGTGTATTGTGTTGTCAGGCGAACTTGGTACAGAAAGCTCAGTTAAGGAGGTGGATGAATTTGAATTGTGAATTATCAAATCTTGTCAATATATGATCTTGCAACGCACCGAAGATATTAGGTTAGAATTAAAAAGTTTAAACTTATACGCAGTAGAGTAGTAAGACGTTTCTTTTTCTGCAAAATCAATAAACAGATCAAACAAAATGTATTTACTCTAAATAAAAAACACTGCACGCCCGTTTACAAATTTTGGGAAATATCGAAAAAGAGTGTAAAAGAGGGAGAAACATGGAATTTCGATTAGAGTATTGAATCTTTGGAAATGATCTATAGAGATGAACATCATAATGTGTTATTGTTCTAGTATGTGCTCTAATAGCCAGGGTTCATATTAATTCGCAGATGTTATCTGCCGGTAACACAACACTTTCCGGAGCCAGAGGAAGCCATAATGAGGATGAATATCTTCCCTTACAGCTGTTTGGCAAATGCAATCATAGATCAACGTGACTGATCATAATGATTGTAGTGAAACACGAAACATACAAGGGAAAATGGAAAAACTACACTCTAACCCTAAATGACATTAAAAGAACACTTAAAAACTATATGAAAATAGGGATATTTATTGCCACTATGAATGATACTGTAGAAGAAACTATTGGTAAATGGTCTTCTATCTACAATGACCTGATGAATGTATGATTATGATTTTTTATTACTTATCTGAAAATGAACATTGCTGTAATATGTCAACATTTATATGCTATGGTGTAATAAAGTTATAAAAAAACGTGACTGATCACATTTACTTGACATGGTTGCATTTTAATATCTGATTTGTATAACTCTAACATATAAAGTTTATCAGAGATGCATTCCCTATATTGTATAGCTTTTCCAGGGTGAAGTATACATGTAATACAAAACGAGAGAATTTATTAGGAAGAAATTTGCCTTCATAAAGACATAATAAAAACTGTGTAAACTCACGTAGCTCCTAGATTTCCTTTAATATACAGTGCTGACATTTAATTCCTGCACTAAATTCGCGGGCAGCCCAGGCATAGTACACGACTGAACGCCCGATTGCCACCTGGTTTCCTGGGTATGGATGCATGGATGACCTCACAACTAAACGTAGCTTTCATTCACAAGCTTCGTGGGTCATTAATATATTTGCCTGATTTCTTTTGACATGTTAACCATTGGTGTTTTTACAACCAGGCACTGGCAGACGTCCGGTCGACTGGTGCAGGAATTAAATGTCTGTACTGTATCAACAACATACACAACTGTGTATCTCAATTCTCAAAGCTGAGAAATAAGCATTAGAAAATATAAATAAAATATGAAGTCTATCGCTACAAAGCCTTTTGAGCCACTTGCAAATCGCTGTACCACTTTAAATTCACCCGCATATATATTATGCATTTTGCCATGCACAGAATTTTCTGCCCTAATTTGTTATGGACTAAAGTATCCGGATCGATTCAGGAAACGTCTTTGCATTTAATAAGACGTTATTGATTCGGATATATCACTGCCTAGAGCGAGGGAAACGTAATATGTGAAACATTCCTTCCTGACCTAGATTTACAGTTAGAGTCGAGCATCGCTGTAGGTTTGACTTAGCCACTGCCATTTTGAAGGACAGAATTGAGAAAGGTACATTTTGTATCTCCCAATATATAACTTCTCACGAGATAACCTTTGGATTGCATACAAGCATGCATGCATACATGCATGCATATATACATTTACACATACATAAGGTATGCATACATACATACAATAAACATACATGCATATGCAAGGGGGACACCCTCGTGACTTGCTCAATGGTGTGCAATAGGAGCCAACAGCTCCTGGGGAACCCTATGCTGGCCCGCCTTATAAAAAAGGGGGATCTGTAGATATGTCTGTGGATAACATGCATCATAATATCCCTAGGTCCTCTTTGGATTTGAAGACTCTGCTCTTTCTCTTCTTTTCCTACTTTCACCTAAAATTAATATGTTTTGTTATTGTTCATCAACAGTGACAATGGACCATTTTTTTGAAAAGCTGTATGGCACTAAATGGCCTTTTGTGCAGATTTAACTCTATGTCCTCATTCACCTATTCACTCACTGCATGTATACATACATACATACATACACACTGACATACAGTTACATACATACATACATAATGAAAAACGCATCAATCCAATCGTATCAAACTTGAGTCTGATAAAATGGGGTAAATGGTATAAATGGGGAAAGTGCAACGTGGAGATACATGTAACTATGACATAACATAATTTGTCTCGACCTTTGTTATGATCAACTATGAGGTCCCAAGCAATTTGCTTGTGTCGACCATATAACATGCAATAATTCCTAATACGTAATTTCCGTATAACTCTGTGCCCTACATGTACCTGTACAATAAAAGCCTATTACTTCCTCAGTAGATGTAACAAGCTATGGCAGACTACCGTCCTTGCCAACTGATTATGATCATCCATTATCTGGATATCACTAATACTATATTTATGGTGTAATGCAAAATTGCTGAATGGCAAAACGAGCCACCAGTTTGATTTAGATCAGGGATAATTGAAATTGCTTGGTTTTATTTATGGACATGAATGGGAGTTATAATAGCTGTTACGGATTTCCCCCAATGACTTGAAATGCATTTGCACGAATTAGGTAGATTCATCAGGGGTTTTGATAACATAATCTCTATTGTATGAAACACTCTGTTTTCATTTCGGGATAGGTTTCCATATCGAATTAGCAATGAGTGAAATGCATTTTGTTATAAGGAATGATTATACTGTAGCATGGCATGACTATAATCTCTCTATTTGAAGGAGAAATGTTCATCAGAATTAAACAACTACCTTTCCCGTGAATACTTTGTAAAATGTTTTCGTAAACAGTATTAAAGATCTAGTCGATAATTAATTACAAGTATCTTTAAACATTAGTGGGTTAAAGTAAAAGTAAAAGCAAAACGTATTGACCATTGTAAATGTTGATGGGAAGTACTCAGGAATACCACACAGTCTAACCCCAAATCACTAATTAACCCTTAAGCTGCTGGTGCTTAATTTGGTCAATACAAAAACCTGAAAAGGATGGACCAGGATCAACCTTTGGTAGTGGAATATACACAATTAAGATTTAGATTTCACAATTTCATGAGAAATCATATAGATGGTACAATATTTGAACAACCACGTTTGCCTTTTATAATTCAAATCTCAGATATTTCTGTGAGGGGGTGTGCACATTTCTATAGAAGTATCAAAAAGGCCAACAGAAACATATTATTTCAAATTAAGGCAAAATAGGAAGACAATCTAAATGATACAGCTAATTTCGATCACATGAAAATATGCTTTAGACTATGTAATAGGACAACAGAGTATACTTTTTTGAGGTTGATACAGTTTAAGATTCTACATAATAGATTAGTGACTCAGACCTTATTAAAGAAAATGGGCAAATCAGAATCTGAGTCCTGTCTATACTGTAGAAAAAGAGACACACAAGTAAATGCATTACTTTATTGTCCACCAAACCTTCAATTATGGATTAATGTTGAAAAATGGGTGAGAAAAGATATTCAACCTCATTACAAAATGTGTGATTGGGATAAAGTGTTTGGCAATCCCAAGTCATCCTTTATAATAAATGATATTATTCTTAACACAAAAAGTAATATACATGAATAGACAAACTGGTAAGGAAATGCATGTTAATGTAGTCAAGTACCATGTTCATCAACAGCTTAAGGCTGATGAACACAAAGCAAATCTCATTATGACCATGCTCCAATTTGATGAGAAGTGGAATATAATATATGATATTTTAATGCACTTAGGAGATGGATGTTAAAATATTTTCTCTTCTATTAGCTGTCAAAAATGGCCATTGTCTTTTTATTGTATTTAACCTTGTACATTCTTTGAGGATTATATACTGTAAATCACTTAAATATGGCGTGAACATTATATAGCGCAATTACAATACTGCCCTGGATAGCGTGATCTAGTAAGAGCGGTGGGAGAACCCCACTGTTTATTTTAACCTACATAAAATTGCAGTTAGCCGGGCTCACTAGGGATCAGGGGTCAGGTACTTGACCTCCAGCCCCTGCCAGATGGGGAAGGCAGTGGTTAATGGCTCTAGCAGTATCCATATGCCGCCCCATGACTAGGCTTTTGTCCTGCCTTTCAGTATGTATATTGGGCAATTTAATAAAGACAGGATTTCAAAAAAGCGCTAATGGGCCCTATTATCGCTATATTATTGTTCCAGCTATACTTAAGTGATTTATAGTAATTACCTGTGGTTGAATTACAATACAATGACACAAATGTACTTTTCGATGCAATAAAAATCATCTCTTTGAGAATTAAAAAAATTCTTTGGTAGTGGTGATTATCAGCACCAATCTGTGGAGATTGTGTCCACAGGGCTATGGGGCAGCCCCTGACAGCTATTTAATTCGCTTAAACAGCTGTTAAAAGTTCTTCTCCATTGTCTACATGCATTCAGGTCAAACCGTTTATTAAATCAAGAGTAAAGACATGGTTCATATTGCATTACATAGGCAACAAAGAAAGACAGGTAAATTACAATGCCTTATCGACAAATTAAATTTAAAATATTAAACATCAATGATCCACATTTACACCATACATAATCCTAAGGACATATATGTTCTTTAATCAGATGGCAATCTTTAATTACATATAAATATCTTCTCAATAGAGTCCCACATTTTGTGGAAATCGTGTGTGTCTAATGAGGATTTGGCTAATATGTGCCTTTAATCGTTTGAATACAACGTTTGCATACCAATTGTCCTAATGCAAATCTAATGTAAATAATGTAAATCTGGAGCATCTAAAATCACACTATGTATTGTAATTTCAATAACCTTTAAGACATATATATATATATATATATATATATATATATATATATATATATATATATATATATATATATATATTAAGTGTATACCATGGTCAGGTGAGACCACCACATATATGTCTTTGTCACCTATGTGTATGTCTATATATAGATATGTTCTGTTTATGTATCGTTTTACACAATTGTGAAATTTCAAAGTTAAAAGAAATGTATTGTAATGAATACTGGCCATTGGGATTTTGAATGCAGCTAAGAGTAGAAGATTCATACAATCATGGAAACACATTAAGGCACAGTGCACATGTATTAATGAACAAGTATGAGTGTGCATATAGATAACCTTACCAGCACATGCAATCGACCACTCATGCAATTCCTTGGCTGGCGATTGTGTAATGTGGGTCATTCTCATTAGTGTGCTTTACATTTTTCCACGCCTCCGGTCCCAGGCTTAACCCATTCATTCATACTCACGACCCCTTCTAGTCCCGAGTTTGTCCGCTGGATCAAAGATACTTTTGAAATAAGAATTAAGAATACGGCACGACTTTACAAATGATTCAATAGGCAGAATTTAGTGAAGTTCTGAGGAAAAAATCTTCTTCGAATATTTTCCGAAACATTTCATTGTTATCGAGATAGCACCTAAAAGTCTTACCTCTAGGATGGTAGAGGCAACAAAGGGTTGACTATGGTGGTTAACTTCTGAATGTGTCTCCTAAAGATAACAACCACTTTAGACACATAGTAAAATCATCAACCATTACAACCTTTAAGATAAACAAGATATCATTTAAAATACACAAATGTACAAATTATTATTAGTTGATCTTTTGCACTCTATTTTTGTTTTCAGCTATTTTTGTGTATGCAGCAAAAAGCCCTTAGGACATACTCTTCATAGCATGACACCCTGCATCTCGTAAAAAGAGACATTCCCCAGAGTAGCTTTCAAAGATGAAACATGTAAGGAATGAGAGTGTTTAGGCACATCAGCTCACAAAGGCCATTTAGTGCCATTACATCTTATCATAAATAGTCCTTTGTAATTGCTAGAGAACGATGACAAACATTAATTACTCTAAGGAGAAAGAAGAAAAAGAGGGAAAGTAAAAGCAGAGCCTTCAGATCTAAAGAGAATCAAGGGATTTGTTATGTGCATGTTATCCACAGACAGAACCACATATCCCCCTTCTTTTATAAGACATGCAGGGTTCCACACCAGCTTAAGATTCCCCGGGAGATGCCTATTCCTAATGCACACAATTGAGCAAGCCAAGAGAATGTGGCCCTTGCAGGGGTGATTGAACATGTCACTACTATTCAAAACATTACCCAATCAGTCATATATATGTCAATTAACCACCAATATACATGCAATTGTCTCATGCAATTCAATCTTAAATACCTTTACTGGCTGGTCTAAAAACTTTTGCAGAAGTTTTCATTAAAAGGCTTCAGTTCGGCCAGTAAACTATATTACAGTAAGTGTCATTCAAGACGTAATATCAATTGACCCCAATAACTCGTTTAGCTGACACTAAAATGACAAAAGGGGGTGTTCTACTTGTTATGTATTGTTATATTAATTCAAAGACATGGTAATGTCCATAAATTAGCAGGGCCTAAGTGCCTAGGCTTTTAGCTGGTCCATGGAAGTGCTCTTGGATTGAATAGACGTGGCATTTTTATAGGATGTAAGTGGAAGTCGTCTAACCAGCTTCTCCCAGATGACCATTTTAGTCCGCTCTTCCGAGATTCCAATTATTACTCTTAACACTCTTTCTATAAAAACAGACTGGTGAGAAACACAAAATCACTTTAGCATTATTTATTGACGTCAGGGACCTCTCGCAAAGCTTAACCTTAATATATTCTGGTGTTAATTTTACTACAGTACCAGTAAGTGACTATAAGTGCTCTTTTAACGAGTACACACTAATTTTCATTGGCATCATAAAGGATATTGAGCCAACAGCTTATTGCCATCCCCAATTTCCATCATACTTCAAACGCAGTGTAATTAACCATACTGCCACCTACCTTATATCAAAGGGAGCATAAACAATAGTCAACGTCTATTATCAAAGAGGCATGTAGTATGAATGTCCCATTATTAATTCCATGTGGGCTATTTATGTTACCATCCATTCGTCTATGTGTGTGTACGTTTATATATATATATATATATATATATATATATATATATATATATATATATATATATATATATATATATATATATATATATATATATAAACATATTTATATATATATATATACATATATATTTATTTAAATATATATATATATATACATATATATATATATATATATATATATATATATATATATATATATATATATATATATATATATATATATATTATATATATATATATATATATATATGTATATATATATATATATATATATATATATATATATTATATATATGTATAAATATATATATATATATATATATATATATATATATATATATATATATATATATATATATATATATATATATATATATATATATATATATATATATATATATATATATATATATGGGGAAAAAGTAGATCAGTTGGTGAGGTGTCGGACTAGTAATCAGTGGGTTGCTGTTTCGATTCCTGGCCGGCGCACTTTGGTCTGTACTTGGGCAAGACAGTTTATTCCATATTGCCTCAGTCCACCCAGCTGCAGAATGGGTACCTAGAATTAACAAGGCAGTGCTCAGAGCTTGTGCGCTCTATGCTGCCAGCTGCTCTGGAATATTCCCCGGGGGACTGAAATGGTTTCTGTGTGTACAGGCCTGCTAGTGGAGGAAGGTCGTGTAAGAATTTCGGTGGATACAAGACTATAAACCGAATACCTTTACCTTTACAGATTGTCTACCCCGAGTGATCACTGTCAATACTTTGAGGTTTTACACTTGGGCTTCTAAAGACCTTCCTTGGTAAAATTCAAAATTCGTCCGAAACCATGCATGGAACACTGAACCTGGTGTACTGAAACACCCTTTGATCATGGCGTACCAGCACTTGGTTAGTGCTCACTTGGTAAACCATGTGATGAAGAAAACTGCCAGAATCATTTCATAAGTGTAGCGGTAGATTTGTAACGTCTCCCTAATTTCTATGTTGTAGATACTGGTCACGTAATGTGGTCCACGCAGGTAACAGCGTTAGGTTGCTATTGCAGACGACAGAACTCTTTAATAAATAGTTCATAACCCACAGTACATGACAATCATAATGACAGCTACGTTTGCCATATGACACTGAAGTCTCATATCGTTCTTTAAATTGACATATTATTGGTCATGGAGCATGCCACCTGTCTTATTTGATTTGAAAAATCCACACTATATGTCAATTAAATCTTGCGAGTGAACGTGCTTCAACTGCTGCACATCGGCAGACAAAAGCCATTTAGTGCCATATAATATTACCAAAATAAAATGGTAATTGGTCATGGTTGAAGAACAATGACAAAGCATAATAATTATACATGTATGAAGAAAAAGAGGGAGACTAAGAGCAGAGCCCTCAGATCCAAAGATGATCAACGGGTCTTTTAGATGCATGCAGTGCCGACATTTAATTACTGCACTAAATGCGTGGGCAGCCCGGACATACTACACGACCGCACGCCCGATTTGCACCCAGTTTTATGGACATGGATGCATGAATTACCTCGAAATTTAACGTAGATGTTATTAGAAAGGTACGTTAAGGTCATTGATGTGCTTGGAATTATTTTTTGACATGTTATCCATGGGGTTTATAAAACCAGGCACTAGCTGACGTCCGGTCGACTGGTGCAGGAATTAGATATCTGTACTGTAGTATCAATAGACAGATCCATTATACCCCTTATTTCATAAAGTGAGCAGGACGCTAAACAGGCCTAGTGTTCCTCGGGGGGGGGGGGGGAGAGAGAGGGGGTGCCAACTCCTATATTGCACACCATTCAGCAGGCCAAAAGGGTGTACCTCTTGCAAGATTAAACCTTTCGATGCTGAGGCTACTCTCATCCAAAGCACAAGAACGCAAAGATTTTGGAAAATCATCTAAACCCTGTCATGTCGGTATTCATTGGATAGCGCTCCCTGAGTGTTCTCAGATGAGTACCCATGTCCCAGGGTTTCAGAAAATTTTCAGTTATTTTGCATCATTCTGTATTGGCCAAATTAGCCACCAGCAACATAAGGGTTAATAAATGTCTCCATCTTTTTCAAGTAAAACAATTCAGTGGTGATATGAGCTATGCCAACCGCTTGCATAAAAACCTTATAATCATATAAACACATCCAAGGCAATTTCGTTATGAATACATGCAGGTTATGTCAACCTTGTAAGGTGAGCCACACATTGGATATCTGACTTCAGTCAAGTTCAACTGGTACACCGCAAAGGGTAAATTTTACATACATGCTAACTGATTCAAGAAAATGGAAATATTTAATTAATACACTGGAATGCTAATTCATTTTATTTCAAGTCACTACGCACTGTTACACCGGAAACTTAACTACAATCAAATGGGACTATTTGGACTGTTACACCGGATTGCTGACTTCGACGAAGTGTCAACAGCACTTCCCTGAGAAGTTATATGTTAATATGCAAACCCCATCGAATGGCTGAGAGTACTTCACCTTCGAGATCGATTTTCTGATAAGTTGAGTGCGCACGCCTCGGCACATGTCAACATGAATAACCATATCTTAGTGTGAAGGGAATACTAAGCCTCCAGAAAAGCAATCTGCAATATTGAGTAACTTGGTAGTCCTAACACTTCATTTCAACACGTTTTCCACTAAAATAACGCTAAGTCTCTGTTCAGTGGGACAGAGCAGATTTGTCAATGTCGATTGTATTGATTGCGAAGATAATGTCTTAACCTACTTATACTTCTACAGTACAGACATCTAATTCCTGCACCAGTCGACTGGACGTCTGCCAGTGCCTGGTTGTATAAACCCCATGGATAACATGTCAAAAAATAATCCAAGCACATCAATGACCTTAACGTAGCTTTCTAATAACATATTCGTTCAATTTATAGATAATTCATGCATCCATGTCCATGAAACTGGGTGCCAATCGTGCATGCGGTGGTGTAGTATGCCTGGGCTGCCCATGCATTTATTGCAGGAATTAAATGTCGGCACTGTACTGGTTTACAGTGCACGCTTTTTTTAATGTTACATTACTCGGAGTTCATATGGAATCATACGTTCATAAGTTACAAATATTGTATACACAAAAGGAGACAGTTGATATACCAATATAAAGAATAATATATATGCATAAAATTGTCATAAGGATACAATTTGAAATGATTTAAGTTGTACGTTTATTCTCAATTATACTCAGATATTCATAGTTTTACCCCATACCTTTAGGTATTTTAGGCAATTTCAAGCTAAAATAGACTCATGTTTTGGCACCTTTTTGCTAATATGAACAATTTACTAGTAATAGAGATCTATTTAAGAAAGATTTCAATGATACAAGATATAATTCGTGCCAAGTACAGAATGCAAGTAATTGTCTATGTCTTACGTTTTATGTCGATTCAGCAATTTGGCACAAGTGTTACTTTCCTATCAAAGCCTCTACAATGTGTACAGTATAAAGGGATAATGGTATTTGCATGCTGGCATAGTATAACATGGAAAAGGAGGTTGTTTAATCAGGAAATGCATTTCTATTTGAGTACAACACATACATTAATGTGTTATAATGCGCTGGATTTTAACTTTGTTTACTCGAAAACAGATATACATTACACTATATACATGTATATAGACATATTCATGCATGGCGTACTCGAGGATATTGCACCAGTAACTAAAAAACTATAGAAGATTATGCTACAATATTTGAGCTCAAAATCTATGGAAAACCCAAGGTAAAAACTGTAATAAAGCGCTAGAACCACCAATGGACTAAGCCCTTAAGACGAGATAATTCATATTTGATATCATAATAAAATGAAACCAAAGGAATTGCTAAGTTAAACGTGGATTGAAGCTGACATTTACTCAGTTATATAATTCTTACAAAGAACGCTAACACTAATACATGAGATATGTATAATTTATAGTCATTGCCAATATTTCAAATGGTATCGACGACTTACCCTTTCAGTCAAAATGGTTTGCCCTTAATTCAATGGACGTTTACTATTTATAATTCATTGATATATCAGTTGAATGAATGATGTGTAATTGTACTTGGAATAATACGAATAGAAACTGCTCAACGCTGTGCTGGCTATCTACATTGAAACAGGCGAATGAAGTATTTTCTTTTCGTACTTAACTGGATAAAAATAACATAGAGTAAAACGCATCGTCATCAATGATAATGGGATAGAGACTTTAGACAAACACTTTCTAATTTAGGGGCTAATCTGGTTGCGTAGGAATCTATTTCGTAGGCACGAGTTGACTTAGAAACAAAATGATGTGGAACTCAACTAGGCTTCCATTGTTGCCTGTACCTTTATATAGGTCGCCTTCACTTGAGGCTTTTCCTAAAAGTATATTGAGAGGTATTTGTCTAACTCGCACAAAAACAGTTTGTGACCCTTTCCAAGGGAATTTTCTCGATGTCAATGTCTGTAATTTGTTTTGACTTGATTGGCCCCCATATTCTCCCTAAACAGTAATTCAGTTCCATGGTTGCTGGGGGACAGAGCATTTGTGATTTTGATTCATAAAAGGAAAATTCCCTCAATTGAAAAGATGCCCTAAGGTACCCTGAAACATGTTTCAGTCAACAGGGAGCGTTTCTACAATGAGAAGACTCAACAGCACAAAGCACCATCTGTATTATTTATTTATTTTCCCCCAAAATAGTTTCGTATCTCTTTACTCTGAACGTAAATTAGGCTTTCCTTTCAAGATATTGCATCGAGTATTTTTTCTCTGTGCTATGTCTTAAAGGTGTGACAGCTAAGACAATTCCGCTTTTTTAGTATTCTGAGAGACAGCTGAGAAATTTGTAAAATGAGACGTTTTAACTCAGAAGTGCTAAACCATTGCCTATCTTTTTACTGAGAGAAACAATTTCCTCTATCTTTTAATATCTTTACCTCAAGAATATATTTGTTTTTCGGAAATCTAAGTATTTCTTTCTATCAATAAAACGTTTTTGTGACATTTCCCTATTAATGTCTGTCAGCTAAGGAAATGTATACAGTGAGAATATACTCAACAGCACAAACTGCACTGCACGTTTATTTGCTGTAAAATGCACATTTATTTTATTCAAGAATATATTTGTTTTTTTCGGAAATCTAAGTATTTCTTTCTATCAATAAAACGTTTTTGTGACATTTCCCTATTAATGTTTGTCAGCTAAGGAAATGTCTACAGTGGGAATATACTCAACAGCACAACAGCACTAACTGTATTGCACGTTTATTTGCTGTAAAATTCACATTTCAAAAAGTCTAAATATGTCTCCTTTCCACTGTGGACAATTCTTCATTGACAATGTCGTATCTCTTTCTTGAAGAAATTTCCTCAATCACGTTTTTTGAAAATGAGTGTATCAGCTGAGAAAATGTATCCTATATATATATATATATATATATATATATATATATATATATATATATATATATATATATATATATATATATATATATATATATATATATATATATGTGTGTGTGTGTGTGTGTGTGTGTATAATAGCGATCCAAGATTAGTGGATTAATGGTATAATGAGGTCAAAGTTAGCCTATAGCTCATTGAATAAAAGGAAAACTTAAGTCTCTTGTCTGGTTTCCTGAAATATTACATGTCGGTGGCAATTAAGGTATCAATGGCTTGTTCTGACAGGGCTAATTGCTTATACTAATTGAATCCAGGATCTGAGATGAGTTAAGCACGTTGCTGCTCGCATATCATTGATTAGTGTGTTAACCCATTGGCACTCAGAGCGGCCAAAACAGGCCTGACTATTTTGTTGATATTTTATCAAAAATATTTGAAAGAGAAATGTTTATCAGAATATTACCAACAACTCTCTTTCAAATATTTTGTGAGAATTTGCTTTATTTCCAAGTTATTTTCATAAGTGTGAAAATAGCAGACGATACTTTCCTGGGGAACTCAGAGTGTGAATGGGTTAATTAACCCCGGGCATATTCGTAAAGAAGTTGATACAGACAAGCTTAATATATTTGGACTGGCTGAGACCAAAGTTGCCAATCTTGATAGGACAAAATCTGGATAACGCATTTAATGGAGAAATTTCAAAGGTAACTTCCGCCACACATAGTGTCCGTTTAAATTTTATAACTATTTCTTTTCCAATTTTTCAGTTTTTTTTTTCCAAATTCCAAGCATATCTGTTTGCATATGAGACAAAATATGCTTGTTTAAAGCAATTATGTTTTGGTGAAATCCATTAAGGGGAAAAGGTTCAAAAAAACGTTGTCTGTCCGTGTGCAAGCCAGTATAGGAGGTTCTGTAATTGTCTGTCTCTTACTCTAACTACTGATGGACTAGACAGTCAGACAGAGTGGTCTGTTATAAGGATAATCTAGTATATATTAAAATCACAAAATGAGTCCTCCCAGTCCCTTACGTCAAAAGTAATTCAATAGAGGTAAATTATTCCAACGAAAATTCATTTTAATATCCGTATTATGACTAAATTGTCCCCCATGGCGCTGTGCTAGATGTCTATTAGTAGGGGTTGAATTTTCTGTGAGGTGAGCAGGGTGCCAGCCTATACGTTTCTTAAGGTGGTAAGTACCGTCCATAAGGGATCGATATAAAATAAGTGCCCCGCCTTTCTTATAAAGGTTGCACCATCGTGGATCCATAATTTCATTTTGAGGAGCCCCCATGAGAGAGAGAGAGAGAGAGAGAGAGAGAGAGAGAGAGAGAGAGAGAGAGAGAGAGTGTGTGTGTGTGTAAGAGAGAGGGGGGGGAGAGAGAGAGAGAGAGAGAGAGAGAGGGGGGGAGAGAGAGAGAGTGTGTGTAAGAGAGAGAGAGAGAGAGAGAGAGGAGAGAGAGAGAGAGAGAGAGAGAGAGAGAGAGTGTGTGTGTGAGTGTGTGTGTGTGTGTGAGAGAGAGAGAGAGAGAGAGAGAGAGAGAGAGAGAGAGAGAGAGAGAGAGTAACTGAGTGGGCTTCCCAGCCATAATACACAATCGCTCGCTCTATTGTCGCCCAGTTCCCTGGACATGGATGCATGGATGACCTAACAACTGAACGTAGCTTTGATTCACAAGATACATGGGTCATTAATGTGCTTGGCCTGCTTTTCCGACTTGTTATCCATGGGTGATTTTACAACCGGGCACTGGCAGACGTCCAGTCCACTGGTATAGGAAATTAAATGTCTGCTCCGTAATGGACATCACAATTATTCTATCCATATGTGACATTCATCCCATGAAGTCCTTCTACACTCTATTTGGGTAATACTGTAAATCCACAAAAGATTGTGTAAAGTTTGCGAACTAACAGAAAATCCTTTTTTTCGTTTTTTAACTTTGCGAATTGGCCGCAACATTGAGTGCCAGCTATGCATTTGGAGTGGCAGCACTAGACATTGCGAATTTTAATTTTGTGATCGAGGCTAAACGCTATAAATCGCAAAGATTAAACTAACGCAATCTTTTCCGCATTTACAGTTGTGAGAGGTCATGCCACTTCGTTAACACTATTTGTAGAGTTCAGACATGCAGGCCGCTGGGTAACATTACTAGAATATCAGACCCAATTTCACTCCCAGGGTAACGTTTCCATAAAGGTTACAGTACAGTCATTTATTTCCTGCACCAGTCGACCGAACGTCTGCCAGTGCCTAGATATACACACACTCATGGATTGCATATAAAAAAATAGCCAAGCACATCGATGACCCACGTGGCTTACAAATCAAAGCTTCATTCAATTGTGAGGTCGGGAATCTGTAGTCGCATCCATGCCCAGGAAACTGGGTGGCAATAAGACGTGCGGTCGTGTATCATGCCCGGGTTGCCCACTCATTTAGTGCAGATATTAAGTGCCGGCACTGTACAATACACAATACTCTCACATTATTTTTTTCTTAAAATCCTGGAGAGCAGTAAGTAAACGTTGCTTTAGTTTATAACAAAAACCACACAATTTCAGTTAAGAAATACCTTTTTACATTTCTCTCCTTATGATTTATGTTAGAAAATCCATACATAAAGACCAGTACACAATGCATCGCTTATATCAAACTGTATTAATATGCTATTTCTCTTTAAGGGCAGAACTAATCTGAACCCTAGTATATTATGTATTAAAATGTTACTTCTGATTTATCTTATGTATACCTTACCTCAAGATATAAATTTGGCTGTTATCAGTGATTCACCGAAAAAAGACCGGAGGAGGTCAAAATTCTCAACCAGATACTTTTTTCTATTCCTGACACTCAGTTGGATCAAAACACACATTGACATTACAATACAAATATTCAATGTCTGCACCAGTCGACCGGACGTCTGCCCGTGCCTGGTTGTACAAACACCCATTGATTACATGTAAAGTATATAAGCCAGCACATCAATGAACCACGTAGGTTGCGAATCAAAGCCACGTTCAGTTGTGAGATCAACCATGCGTTCATGCCCAGGAAACTGGTTCCAAAGCAAATCGGGCGTTAGGTCGTGTATTATGCCTTAGCTGCCCACGCATTTAGTGCAGAAATTAAACCTCGGCACTGCATGTATGGGTCATCAGCGTGCAACCAATGAAAAGAGCCGTGATATCCACTACAACAATAGCGTGGCATCTAACGTACCCCCAACCCCCCTCCCATAGCGTGTAGCTACCGCTGTTAAACACTGTCAAGTCGACACTACATACTATCAACATCTGCAGTTCAGGAAAGTTAGCAGTCGTAAGAGGGTTTTAATATTGCAAAACGGCTCTCTAGCTGGTATGTAATATTCACGTATCTTCAAACCATTGCATAACTTCCACCCCACACAGCTTCTATCTGTCATCGTTACCAGTGCTAAACTGCTAACCACTTTATACACACGTTATATACTCACGATATCTTACAGATAATGTCTATTTCATAAATATTTCAAATGACTTGCATTTCACATACTGAAATGGACATTTTCCACTCGATGGTGAGACGCCCCGAGCTTTGGTAAGCAATGTACTGTGCTGACGGGTAATTCCTGCACTAAATGCGAGGGTAGCCCGGGCATGATACACGACCGCACCCCTGATTACCACCCTGTTTCCTGGGCATGGATGTGACTACATGTCGATGACCTCACAACTGAACGTAGCTTCGATTTGAACGTTACAGTAAAGATATTTAATTCCTGCACCAGTCCACCGGACGTCGGCCAGTGCCTGGTTGTACAAACACCCATGAATAACATGTCATGAAATAAGCCAAACACATCGATGAAACACGTAGCTTGCGAATAAAAGCTAGGATCAGTTGTGACGTCATATATACGTCCATGGCAAGGAAAATTGGGGGGGAGGGGCAGTTAGGCGTGCGGTCGTGTATTCTGCCCGGGCTGTCCACGCATTTAGTGCAGGAATTAAAAGAAGTCGGCACTGTACGTGGGTCATTGGTGTGCTTTTTCTCTTTGACATGTTATCTGTGGGTGTTTGTACAACGAGGAACTGACAAGCGTCCGGCCGACAAGTACAGGAATTAAATATCTATACTTAAGTAGACAACTCGGCCAAGGAGGTTGCCCACTAAATCCATCAAATTGGCTCGACTAAATCTACCCAGTAATCTATTTCCTAGTAACCACCAACATACAATTATTTGATATAATTAGGAAATTCAGTATTTTTTCCTTTATATTTGCAGTCACGATTTATTTGTTTCCATATTGCCTGGCTGTATTGCAGTTAATATGATATGAACCTTGAGAATTATCCCATTACCTGTGGTTCAAAGAAGATACGATGGTACTAATGATGAATTCTCTTTGAGAATTACTTGTTAAAACTTGCCTAAACATCTGTAGGAAAACCTTAATACCGAATAGTCAAGTCAATCCAGAGTTTTTCGGAACTAGGGTTGGATGCCATGTGTCGGCAGTAGAATGGGTGTAGTAGGGGGGGGGGAGGTTGACTGTAACGTGTTCGTGTTCGGCGTTCATTTACACTACAGGTCTGTAGTGTAAATGAACGCCGCTATAGCTACGCGTCGCCACCGTCGCGTTCTATAATTAGCTTCCAATTACTTGTGACGTCATCAAAACTGTAAAATCGCTAATTTCGCTGATTTAAAAAAGGTTATTTAATTTCCTAAAAGTGCATTCTTAGTACAATTAGTCCATTGAATGTATCCATGCTGTTTGACCAAAACAGAGTGGACGCTATTATACATAACTGGAAGAACCAAGTTTTCTCTAATGAAACAATCCAAGGCGTTCCACAAAGGCATTCAACGTGTTGGAAGCCGCCTATCGGCAGGTTCCGGAACCTCGCGTCAAGATATTTAGGAAAGGTCAGCACTTGTCCATTGACAAACACACCGGACAAAATATGTTTCTGTAATCCAGCCTCATGCGATGGTAACCAAAGCGTAATAAGACGGCTGGAAGACAACCAGGTTCAAGATCAAATTAGATATTGATAGTTTATGCTATTCAAGGTTTATCGTATCATTATCATAAGTTTGAAATGAAAGGCCATGAAAATAGATTGGATTGATAATAATAATCTCAATACCAATTAGATAATGCCCCTAGAATAATTGGTTTTCTGGCAGAGTTGGACACCTAACTGTATTTCTTTGCCGGAATGATTATTAATAAATGAACTAATAGATAGCTGATTGGAGATGAATAGAACATAAGTAGTTCACCCATTGTAATAATCAGAAAATGGAATATGGCAACTTGGGAAAGAAGTTGGGTATCAAATAGCTTATCTTGAGTAAGGTACTGTGGAATAGAAGAGAACTACGAATAATTCATTTTGATAGTTTTTTCCGAATGAATTTTGGTTGGTAAAGTTAAATAGATAATCAGATTTGTTATCTTTATCCTTTGCTTGTTTATACTATTCGGATGTGTTTTTTTGATAACTGCAATATTTGTCATTCCATTTTACTGAAAAAGCATATAATATCAAAGGGTTATTCCTGGTAACCTTAAGGTTCGACTACTGCAATGGACTTTTCTGTGGAAAACATGGCCACATCACTCCAGTACTAGAGGAACTGCACTGCTCAACAGTCAAGAAGAGAATCAAATGCAAGATTGTGCTCCTGGTGTACACGTGTTTGCATGGAACTGCACCCTCTTACCTGAGGGAAATGCTGAAAGATTATGCCCCACCACGGACACTGAGATCCACATCTAAGAACTTACTATGTGAGGCGAGAACCAACATGAAAACCTACGGCGACCGATCAATTGGTGTCTGTGCCCCAAAACTATGGAATTAGCTTCCAAATAATATCCGGGCAATATCAAATGACATTATCAGTATCATCATCATCATCATCATCAGTAGTAGTAGTAGTAGTAGTAGTAGTAGTAGTAGTAGTAGTAGTAGTAGTAGTAGTAGTAGTAGTAGTAGTAGTAGTAGTAGTATCATTATTATTATTATTATTTTTTATCATTATTATTATTATTATTATTATTATTATTATTATTATTATTATTATTATTATTATGATGATGATGATGATGATGAGGATGATTATGATGATGATAATTAGTATTATTATTACTATTAGTAGTAGTATCATTATTTTTATTATTATTATTATTATTATTATTATTATTATTATTATTATTATTATTATTATTATTATTATTATTGTTATTCATATTAAAGGGTTACAGTGGGTGTAGATAAATGCCAGCCCCAGTATTATTATTACTATTAGTAGTAGTATCATTATTGTTATTATAATTATTACTATTGTTATTATTA
>OZ012697.1:7661186-7663083 GCA_963942565.1 Maea johnstoni
ACTCTGACACAGGGGTGTCCAACTGTCGCAATGTCGCATCGGCGTGCGACAGAGTTATCAAAACTTGCGACAAGAAAAAACCGCCATCACTGTTTAACTCCAGCCGGTTGTAAATGGTGGAGGAAAAAGGAGTACCCGGCGAAAACTACAGCCCAACCTCAAGTCACTAAAAACATTCTCACACGCATAGGCTTCCGGCTACCGTTAAAACAGGAGGGTACGTATTCTCTAGCCTGTGTACAAATTTGTTATGATATACGAACCTCTAATTCCAAACTTAGAAAAAGCATACAAAAGAGGTAAGATGCAAACTGAGGCATATTATGATATAAATGTCTCTATGATCCTTTTTGTTTAGTTCTTACTCAATATAATGATGTATTTGCGGATGGAGAGGTCAGAATTCTAATGGATTAGTTCCAGAAAAGGATATAGGAAACCAGTCTATTGGGGGATCGCCATGATAAATTTCTATGGCGTTAAATTCCGAGGATGAAATACGAAATACAAAAGGTTTCATGAAATTCCCATGCTTGAAGATAAGATTTTCATGCATGGAAATCATATTTCCATGCATGAAAATGAAATGTTTGCCCGTAGGATGATTTTTCGTGACAGAAATGTTCATGGGATATTGGGCTGTACACCATTCCATGCATGGAACACTCTCATCCATAAAACGTTTTGGGCATTTTTTTTTATTATCTTGCACGGAAATCTTATTTTCATGGATGACAATTTCATGCGTGAAAATTAATTTTCATGCCACGATTTTTTCATGCGTGAAAGTGGTGACTCAGGACCGGTAACGTCAAGAGAGTTTTAATGTGTTTTCGCCGTTATTGTATAATTCTGGTATATTTTCATTATCAGAAAATGGTGAGACGCTGGTTATGTAACTGATATGAGTAGAATAGATCGATAGAAATCATTTTTCCAATTAATCTAAAAGAATATTATTTCAATTGTTATGTCAATTAATCGATAAAAAAACACCACAGTCCTTTGGGTTTTGTCATCATTTGTTTGCCATTTTAGCCAACACTTATAAGAATTTTCAATTTCACTCAAGAAATCTGAGAAACCTTTAATGGTCTTTGTATTTTAGGCATATCGTGATCATAGCAATAAAAATATACCGTGCCGAACAGAAACCCTTATGGTGTGTGTGTGTGTGTGTGTGTGTGTGTACATCGTCGATATTGACAGACAATAACAATAACAATAAAGTTTCGTGAAGGATTAATATATATATTTATTGACTGTAACGAAAGTTACAAAGTGTATACAAATATTTTACAAATAAAGATGATGGAGGGAATTAATGTCGCCAACCAATCAAAAGCGACAAAATACAAACCCGGACCCGGAGAAATGCCCTTCTCTTTCAAAAGAATAGTAGCCTGTATTTGCAAAGGCGCCATATGCAGACCTATACGACGCCGCACATGTGTAGATAGCCCAGGCGAATCTGCGGGTGGACGCCTTGTGTTTTTCAAGTGGGGTGGGTTAGGCGCGTTACAGGTATAGGACGAGTGTTTGGCTTGAATATATATCCTTCTCTCGATACTCAGGTTATACTTTTGCATATCCGTTTAAGCTTTAATACTAGGTAGTTTAAATGCATAGAAAGCGTATTCCCAGGAAACAGACTGGGATTGCTATTTCTGAGATTGTCGCTAACGCCTTGAAAGATTTAAATCGTATCGATTGCTCCATTGATTTGGTGATTCGAAAGCACAGCTGGTGGTGACGGCACTGGCTTTAATTAAAGAAAGCAAAGTCACCATGGAAACAAATCTTTTACGGAATGGCATTGGAATTGAATATATATATATATATATATATATATATATATATATATATATATATATATATATATATATATAATATATAT
>OZ012697.1:7663283-7693462 GCA_963942565.1 Maea johnstoni
CACCTTTCCAATACCGGTTTGACAACTTATCTATCAATGGCATATATGTTTACCAAGCCTCTTGAATTATTGATCCATAAGTTAGGTAGCCCTAAGTGTGTGGTTGCAAGGATATCTGGGTGCCCTGATATTTTTGACGTAAAAAGAAATTTCGTGGTTACCGTCCGTAGGATGGGTACTTTTCTAGTATATATATATATATATATATATATATATATATATATATATATATATATATATATATATATATATATATATATATATATATATATATATATATATATATATATATGTATATATATATATATATATATATATATATATATATATATATATATATATATATATATATATTTATATATATATATATATATATATATATATATATATGTATTTATATATATATATATATATATATATATATATATATATATATATATATATATATATATATATATATATATATATATATATATATATATATACTTTTAGTGTCTATCAAGGCAAGTTTGTAATTACGGATTAACCTCACGTCACTCGCAACTTTCTCACATGACTTGAGCTAGACTCGAACCTGCGAGTTTTGCCAATGTTGAGAGACAGGAGGCAACTCGGTCAATGGCAATGCGTTAAACCACCAAGCTCCTGGGGCAGCCCGCACTTTTCAATGAGTGTTAATATAAGCATGGACAGGTTTGTGAAGTACCGTGATTCGACTCCTGGCTAGTAGTAGTAGAATAGAGTCGCAATGCCCCACAAGCCACGTCGATGATTGCCTGTCGTTTTCTGGGATTAAATGAGTAAATATTGGGGTCCTGAAATCCCCTCATATCCCCAGAGAAATCCAGCAGTCTAAGTGCTGTCAAAGAAATCAATATTCCACTCTCCGAAACGCGTGACTTGGAAACGTTTTTTCTTAGACCGGTGTGACCCGCTGAATCGAGTAGAAATGAAAAGCGTTTCATTTTTCACTGGCGTCTTAGAAACTAATGTAGTCTGCTGCTGAATCGGGGTGAATGGAAGTGGGAACTAATGCGGTGGAGAGGGTACTTCTGCTATGCGGGTGAACAAAGATGCACCGACTACTTCGAGATGTTGTTTTGTAGATTTCGTGCAAAAGAATGAAATTTACACTTTTCACCACTTTTCCTTCTGACTCCTTGGTTTACACATTACCACTATGAGTATGAAAATGGAATTTTGTTTCTCGTCAGCTTTTATGTCGAAAGTAATATCGTAACTAGCTAGTTGTAGATGGTAAAAGGAACTTTTTTAATTCTCTCAAAGCGTAATCCTTGGTCGCTACAGTACAGACATTTTATTCTTGCACCAGTCGACCGGCCGTTCGCCAATGCCTGGTTGTAAAATCACCCATAGATAAGAAGTCAAAAACCGAGCCAAGCACATAAATGACTCACGTAGCTTGCGAATCAAAACTACGTTAGGTTATGAGGTCAAGTATCCATGCTCAGGAAACCGGTTGGTAACCGGGCGTATATTGTTATACTTTTAACTCAGAAGGCAATTTACAATGCCATGAAAAAAAGAACAAAGGCATATTGAATGTGTATTATGAAGCCAATTTTCTTCTAATTTTCAGGAGAAGTACAGACATTATGATCGAGGAATGAAGGAAATCGATAAAGAATTCACTCTCCTTTCCAATAGTTATGACAAAATCATAAATACTGTATGTGACATATGCTCCTCTATCTTCTAACGTAACATGTCATTATGTGTTCTCTTTTCAATGGACACTGCTAATATCATATTTAATGATATATATTTACACTGTTTGTAACACTGTACCTCTTGACATGTTGGAAAATGAATAGAAAATATTTTTAAATTATGAAAAAATATTCGACCATTTTGGGTTTATATTCTAATCAAATAAGGCGTAGATGCAAACAACAATGTTCAATGTAAGGTTACCACTCGGCCTGGACGCGAGGTTCCGGAACCCGCCGATAGGCGGCTTCAAACACGTCGAATGCCTTTGTGGAACGCCTTGGATTGTTTCATTACAGAAAGCTTCCAGTTATGTATTATAGCGTCCACTATGTTTTGGTCAAACAGCATGGATACATTCAATGGACTAATTGTACTAAGAATACACTTTTAGGAAATTAAATAACCCTTTTTAAATCAGTGAAATTAGCGATTTTACAGTTTTGATGACGTCACAAGTAATTGGAAGCTAATTATAGAACGCGACGGTGGCGACGCGTAGCTATAGCGGCGTTCATTTACACTACAGACCTGTAGTGTAAATGAACGCCGAACACGAACACGTTACAGTCAACCTCCCCCCCCCCCCCCCCCCCCTACTACACCCATTTTACTGCCGACAAATGGCATTCAACCCTAGTTCCGAAAAACTCTGGGTGCTTTAAGGAAGTGCGAATTATATGTGATTGGTGTTCATCCACGTTGAAATGGTGGACCGAACCCCCCCCCCCCTGAACGGAGCCAGCTACCATTACTGTTTACGTCTGCATAGGGATAAAATGTAGTGTCTGATTTATCAGTTTATTGATATATAATGAAGAGAGAAATGGAAAAAAGCCATGTACTAGTCGTCGAAAGAATTTGGACTGATAAGAAAAAATCACTGATAAGTATTTATGCCAAGAATATTTCAATCACTGATATGATAACCAGTGGTATATTAGTCATGCGTAATTCATTGAAATAACATTTTTTAGATTTCGTATTGTCAACCGCACTCTTTCGCCGCAAACGCCGATAACACGCTATGGCAAAATGAAAAATTGATATGAAATACAGTACAGACATTTAATTCCTGAACCAGTCGACCGGACGTCTGTTAGAGCCTGGTTGTACAAACACCCATGAATAATATGTCAAAAAATAAGCCAAACGCATTGATGTCGCACCAAGCTTGTAAATCAAAGCTATGTTCAGTTGTGAGGTCATCCATGCTGCCATACCCAGGAAACTGGGTGGCAATCGGGCATGCAGTCGTGTAGTATGCCTGGGCTGCCCGCGAATTTAGTGCAGGAATTAAATGACGGCACTGTAGTGCATCGCTACTGAAGGTTTTTGCGTGTCAATTCTGATCCTGCAGTGTCGATTGCTGCACTCTCATCTAGTTGAATTAGAATTTGATTTTTATGGAACTTACACGAAATATTGCATAATAGTATGTCGTATACAAGGTAAAAGAATGGCAATTTTATTCGGCTCCTTTCATCTAATCAGTGTTTGTGTTACACTGCATGATTCATTTAAAATTTTAAAAAGAGAATTTTCAAAATTCACTATGTCCGCACTCTCTCTACATGTAGGGAATTAATATCCATCAGCATCGATTCAAATGACATCTTTTCACTCGTTATAACAAACACAACGTTTTCCCTCACAACACTTTGAACCTGAACTTGAACTTTTCATTTCCATTTTGAATAGTTTTTCATTTGAATAAAATCATTCTTTCCCTTCACCTAGTAACCGAACCCCTACTCTCTGAACTTGAATCTGCCCCCGAAATTTCCTGATTCCATGCTCCCAATTGATTGATATCAACTTTCAATGCTGAGGGTACTTTCATCCAAAGCACATTAGGATGCGAAGATTTTTGAAAATCATCTAAACCCTGTCGTGTTGGTATTCATTGGGTAGCTCTCACTTAGTGCTCTCATATGAGTACCCATGTGCCAGGGTTTCAGTGATTTTTCATGTATTTGCATCATTTTGTATTGGCCAACTTAGCCACCAGCAGCATAAGGATTAACACAGACCGCGGTGACACAGGTGGGCTGGTGTGGAAAAATAGCTCTTTCTGAGGCACGGCAAAGCATCACCAGCTCCCCACCTCTGCTACCATAGCTAGGCCTCTTACAGCAGAAAGCACGTGATGGCATACTTGTACTGTATGTCAGGGTAGAGGAACCAGGTGTTATGTGTCGATGTGATGGATAGACCACAAGGAAGCTGAGTTGCATGATATAAACACGATGTGTTACGAGACACACACACGGCACACACATACATACATACATACATACATACATACATACATACCATCATCTTCATCACCATCAATCTGTACATCATCATCATCATCATTCCTTGTCGTCACCTTCATCATAAGTTATGTATGTATATATATATATATATATATATATATATATATATATATATATATATATATATATATATATATATATATATATATATATATATATATATATATATATATATATATATATATATATATATATATATATATATATATATATATATATATATATATATATATATATATATATATATATATATATATATATATATATATATATATATATATATATATATATATATATATATATATATATATATATACACACACACATATATATATATATATATATATATATATATATATATATATATATATATATATATATATATATATATATATATATATATATATATATATATATATATATATATATATATATATATATATATATATATATATATGACCTCATCCTATGTGAATGGGTGACACTCATAATTATGCACGATCTGAACGTTCTGGTCCATAACCATAGTATGACTTCAATAGGAAGCCTGGGGAAATCGATAATATCTATTTTCCATTTAATGACTATGGACACCATAGGATGGTTTCCTATTTCCTATTCCTCATTCGATAAAGCCATGGCAATTAATTTAAGGGTAAGTTACGTTCCATTGTAGTTTTCATTTACATTATGCAAGGTAAACGTATATAGTGCGTTGGGGATTGGCTTAAGTGTGGTCCGTTGTATTTGCAAACACATAATAAAAATCCTTCTAGCGTAGGTATTTAGAGACAATTAGATAACAATGGCAATGCATATTAATTGCAATATGACAAATGTATGAATGAGGATTCTATATGGAATAAGTCTATACTACGAGCTCGTTTAGTATGTTATTATCCTGTGACAGTGGGTCAAACCCAACCTTGCTGGAGAAATCCTAGACTAGCTCCTAGTCTATGATTTCATTAGATTATGCTTTTCTCTGTTCTGATCTCTATCATTTGCTTAATGTCTAAGTGTTAGTTCCTGCGGCTTGTGATAGATGGCACCATGGGTAGGCACACTGGTCAGTCAGAATCACAAGAAATCCAAATGAACCCATGCTGGCCGCCTGGTGAGCTAATATATAACTAGATATGGGTAGACATCTTAGAATGTTATATAAACATAAGTTAAGTTATTAAAGACGTGAAATAAATTTCTTGGCCTAGGACTAGGCTAGAGAAATCCATAAGGACATATCTCCAATATGATAACGATGACGAACTTATGATGACGGTGAAGACAAGGGATGATGATGATGATGATGATGATGATGTTATGATGATTATGATATGATGTTATGATGACGGCGACAAATCTGATATTGTAAAATGATTTATAACAAGTATGCCGAGGAGTTTGATGGTAACTAAAGGTAAAAAGGCTATGATTAAGAGAATATGGCTGGTTTTTCTGATGGTGATAATAATGATGATGACGACAAGGAAGTCAAAACTTGGATCTTATTTTTTTGACATACAATAGCTAAGTCTCGAGCACGAAGTTATTAATGTTGGATGAACCTCTAGTATTTGGATGACAACGATGATGATGATGATGATGATGATGACGATGACGACGACGATGATGATGATGACGTATTGTAAATATTAGTTCACCACATTGTGTCTTTGAACGTCCCACGGGGTATCATAATAGTTATCTCAATAGCAATCTTGAATCTCTCACCAAAGGCGATCCATGGCAGTGATTGGCGCGGTTCTCGCAGATTAAAATACATATGTATATACCCGAGTAGAAGCTTCGTCGTTTGGGTAATTTAGCGACTAGCAGCGGACATACATAAATGCATGTATTTCTACGAACCAATCACGTGTAATCGTGTTTCTCAGGGAGGGGCATCTCTTTATGCTGGTTATCAGGTGAAAAACAACATGTTTTTACCATGAATAGACCATAATGGAGGATAACGGGAGAATTATCAGTCCGTGATTATACATTCTGAATGTGGCAGAAATGTATTCGCGGAAACTCAGATTCACGGACACTCGTTATATTCATAGAATATACCTAATTGCCCTCGGACGTAGGAAAGGAATTGGTTAAATTACTCTATGGTAATACGACATGCTAAGTGTCTACTGCAATTCAAGTCAAATGGATTTAGACTCTAATAGTAGAAAAAAATCCTGAAAAACCTGAGTCTACTCACCTTGACAGAGCCCTTGGCGATAAATGAATATTGTCTCTGTGTGCAATTGATATGTTAATGTAGTATGTTTATTAACTGTAATCAAGTGTTCTCATAATTTTACTACGAAATTGTTTAAGTCAATTAGGTACTGAGTACCGTGGGTATTGAACTATAAAGATGACCTTTCGTATAAGTTATACATCCAGAAAAATATTTGATTTATCTTCCACATACGTTAAACCTTAGTTTACTAACAATGTATGTATGTGTAATGATATATAAAAACCAAATTACATACTACTCCTACTACTCATTCACGAACACTCAGGCTCACGGAAGCTCAGTGATCAATCCCTCTATTCCTGGTAGTCTGTGTTTTGATATCGTCTTCACATGTTATGAATATAAAACTAAAATATGTATTCATAAACAATTATTCTTATTCAATATGTGTGTTCATAATTGACGCTTGTTTACGGATGGTAAGTAAACAATTTAAATACAAATAAACTATATGTGACTAAAACAAATATATGTGTGTTTGTGCGTGCGTGTGTGTGTGTGTGTCATTCATCATAGCCTGCTGTAGCCAGGGGCAGTGAGACCGGATGATGTTGCCTTATAAGGGCAAAACCATATTTGGAAGAAGGGTATGGTCAAAACGAATGGAACACGTATTTTGTATAACTGAATTTAATAATTTATTAACAAGCATTGTCAGTTGACAGTAAGTATGTTCTGTAGAGGTTAATAAGTAACAATTCATGCAACATCACAATATAAAGGGCAGTCATCAAATATACATATGCACATTTACCCCCTTCATCTATATCCACCTTTAATGAAATGTACACATACCAGCTAAATGACTAATTGACATATGGAGTGCACACATGATCTGGAAATTGATTTATATATATATATATATAGATATATATATATATATATATATATATATATATATATATATATATATATATATATATATATATATATATATATATATATATATATATATATATATATATATATATATATATATATATATATATATATATATATATATATTCGCATGCACTTAAAATATTTTATTTTTGTTGGGAAATCTGCATGTTTCAGCCCATGTGCACACTCTATACATTAAAAAGTGGACTCGCATTCAAGCATGCGTTGTTAGCGCAGTTTCGCATGCAGTTATAACAATGGTATGTGTCAATTAATTGTTTTAATAGTATGTACTTTTAACAATTATTATACAGAAATAATAAATCAAGTTTAACGTTAAATTTTGGCACCTATGTATCGAGGCTAACCCCCCACTCTACCCTTACGTCAGCAGCCACCCATAATAATGTCATCTGCATTATGTGTAATACGTCATCAGTTGTTGATTAGTACGTCATCGATTAGTGTTGCTTAAACGATCAGTATTTATAGAAATCAAATATGTTATGAATGTCTGTGAATATCAAGTATTTAAGGCATGGAGTGTCTTCTTCATCCATGTTATGTACACTATGAATATATAGGAATGCCTTCATTCTATACAAAAATACTCTCACCACAGTTTCGCCATGGTTTCGTAAATGATATCAAAACTTATGCTTGGAAACGTACATGTCTGTAGTGACAATACCTTTAAAATTGTACAGCAAACGGTTATAACATGTTATTAATGTTGCCAATATTAGAGGACTGTAGTGTTTAGGAAAATATATTGGACATACATCACCATAGGCAAACTACAATGGAATCACATGATCACAAGATGAACTCATTTTCTTTTCAAGCTAGTATTTACATTTAAACCCAGTCACACTGAGTCCACCCCCCCCCCCCCCCCCCACCACCCACTCTGTTGATAAGTATATTTAAATGGTGAAGTCAGCCTGTGACTATTTGTCTTGGGACACAATCCCCTCAAGAATGTTTTCAAAGTGATGCTTTCATTACAAACTATCCACAAACTTGTCGGGCTCTCTGGGGATGATTTTTCTAAAAATGTACAATATTTCCCCCTTTTGATTCCCCTTTCAAAATCAGGAACTTTTGTTCTTATTTCTGTTTCTCCGCCGATTGCTTCCTCGGGGTCTCTTGCTTGAACCATCTAAAAGAAACAATAAGAAAATGCTTTAGAGAACTGGTATATTAACCAATTTGCTACTGGTAATTAATTCGACCAATACAAAATTATGCAAAAAATAGATTCATACGAAAATGTATGAAGATATCACTGTGTTGTGATTGAGTATATAAGCTCTTAAATTAGCTAGGCCTGGAACTGTAGTATATAAGCGGACTTTATTTCTAAAATCAAAGGCAAAAACATGTGTATGAAACAGCCTATCAGTGAATGATAAAATATTAGATGAATAGACGATAATCGTGACAGAATAGATAGACAGAGCTCCCCAATATCCAACTCTTAACTAAGATAATCTAACAAATAAAAAAGTATTCATGATAAGTAATTTACATAGCCCTAGAATATCTTACTCTAAACAAGGAAAATATAAACAAATACAAATATAAAAAGTTTTCATTATAAATATCCACTTTTTTGGTGTCAGATGATAATATCGCTAGTGATGATGTAGATAAAAAAAAATTAATTGTCTTACCTGCACATTGGGGGCAACAGGAAGTACTTGTGCGCACGCGCCGTCTACAGTTCAGTTTAGGGCACCGCGGTCGTCGACATTTTGCTGTACCATTCTGGAAAGTAGATGTCAAAAGTAGTTAGCAGAGCACATCACAATATTTCATAGACAACAATAACATAATAATGCTCTTTATTATGATCGTCTATAATTATCAACTGTCGAATCCCGCATGTATTTAGAATAAAACAACTTCATTCATGGATTTTCTTTATTTGAGTGTTCTCTTATATAAATCATCGCATTAGAAAAAAGGTACGAGGGAGTTTTGAAAGAAAATTCTATGTCTTCATGTATAATCTGATCAATTTTCGTTGTAATACAGTAAAAAGGAATATCACTTTTAGTTAAATTGGTAATAAAAGTATAGAAATTGACTAAAATACAATATACTAATGTTCATTTTCTAGATATTGCTAACCGTTCTTGTTTGATTCTTACCTTGCATTTGCATGTTATACAGTTCATCTTGCCAAATGGCGCCACCTTTGGGGTCCACTCGTCACCATTGACATAGGTGGCGCCACCGAAGTTACAAGCTCCGACCGTAGAGATATCTCCCAACATGACGGCTTCCTCTTCCTTAATGATTTCAGTTTTTGCTGGAAAATAATAAATACAATAAGAATTCGTTTGAAAGATCCTAGGATGTACTTTAGAAAATGAAATAATCTTTCTAGAGCATAAAGGCTATAAACTTTCCCTGCTGGTTGCCAATTTGGTCAACATGAAATGATGACAAAAGCTGAGAAATGACTGAAACCTATGTAAATGGGTATTCATTCAAAAGTACTCTGCGAGAGCTTTCCAATTAATACCAACATGACATGGTTAGGATGATTTTATACTTATTTTGCTTTTTTATGCATTTGACGAAGGTTATCTCGGCTATGAATAGGTCAAGATGAAATTGACACATACCTGGGCATACTTTACAGCAATCTGTCGGTTTCAACCTCACAGCCTCAGACTCAGGGCAGTCCAATGGAGGGCACGACATTCTCGTACAGTTGAACTTATTCTCGCCTGGCTGACACCGACAGAGGGCGCATGTGACGTAGCCGAATGGCGGGATGTATGGATGCCACGTGGTACCTTGACGATGCCATCTCTTGTCGCCATTGAAGAAGCATTTTTCCTCGTTCTCAGGATCTAAAAAACACAATAAAATACAGTATTGTATTGCATTGCATATTAATCGGCTGTATAGGGTATTACAAAGGTACACAGATACAATATAATTCAAAGTACATAAAGTGAAAAAAAAAGGTTTGAATTTTGAAAAACGTTCTGTTTGAAGTAGTAGTAGTAGAAGTAGTAGTAGTAGTAGTAGTAGTAGTTGTAGTAGTAGTAGCAGTAGCAGTAGCAGTAGCAGTAGCAGTAGCAGTAGCAGTAGCAGTAGAAGTAGTAGTAGTAGTAGTAGCAGTAGCAGTAGCAGTAGCAGCAGTAGCAGTAGCAGTAGCAGTAGCAATAGTAGTAGCAGTAGTAGTAGACTAGTAGTAGTAGTAGTAGTAGTAGTAGTAGTAGTAGTAGTAGTAGTAGTAGTAGTAGTAGTAGTAGTAGTAGTAGTAGAAGAAGTAGTAGTAGTAGTAGTAGTAGTAGTAGTAGTAGTAGTAGTAGTAGAAGTAGTAGTAGTAGTAGTAGTAGTAGTAGTAGTAGTAGTAGTAGTAGTAGTCGACTAGCAGTAGTAGTAGTAGTAGTAGTAGTAGTAGTAGTAGTAGTAGTAGTAGTAGTAGTAGTAGTAGTAGTACTAGTAGTAGTACTAGTAGTAGTAGTACTAGTAGTAGTAGTAGTAGTAGTAGTAGTAGTAGTAGTAGTAGCAGTTGTTTCTAAAATGGGGTCTTACCTGCACACGATGGGCAGCACTCTCCGGGTAGTTTGACTGGGTTGGCACATGAGGGTTTCGGGCATATGATAGGATGGCATTTAGTAGTTCCTCTCTAAAAGGATAAAAGAAAATCAAACATAAATATAAAGACGAAAGAATCACACATAAAATACAATTCATTCTTGCTTTAAAGGTACTTTTTGTTATGAGAACTTAAATACACTTGTACTATATATTAGCTGTGCTGGTTGGCTCAATATAGATACATGTACATATGTATTCTACGAGCCAGGATTTAACTATATACTAGTTAAGTATATATATATATATATATATATATATATATATATATATATATATATATATATATATATATATATATATATATATATATATATACATATATATATATATATATATATACATATATATATATATATATATATACATATATACATATATATATATATATATATATATATATATATATATATATATATATATATATATATATATACATATACATATATATATATACATATATATATATATATATATACATATATATATATATATATATATATATATATATATATATATATATATATATATATATATATATATATATATATATATATATATATATATATATATATATATATATATATATATATATATATATATATATATGCAATAAATTCTTTAATATTTCTCACCTGGCAGCTACAAGTGGTGCATGTCTCGATGACTGAAGGCTTCCAACTGTCACCGTCACTGTAAAAGTTGCCGTCGTGGGAACACCTGAATCTGTTGACATCCTCGGCTGACATGTTGTCCGCAGCATCTTCCACGAAACTGTCATCGGGAGAAGTCGCACTTCGTCGGTTAAAACAGTCGTTCGCTACTTGCACCTTAATGAGAATAAAATACATCATTTAGCAACTTTAATTTTAATTCTAAAACTATAGAATTTAGCATAAATTCCGAAAGCATTTGATGTTGAGTGAGAACATGATATGAATAGGTTGTGGGTACTGCCTCAATAGCTGAGTGGTCATCTTCTAGATCTTTAGACTTACATGGTCGCATCGAAGTATTGTATACATTGCATTGACCAAATCAACCAGATTTCAAATTATAAATATATATCAAAAGTAAGAAAAAAATACAAATAAATAAAGATATAAATAGTTAAATAGATATAATCCACAAAAGTTATTACTGACATAAAGTATACCAAAATTCAAACTATATACTTATATATAATGAAACTTACATGTGCTCTGATTTCGCCGCTAGGGTGCGCCTTTGTGACCACTTGAAGGTAAGCAGTTCCTTTGTGTAGATTCATCATTAGCGTATTCGGTACCTCTTCCAATTTACCGGTACTCTGTAATTATATGAAAATAATGTATTCATATTAAAATGCATTAATGATTTAAACAAATAGGTGTAGTACAAGTCATCACGTACAAGGCAAAGTATACATTCAACTTTCAACATGATTGAAAAAAGTCAGGCTATGCTGATGATGTGTTAAATATCGACAACGTAAAAAACACCAAAGCACCGATTCCCAAAAATGACCCTAGTCTTTTAATGATTTTATCCCGAGTTATTACAAAAAACTTCCAGCTTAGGAAATCTCAATGCTTGAAAGGAAAAAATTGTCGGTGGCTAGATAAGTTAGTTAAACATAAAAGTTGAATTTGAGTATCTACTCACCATATCCCCAACAATTCCTTTAAACACCCTCGTGTGTCTCCGCCTCATGGATCCGTCGCTATTTACATCGTATCCTAGCAACTGCACCGAGGCACTTTCCCGGTCATTTCTGTCCAAACCGGAAGTGACGACTTGGTAGTGAAGTGCGCATGTGTCGTCCACTCTCAACCACGCATGTGCAGCGGCTCCTGTCTTGACGGGTGGAGAGACCTGGGATCCGGAAAGTACAAACCTAGGATCTGGAAAAAAGTAAGATGTGGTTAGGGAAATGATCAAGGTCGACGTCGATGCGAGATGTAAGGATTGGAACTTCATATACTTCTACCGGAGTACAAAATAATTAATGAATCACAAATGTTGAAATATTATAATATGCTATTGACTTAGATGAATAAAAGAATGGATATGTAGCGAGAGACCAATTACTATATGCGCTATAGTGAAGACCTGGCAATCCCAGACGTCTCGAATCTGGCATCAGTGTGACGTCAATAGGAGACAAAGACCAATGACGCCCGTATCGATTACAGATAAACCAGCATGAGCATAACTTCACTTTTGGGGTCTCTGACGCAGCCTGGTTGTTTAGGTTGACCGGCCGGTGTCATATCCACATGTTTTTATTCATCTAAGCTATTGGTTGAAATCGCGAAACATAAAACTGAGAAATTTCATTGAAATAATCCTTAATGACATAACGTTTCCAGATTGTCTTAGAAGACACTGTATTTACCTGTGTTTCTGTCCATCTCCTCATTGTAATAAACACTGATAATTCGACCACGTAAAGTACTTGTTCTGTGTTTCTCCGTCTCAACGTTGACAAATAACTCCCCCTTCATGAGGTACATAATCTCGCGAGCGATGGTCTTGTCATAAGTTCCGTTAGCCTGGATAAAAAGTAAAGTTTTGGTAAATAATAAGATTTAAAAATGCAAATGTTGCTCCAAGAATAAAAAATGGATTGAGAATAATAGTTTTTATTGCTTTTTTGTCGTCATCATCATCATCATCATCCTCATAATTATCATTATCCTCATCATCAGCCAAAAAGTTATAATAATAATAATAATAATAATAATAATAATAATAGTGATAATAATAACAATGATAATAATAATAATAATAATAATAATAATAATAATAATAATAATAATAATAATAATAATAATAATAATGAATGTAATATACTATAATTTAACTATAACTATAACTATAATTTTACAAACGTACAAATAGAAGTAATAATCGTTCATTTGAAAACATATACTAGAACGGATGATTATCATGACCACAGGTTCGGAGAAAACATATTAGCATACGTGAAATGATCCACAAAAATCAATGAAAAACGTTTTCCTTACCCATCCGTCAAAGGTGTTGCCATCATTAGTTTTGTAATTGGCCGTTAGACGGCTCACGCGTCGCCTGCGATCTTTCTTGTTCGGAGCCTGCTCGATGACAACTGATCTAACCCGACTGCGCATGCCTACGAGCTGGACCTGACAATGGAGAAATACAAGGCGTGAGTGTTTAAGCCTTCCAATTCTGAGGCAACTTTCGCCCAAAGCATAAAGACAAAGATTTTTGAAAACCATCCAAACTCTATCATGTTGGCATTCATTGGATAGCTCTTGCTGATTACTCTCAGATGAGTACCAATGTGACAGGGTTTCAGTCTTTTTCAAGGTCTTAGCATCACTTTGAATTGGCTATATTTACCCACCAACAACATGATAAGGGTTAAGTGCACAAAGGCATAAAAGGGTTTGTCAGGATGGATAATTAGTCACAAGAAACAGAGTTTCTAGAATTTCGACTGATGCCTCGATTTTTACACTTGAAGGTGGTCGCGTAAGACAGGTACGAAGGTATCGAAAAATGGTCATTTTGTACTTTATGACCTCAATTCTGGTCAGTACGCACCAGCATTGTGTAATTATGGTACTACCGGAATTGTTTATAGCACGTACCAATTCTAGAACGTATCAGAATTATATAATTCGGGTATGTACCAGGATTGTCTGAATATACAATTCTAGTGTCCTTTAACCCTTTCCATGCTGAGACTACTTTCGCCCATATTAGAAAAATGTAAAAAGTTTTGAAAACTATCCAAAACCTGTCATGTTGGTATTCATTAGAAAGTTCTCACTGAGTACTGTACGATGAATACCCGTTTGCCAGGGTTTCAGTCATTTTCAGGGGGTTTTTGCTTTATTTTGTGTTGGCCAAATTAGCTACCAGCAGCATAAGGGTTAAAGCCAGGTAATGTCTAGAAAATCTTGGATGGTCTGATTTTAAGGTAGGTAGCGCATCAAAAATTTTGAGTCTCATTATAAAGAAAGTAGGCAGTTATGGAGAAATTCTATGAAAGCACATGGGGGGGGGGGGGGTACAGGGCAGGGGAAAAAGTGGCCCTTTCAAGCTTCACACTAGTGAAATATATCGTCTCTTGCATTAAAAAGTATGAACCCTAAGTAGAAACCTAGCAGTGGCTAGTCTTTATGGACAAGTGCGGTTTTAAGACACAGAATTAGGGTTAATTAGTTTTTGTTTCATACAATATGATTCATTCACAATGAAAATAAGTGTAAACTTTATAAATCATACCACTAGAATAGTGCAAAGAGGTAAAAATCGTTCTATCATTTTTACAAATAGTGAGTCGTTGGGTGTTCTGCAATAAAAATCAATAAAATAATTCGATATAGGATATTTGATCTGTACACGTAAGTACTCACAATAGAAACTTGCTATGCAAGTATGTATACCCATGTTGACTTTTCCCTATCATGATATTAATATTTCATTTCTCAATGCTCTGACTATGCAGAACATATGAAAATGTATCATTCCCACTGCTTGATCCCTTTGAAGTAACTGATATGTGATCATTTTGTTTTATTTGTTTTAGTATTTTTTGCACTGATAAATCATTAGTCCTATCATAACACTTCCCGTATGGTGGACTACTCTGAACGATCAAACTAGTCTGGATAATGTGCCCCAGTAGAAGCAAGTACCCGGGTGGCCGAGTGGTTAAGGCGTTGGACTTAAGTTCCAATGGACGTATGTCCGCGTGGGTTCGAACCCCACCCCTGGTAATCATTTTTAATCTTTTATGAGCATTTTTTACGTAAGTTGATTTATCAATTACATTTATTCTAGTAATGAGACATAAATCTCATTTTACATCTTTATTTTTGCTTCTTTTTACTAAAAAGCATCATTCACCATTACTGCGTAGTTTAACCCGAGTTGAATATCACGCCCAAAAGATGGCGCCACCAACCATCGGTAATCTAGTAATGGCGCTCTCGACGTCGTAGGCCCGTTTCTAGATCGAAATATATCTCGTTTCTGAGACAGCAAGACTAGTTAATATCTTATGGAGTGATAAACTATACGTCTAGCTTAGTTTTGGATCCATAAATGAGAGATTTATCATGCATTATAACGTTTGTGGATGGAGCTAAGCTGACGAGGTTCATGTTATCCGAGTCCGGACTAAGCACACAGTCTTGATAGTTGTACAGCGCTGGAGAACCCGTGATAACATGTCAAGCCAGCCCCTGAACCGATCTGGAGAAAAAAAACTTTTAAAATAGGCCCCCTCTGATGAATTTTCATTTTATTTCGTATTTCATTTATAAATTAATGATTATTTTATTCATCATTTTCGGTATAATTTTATCTACTATTTCCAGCATGATATTATGCCTATATTTTTAGGAAAAGATCTCGCCCAGAAAGGTGAGAAAAATATTCTGGCCCTGAAAACTCTAATTTCTGGCTCCGTGCCCCCCCCCCCCCCCCCCCCTTGCTGATCAAAATCAAACTGAATGTTGATTACAAAATCAAGCTTTGATCACCATGCCTTCTTGGACTTTTATCCGAAAGAAGGGGTAAGTAAAGTTATCCGAAAGAGGGGGTAAGTAAATTTATCCAAAAGAAGGGGTGAGTAAATTGTGCTTACCTGATAACGTAGTTTGCCGTTTGGAAGAAGCTGTAGCGTGGCCGACCCACCAGAGCCCAGGGACAACTTTTCAAGAGCACCATCTCCGGTCAGTATTGCTAGCATAGCTGAAATCAACAAGTCAGGTTTACATTTAAAATATGGTGTCACTGTCGTCACGTTATGAGTTTCTCTAAGTGAGTGGAACCTTCTTTCATATCGTTTACAGACTGGAGTCATGATATGAATAATTAATGGTATTTTTGTCATTATTTTTTATTATTATTTTATTATTATTATTATTATTATTATTATTATTATTATTATTATTATTATTATTATTATTATTATTATTATTGTTACTATCATTATTGTTACTATCATTATTTTTACTATCATAATTAATTACTACTACTACTACTAATAATAATAATAATAATAATAATAATAATAATAATAATGATAATAATAATAATGATAATAATAATAATAATAATAATAATAATAATAATAATAATAATAATAATAATAATAGTGAGAACAATTGTATGCTAGCTAATATGGGAAGACCTAATTAGAAAATGAAATAACAATATATCAAGAAACCCGAAATGAAATGAATGGGTGATCCTTAGACTGACTTCCTACCCCTGTTTTCTCGTCGAATGTTTAGAGAGAGAGAGAGAGAGAGAGAGAGAGAGAGAGAGAGAGAGAGAGAGAGAGAGAGAGAGAGAGAGAGAGACTCACTGCTGCATGTTTGCTTTGGGGTAATGGCTCCTGACATCGTTTTTCCTGATGATGACGTCACACGTAGACTCAGGCGCCCTCTGGCGAGTTGTTTTTGCTCTGAGGATTTTAGTTTCGACCACACATCGATCATCTCCTCGTCCTACAGTAATGAAGCATTCAAAATTAGGAAAGATGATCATATTTATAAACGAAACATATTCAGATTCGGATAACAACGCGACAGTGATGCTGGTGCCTTATACTGCTAATGGCTAATTTGGCCAATACAAAATTTTGCTAAACACTTTTAAAATGACTGAAACCCTGGCACATGGGTACTTATCTGAGAGTACTTAGCGAGGGCTATCCAATGAATATATTTTCAAGCTGTGTCGACAGAAATATCAGTTATTCGGGTAAGAATCAAGAGGTTTGCTTACAAAAATGCCAAAACAAAAATAATACTGCTATAAAGTGTAGACATATTAGAGGGGGGCTGAAATACAATAAATTGAATATACTTACCAGTGGAGAGGCTTCTGTCGTTATTTCCTTCACCGTATTCTCGTCTTTCATGAAGGCGATTGTAATGGGGGAGATTGTAGCCACTGAAATGGGGAGAAAATATAATTTAGGCATGTAAAGTGAACTTGCTCGTCTGAAAGTGGTATTCAACCAAATATATCTCAATGTAGTGTGTAGTGATTCCAATATTTGTGAGATCTTTTTTATAATCCGTTTTTATATTACTGATAGTGGAGAAAAGGAGATAAAAATCTCGAAGACGTGTCTCGTACCGTGATCCATATAGAGATTGAAATTCTTGGATTTCAAATTTACACATGTAAACAAAATAACCATCAAGTCAAATAAATCGATCTGGTTTATGTATTTGTGTTTGTATGTTTCAAAGCTGATGATGCTTTTGGGATTCGGTAATATTTCAAAACTATTTGACATACCTTTGCTGTCCAATAGTCCCTTGTAACGGATAATAAAACTGACGGTGGCGCCATCTTCATTCAGCGCCAACATGGCCGCGCCACCAACACCAGAATCACGTGACGTCAGAATAGAACTGAATATTTCTGAAAAAATAAAGGTCAGTTATAAGACATATTTCTTATGAGTGTGATATAATATATTTAAATATGTGTCATTCCAGTGAACATAGTTTCTTTTAATGATTCGACTATTTCAACTTGAGAAGAAAATGTCATCCAATCAGGTCTTGGTGCTTAATATTCAAATGAATGAGTAAATAATAACACACCTTCTTTCAAGCCGCGGTGTGTTTCAATCAACCCGGAAACTTCTCCGTTCGCATGTTGTGACGTCACGATTACAGCGTACATTTTCTTGGACGTCAGGTATTGTAAGTAAACTGCAGGCATATCGCTCCATACTCCACATATCTGACAATAAAAGTAATGAAATAATCAAAATCCATTTCTAGAACATTTATTCTATACTGCTCATGATAATACTAACAACATTTTTTTATTTTTTTTATCTATGTTTATTTGTGTTATGATTTTGTATCCGATATAATTTTGTACCGTAAAAAAGTACAGTCAATACACATACTGAATACTGAATAACCATAGTTAAATATCCATAAATCTCCTTCTGATATATCTAAGAAAAGCAAATCAAATATCTGCCTTGAATACGTGTTAAGTCTTATGCTGCTGTTGGCTAAATTTGCCAATACAAATTAAAATGTTGCAAAAGAACTGAGAAGACTGAAACACTGGCACATGGGTACTTATCTGAGAGTGCTCAGCAAGAGCTATCCAATGAATACCAACAAGACAGGGTTTAAAGCTTTTCAAAAATCGTTGCGTTCCTGTGCTCTGAGCGAAAGAAGCCACAGCATTGGTGGGATTAAACACATCAAATACATAAAGTCTATGTGTTTTGCAGCAAGTAACTGCTAGGGTAATGTTTATCGTGTATAATTGTGTATTTGTATAATTACCTTTTTCGTGTCACCATTGTTACCAGACAAGACCTCTTCGTGTAGTGGAGAACCAGCATTATCAGTAAAGATAACTTTTGTTGGGGCTGATAGTCTAAAATGAATAAATGTATATATTTCATGAAAACGTGTACCAAATGAATTAACAGTAGAAACCCCTACATTAAAAACATTCTATCTTAATCTAAATTGTATTCTGATTAGATATCGGGTTCCGTTTTGATATTGAGTTGTATATCCACTGCAAATATTGTGGTCAGCCTCCAGACTTTAATTGCATGTACAGCAATACAACATCAGATGTTAAGTGACCTAGAAATATGCCATTCGTCAATTCTCAAAAGAATCTAGAAACATTCTAGAAATTAGTGTATGTTTAAAACTCAAAGAAAAAATTGTGTTGAATCATGTAGCTTGCAATTGGATATTATGTAAAAATTGCTTTATGTAGGGAACCTTAGAAAATGCTAGTAGTAGATAACAGACATTACTTACCCGTTGAATGTAAATGTAAATTGTAAAGCATTTCGTAGAAGAATGAACTGCCCCCTAGCGACGCCTGATGACAATAATCCGGGTTTGCTGTACAGTATTGACATGAATTCTGAAAATACAGCAAAGACCTTGGTTACACGAACAGCAATATATATATATATATATATATATATATATATATATATATATATATATATATATATATATATATATATATATATATATATATATATATATGAATAATGTCAAACAAAAGTTAAGCATGTATTTTTATAGCGCATTTTGCGGAACTTCCTTCTGTAAAATTGTGGTTAATGTCACATTTCTGATTCCTCACCTGATATTAAACTACGCTCAGAGTAATTAGTTTAAAGGAAGATTGAGGGTTTAGTAAGTTGTACGCATTAGCAGGCAAAAGCAGGGCAATTACTCTATACATCGTGTTTCGTCCAGAATTCTTAATATCAAACATTACTGCATTACCATTAAATGATATAACAGAATTAAATCTAAAAAATATTACCGGAAACACACGTATGATTCTATTAGTACTGAGTTAGTAAGTTGAATAAATGCTGTTAGATAAGTATCATGATTCTAGTTTCTAACCTTGAGCCTCGTTTTGGTTCGAGCTTTTGATACTATCGCTAGAAGTGTCTATGGGTTTACCAAGACCCAGTGCTGTCTTGAGCTCAATAGTTTCTGAAAAAAACAAATGGAAAAGGTTCTAACTAAAGCAAAGCGGAAGCGTGGAAGAAGCTGGAATAGCGGTGCAAATCACGCAGAGTACGAGATCTCGTTGGGAGACGAGAAAGAATTTATAACTGAAATAAATTGGCAAATAAATGGAAATATATATAATGGCAATGCGTTGCTTTGTAACTTCCCGTATTACAATGATAGGGATTTATTTTCAAGTTCTCTACTGGATATTACAACCCTATCACGTTTCCAGGAAACATGACAGATAACTTGGCATTTAACTAATTTGTCTCATAGAGAGGATTAGAATATGACATATTTTAAAACATACCTACAAACGTTTCCATAATGGCATATATTTTACCGAGATTGCAAAAAAGGTTTATTCCAGAATTCTAGTGTTCATACCACCGGTCAAAAGGGCTATAGAAATGTACTTCGTTAGCTGGAACTTTTGACCCCTCAGTATGCCAGCAAACAAGGTTTCAAGGAACTAGGAATTTCCTATTAATTATCGTCCTAAAGTCTCTTTGAAAATGTTGCGAAGAACTCTCAAGAACAGGGTCATGAAAGTGGGACGAATGTGCGTTGTTTGCGAAAAGGGGGTCGGTAATAGAGTTGGGGGGCAAGGGGGAGCTGCACTACCATGGATATAGCACCCTTCTCTAAAGCACTTGACAATCTGTCAAGCGACGAGTCGTTTTTCAACTGGTTCTTTGTCTCAGTCCGACGCCTGATTAATGGCCGCGACAGGTCACGTGGTTGCGGTTGAGATCTCGTGCTTTATTTGCGTAGAGGGCGTTCTCTTAACCCATCCATTCTCCAAAACTGCCATGTGATTTATTATTGCATTTTTATCATATATATATATATATATATATATATATATATATATATATATATATATATATATATATATATATATATATATATATATATATATATATATATATATATATATATATATATATATATATATATATATATATATATATATATATATATTATGTAACCATTATGATAATAGTAATGTAAGTTAATAATACTGATGATAATAATAATAATAATAATAATAATAATAATAATAATAATAATAATAATAATAATAATAAAAATAATAATATAATAATAATAATAATAATAATAATAAAAATTATAATAATAATAATAATGATAATAATAATAATGAAAATAATAGTTATAATCAGAATGTGGATGTTCAACTTTCTCGAAATAAAAAGACAACAAAAAACAGATGCCACATTCTGAATTAAAGGATAAAAATGTATTACGTTGAAAAGGCAACTGGTGAGTGGAACACAAACAACTAGAACTGTACTGTCCACTGGTGTTCAGACAATAAACTAGCCTTTGACGATAGTGGCGCCACCTTGCGTATAAAAAGGTAATTACAAACCTTGGCCTGGGCATATTTTGCAGCAGCGGTTGGGCAATAGCATGGGCTTATCACAGTTGGGTTTTGGACATTCGTGTTTGATATTCTTGCATCTAACCTTTCCTCTTCTCAGCAGTCTTCCCTTTCTGATCACCTGTGAATGAGGGATGAAAGACTATCAGCTGAATGCATTGTATTGTATTATATGTGTATGGTAATTGACTGTGAATCATAACTGTACAGAATCACATCAAAACATACGTTATGATAAATATAAGTAAACTTTAAACATTTCAAATACGGAAAACAAAATTAGGGACAATACAGAAAATCAATAACAGATATTTAAGTTGACGACAACGACGACGATAATTATGATGGTGATGATGATGATCCTCCTCCTCCTCCTCCTCCTCATCATCATCATCATTATATTGAACTTATTTTGGATTTTGAAGTAATTAGAAATCGTCAACACCGAGTTATGGCGGTCGCAAACAAATATGTAGCAAGCAATACATGAATTGTATGATAGGAGAATATAGTGATTGAAGTGAATTCAATTAACCCATACGAAAATGCCCATGCTTCTTAGGACGATGAGCTATACTTTGAAAGACTACTGAGCTATTTGTTATTGGAACGCTGTGAAAGATTTCAACTCGTCGAATATAGCTTCAGAAATACTCCAGCTGTATTTATTCACCGTTTCTAAATAATAACTTCGTATTTGAGAAACAGACACATCCTTAAAACAATAAATGAATATGTCCACCGAAGTATAAGAAAAGAGTTGCGATTCTGTTGACATTGACGTTGCTTAGGATCACCTGCCTGACGCACGCGGTCGCCAAGGTAACCAAAATGGCGGTTTGGGAATGGCGGCCTCTCCACTTCGGGAGAAAAGAAATTCTTCATCACAATAAAGTCCGAACAAAGGTATTTCCTTTGATAAACGACATTTCAATTACATCACCCACTGAAAACCTTGGACAATCAAAAAGTCATTTGAAAGCATGTCAGGACACTTTGGCGAGGAATGAGCAATGTTTAGATGCTCCAGACGACAGAAGTGGGATGTTTTGCTTTCTGTATTTACCGCCATAAAGAATGTTGTTATTTGTGTAGCAGTGTCGAGAGGAAACCTGCCTAGAAAAGACGCACTATCCTCCACCCATCTGGTAAATAAGAGGCATAGTTTGAGGTCAAAACGGAAATGAGAAAACTTTTTAAATGTGATTTTGAGTGCAATGAGTCTGAAATTTTGAAAGGATGAGACGCCTTGTCGTGAGATATGTATGGTTTGTTAAAGAAACCATTAACACCCTAATTATATTTCTCGCCACGACGATGACGCCGAACATTTGTCGGGTCTCTGTGACGAAGATTGGAACCAAATTGAGTTTGAGAAGGTAGAAGAAGAGAAAGAAGAAGAGGAGGAAGAAGATGATGATGGTGATGATGAATATTATCTAAAGAAGACGGAGAAGGAGGATGGGACGAAGGCAAAGAAGAAATCGGATGGTAATGATAATGAAGATAAGTCGAAGAAGAAGAAGAGGAAGAAGAAGAAGAAAAAAGAGGAAGAAGAAAGAGGATTAAAAACGGAGGAATGGAAGGGGAGAAAAGGAGATGCTAAGATGACTAAATGCATGGGTAATTTTTACCGGAAGTGAGGGGTTGAGAAGAGAGGGCCACTTACCGACATGCATCTGCACACCACACAGTACATCTGCCCCACGGGTTCCAAAACCGGGTGCCACCCTTCCTCAAGGTTGTAGAATACACCACCCAATCGACATCCTGAAGAAAATTAAAAAAAAGAACTTTAAAATACTTCATGGTCGAAAAAGTTCATTAGAACATCTCAACCTCTTTGCCCTCCCCCACAAAACCCAGTACTGATCGACATATTTATATCATCAACACAAAAGAGATCGTCATCATCATGATCATCGTCGTTAGTTTCGTTATCATCATCACCATCTCCATCATATCTTTCATTTCGTGGTACTTTTTACAGGTTTTTGGTATACAGGTATGAGCTATGGACGTCTTATATCTGAACATTTGCAAAATGTTGATTTGGAAGTTCAACTGTTCGTTGGTGGGTCTTGAAGTTGTTGTTTTTTGGTACGTAGTTCTGAGTTATATTAAGAAATTTCTTTCTGAAATCCTAATTTGCACCACACATGAGCATATTTTTCCTAATGTAGTAATCTGTGGACCATGCTTAAAATCAAATAACTTTCAAGTCAATTTTTATATTGGTGCACAGGTGTGCGATTTTGATTTGGAAAATCACTATTTGAATTCTATCTAAATATATTTGTAAAATCACTATTTGAATTCTATCTAAATCTGTTTCAAATACACTATATATTTGTCTGTATCTTATCTAGACTTGTTGTAGACATTCTCCTTTGTTAATAGTGCAATTACCCAAGAACTTTGATTAAATAGGTTACATGCCAAGTTATTTGTATCCTTCCTCTTAATCGGACAGTTGTGGCCTATTTCATTCGGATATTCCTTTTAAATGTTATCTAGATTTGCTACAGACACACTGTATTGTTCATGGTATGGTAATCAGAAAATCCTGAGGACTATGATTAAAACAGCGAATTAAGCGTCTGTCTCTTGGATGTCGGCTGGACAGTAGAGCTGGCGCCCGGGTATCAATTATCCTGCATTGCAATTGGTACGGCCAGATGCCCTATACCCGAGGTAATACCCAAATGAACTATTAGGCACGTACCCTAGGGATACCATGATAGCGGAGGGTTTTAGATCACACTAGACACCGATGACGATTAATTACCTATCATACCTGTTCCAAATGCACACCTGGTACACTTCAATTGATAAGGGAACTACTGGACGTACGCTGAACTTAAACCATAGTAGTAGAGATTATCGGCTGGATCTATAATACTTCCAACGATAACTTAAAGATTCAGGATGATTTTACAAAATATTTGAAGAAGAGTTGTTTGTAATGTTCTGATTAACATTTCTCCATCACATAATTTCCTAATTATGCGTTTGCCTACACGATTTCATCAAAATTGTCAGGCTGCTTTTGGCCGCTGGGAGCATTAATGGGTTAACAGATTGTAGCCCTTTAAAATGTAATTGGCAAGTAGCGCCACCATTGGTATCATTAGAACTAGAGCATTTTAGGATTAGACATAATGTATGGACTTATACTTGCATAAACAGTATTTACAAGTCAAGATGAAAATCTACAGTGAATCTGAAGGGTCTTGTACCTGTCTGGTTTAGGGTATAGTTGGGGTCTGCTCTGAAAGGGCACACTTTGATTGCGATTATCAGCCCAGATAAGTCCTAATCTAAGATTATCGCGATGTTTTACAGCCGGCGCTAACAGACGGTTATTCTATCGTCTGTCGGTCGGCGCGTCGGGCGCGGTGTCGTCTGCTACACAGATAAGCCGCTTAGCGCTAATTGCTCCTGTTAATTGTGTCTTGTGTATACAACAATTAGCAAACGTCTTGGTTTGCTTGGTTTTCTAGTGAGGATCTGTTAAAATCTATACGATGTTAACCACAAACTCTCGCCGTTACGAGATCTCGCCACAGATTAAAATGGTGAAGTAGACGCCTCGGCACGATTGCCTTAATACATTGCCTTCTTCCTTTTGCAGTTCAATTATTTTATTAATTTCATTTGTATTAGTATGCTATTTTATGACAGGGTGATACAGCCAATAAATCTACATACATATATAACGTCAGGTTCACAGCCAGGATTTAGAAACTGGGTGCCCAAAATTGGCGATTGTGAAATTTTAAGGAGTCCTTTTTTTCAAGGGAGACCATGCACGATGTTCTGAATTTACAACCATATATATATATATATATATATATATATATATATATATATATATATATATATATATATATATATATATATATATATATATATATATATATATATATATATATATATATATATATATATATATATAAATATATATATATATATATATATATATATATATATATATATATATATATATGTATGTATATATATATATATATATATGCTCATTTAGATAAGGCACACTATATGGGAATATTATTGGCGAGGGAAAAATCCAATTATATAGTTAAGATAATCATATTTCCCAAATTGGTCACAAGAAATTGTGAGGGGTGACTTTTGAGGGTTTTTGGTGCCTAAATGGCAAAGTTGTCAGAATGTGAAACTTCATCATAGGAGTAGATTCTTCCCTTGCAAGCCGATAGTACTAGTAATACGTATTTCATAACATATAGCTACATGACCACCTTCCTAAGATCCTAGTCATGATAAAAAGCATCTTGTTCGCTACACCAACGCTGATCATTGCACCTGTTATTTGACGGGTGGGTGTTGAGAGAAAACGACACCGTCTCTTTATCAAGTGGAAAGAAAAATACTTGCACATGCAAAGCTGCAGGCTGGATCGTTAAAGAGGGAATCCCTTTGGGGCAACTACCGGTACTGTTCGAGCCCCCCTAAGTGGATTTGAAACTTAAGGCAAATAATTAAGCTCAGTTTATAGTACGTCTCGACTAGTTACCTTAAGAAAATAAGGGCGATTAGTCGTCTTAGGAAACGTTTAGTGGATTTGCTAAGAAAACAGACCTACGCCTCTCCCCCTCTCTTCAAGTGTATAATTATGCTATCTGACACCTAAAGATAATGCTTTCCTTGACATTTTTAGAAAACATGTGGTAATGGATTTCACGGCAATTAGGGGCATACATGACGTTTGTGTTATACGAAAAGGTACGGATAGTGAATAGGTGGGAGGATGTAGGATTTTACAGTAAGGTTTGGATTCTGAAGTGGCGAGGAATTCGTTCTCAGTTGTAATCCGATAAAAGGGGCACTCGCTATTGTAGATGTTTGGAATGTATTTGTGTGACGGGGGTGGGGTTGGAGGGGGGGTCGTATGTGGTAGATCAAACGTGGTACCCTTACATGATCACCCCCACTTTCACACACACGATGAAATATATATATATATATATATATATATATATATATATATATATATATATATATATATATATATATATATATATATATATATATATATATATATATATATATATATATATATATATATATATATAAAAATATATTTATATATATATATATATAAATACATTTATATATATATATATATATATATATATATATATATATATATATATATATATATATATATATATATATATATATATATATATATATATATATATATATATATATATATATATATATATATATATATATATATATACATCCTCTTACAGCAGGTGACGTGATCTATTGAATTGCTGTCAATACCTGACGACGTCATCTATTGAATAAGTGTCAATACTCAATTTATCGCCATAGCATTGTGATGATGAATCTTGGCATGCCCCATCAATGCATTTGAAGTCATTCATTTCCTGTTAGTGAAGACCAAGGATGGTGATAAAGAAATCGCCAAGGTTTGTCCGTGACAGAAACCCTCATGAGAAATCTAACACGATGCCATTCACGGAATTCATAGAAACCACTGGTATCATTAATAGAATATTGTATTGGATAGAATTCATGCTTTCACAATGGAATCACCTAATTTGAAGATAACGTTTTCACATTGTACCTAATCGTAATGGGATGTGGTGTAATTGATTGTCACGACGTTTATCTGACATATACATTTATAACTATTGTTTTAAGGCTTCTTGTTCTTCTGTCAAACTATGCAGCACTATTTCTGTTAAGTTTATTAGACTATTCCGGCCTTCAAGACTCAAATGGTTTTCATCTAAAGCGATAATGTCGAGAGAGAGAGAGAGAGAGAGAGAGAGAGAGAGAGAGAGAGACGTCCCCCGAATCCACCCTAGCCTAAGCGGCAAAGCTGTGGTACTTCTTTGTAATGCAGGGTATATACATTTGGAAGATTGCATCCCGGCATTGCCTGTCATCTAGTGCTGCAATTGCTCTTTCGTTTGTATGTTAACCCCTTAAATCAACAGACGCATACCTCATACTTACTGGAACTACACTGTTGACAATGAGCCGAAAGGTATTAACTACTGGGCCTTATATTAACCGTGTGAGCCTGTGAGTTTCATGTCTCCTATACGAGTACGTACGTATGTATGTATGTATGTATGTATGTAAGTGTGTATGTTAGCTAGTGTATGTATGTACCATCTCTCTCTCTCTCTCTCTCTCTCTCTCTCTCTCTCTCTCTCTCTCTCTCTCTCTCGCTCTCTCTCTCTCTCTCTCTCTCTCTCTCTCTCTCTCTGCACAAACATAGCTGTACAATAAAAGTATGGTTTAAAGACAAGCCATTTAAATAATTTCATGAAATGGAAGTAAGTCCAGCTTGCGTCACTCTACCATCTGGGTATGAGAGACGTAGCCATAGAGAGGCATCATTACGACACGTTAACAGTGTATGGCATTTTTCACCTGTGCAACACAAGACACCTGGACTATTATTTCACCTTAAGCCGCCCGAGAGCGCCAACCCCAAGCTACAAATACACTAATCCATTCTTTTCCTGGGCGAATTGCAATAACAGTGTTGGCCCAGTTAAACCAGCCACTATCACTGGGTACGTGAAGACGGATTAACCCATTCATGCCTGCAGACGTCCGTGAGATTGTCGTCTGGACTTCAGGTACTTTCGGAAACAACTTTGCATCTTAGATCAGATATAATGTAGAAAATCGTGTTATAGGCATATATGATTATAACAGTTACTAAAGACTGCCCTTGATATAGCAATAGTAACAAAATTGTTGTGACTGTTTGGACACTAAAGGTACGAATGGGTTAACACATTAATTAATATTTAATACTCATAGCGGCCAAAAGCTGATTGACATTTTTGGTAAAATCATTCAGGGGGAAGCGTGCATGGGAAAATATTTGAAAGAGAAATGTTAAACAGAACAAAAACAACAACTCTCCTTCAAACATTCTTCGAAACCATTCTCCTTTTCTAAGATATCATCGGGAGTATCAAAGATCCCGACGACAATTTCAATAGTAACCCTTAAGCATTAATGGGTTAAAGGTATCCGGAGGTACTAAGTGACCTACACATTTCAACCTTGGCAGCAGTGAAATTATACGTAATCTTCTTGTCGTGCGGAGGAATTCAATGACGTAGCTACCTGAAATACACATGCCCAGAAGATATTTTCCTATGTATATGTATTGTTACTCTTATTTTGTATGCGACGAGGAAGATGTCGACTGCGTGTGGTATCAACGCAATCAATATGAAATGTACATTTGAAATGTACATGTTGCTATGTGGCTTCTGTATTACATGGGACCATGCTCTATCACAGGAATGGTGCGTCCTAGGTATATATATGTCATTGCCTTCATACCTTTTGTAGCCCTGACTACAGTCAATAAAGTATATATATATTATATATATATATATATATATATATATATATATATATAATATATATATATATATATATATATATATATATATATATATATATATATATATATATATATATATATATATATATATATATATATATACATATATATATATATATATATATATATATATATATATATATATACATATATATATATATATACATATATATATATATATACATATATATATATATATATATATATATTGCAATGTGGCGTGTCATTGAATTTGGATTTAGAGCGTGGAATTTCGTTTATCATCATGTTTTCTGTCATATCCAGGATACATCATGATTTGCAAGTTTCATGTGGATAGGATACCAAGGTGCCCGGAAAACACCGTCTAACCCTCAAGTCAATAGCAAACTTCCTCAACAACAATGTTTATTTTCATAAAAGAAAAAGGACCAAAGAAAAAGCAAAACCTATCTTACGTCGGTTGGACACCAATGTGTGTAGTAGTCTTTTTCTAAGTGCATAAAGTGCATAGATGCTGCTGTCAGCTCCATGTGTTTGCAAGGTAACAGGCTTTACCTTCAGACACTCAACTTTTCTCGTTATAATGTTTTCGTTAAATGAAAATAGAAAATAAAGACTTAATATGCTTTTTTACATGGGAGTTAAATAAACTGCCCGTTTTATGGACTTTTTATGAGTACACCTCGTGTGTAACTAATTCATCTAAGATTTACATTCTATGTTTTGTTGAACCCAGGGCAGTATGACATGGCACCTTATTCACTCCCTCGCATTTAAAGGCTCATGTTGTCCGACTAGAATCTGACTAAAGCTTATTATAAACCCATCCATGCACAGCTCCAGGTTCAGAATGTCTGACAGATAACTATTTCTAATCCCATCCATCCTTAGAAAAAACTTATATTTCTGATTCGCTTGAGGAACTTAGCTACTGATGTACATACATGTACAGTACTGTACTGTACTGTACTGTACTGTACAGTAC
>OZ012697.1:7693662-7701162 GCA_963942565.1 Maea johnstoni
TCTCTCTCTCTCTCTCTCTCTCTCTCTCTCTGCACAAACATAGCTGTACAATAAAAGTATGGTTTAAAAGACAAGCCATTTAAATAATTTCAGGGAATGGAAGTAAGTCCAGCTTGCGTCACTCTACCATCTGGGTATGAAAGACGCAGCCATAGAGAGGCATCATTACGACACGTTAACAGTGTATGGCATTTTTCACCTGTGCAAAACAAGACACCTGGACTATTATTTCACCTTAAGCCGCCTGAGAGCGCCAACCCCAAGCTACAAATACACTAATCCATTCTTTTCCTGGGCGAATTGCAATAACAGTGTTGGCCCAGTTAAACCAGCCACTATCACTGGGTACGGCGAAGACGGATTAACCCATTCATGCCTGTAGACGTCCGTGAGATTGTCGTCTGGACTTTGGGTACTTTCGGAAACAACTTTGCATCTTAGATCACACATAATGTAGAAAATCGTGTTATAGGCATATATGATTATAACAGTAACTAAAGACTGCCCTTGATATAGCAATAGTAACAAAAGTGTTATGACGGTTTGGAAACTAAAGGTATACGAATGGGTTAACCCATTAATTAATACTCATAGCGGCCAAAAGCTGATTGACATTTTTGGTAAAATCATTCAGGGGGAAGCGTGCATGGGAAAATATTTGAAAGAGAAATGTTAAACAGAACACAAACAACAACTCTCCTTCAAACATTCTTCGAAACCATTCTCATTTTCTAAGTTATGATCGGAGATATCAAAGATCCCGACGACAATTTCAATAGTAACCCTTAAGCATTAATGGGTTAAAGGTATCCGGAGGTACTAAGTGACCTACACATTTCAACCCTTGGCAGCAGTGAAATTATACGTAATCTTCTTGTCGTGCGGAGGAATTCAATGACGTAGCTACCTGAAATACACATGCCCAGAAGATATTTCCTATGTATATGTATTGTTACTCTTATTTTGTATGCGACGAGGAAGATGTCGACTGCGTGTAGTATCAACGCAATCAATATGAAATGTACATTTGAAATGTACATGTTGCTATGTGGCTTCTGTATTACATGCTCTATCACAGATATGTTGCGTACTAGGTATATAATATGGCATTGCCTTCATACCATTTGTAGCCCTGACTACAGTCATTAAAGACTATATATATTGCAATGTGACGTGTCATTGAATTTGGATTTAGAGCGTGGAATTTCGTCTATCATCATTTTTTCTGTCCTATCCAGGATACATCATGATTTGCAAGTTTCATGTGGATAGGACACCAAGGTGCCGGGAAAAACACCGGCTAACCCTCAAGTCAATAGCCAACTTCCCTCAACAACAATGTTTATTTTCATAAAAGCAAAAGCAAAAGCTATCTTACGTCGGTTGGACACCAATGTGTGTAATAGTTTTTCTAAGTGCATAAAGTGCATAGATGCTGCTATCAACTCCATATGTTTGCAAGGTAACAGGCTTTACCTTCATAAACTCAACTTTTCTCGTTATAATGTTTTCGTTGAACGAAAATAGATAATAAAGACTGAATATGCTTTTTTTAAATGGAAGTTAAATAAACTGCCCGTTTTATGGGCTTTTTATAAGTACATCTCGTGTGTAACTAATTCATCTAAGATTTACATTCTATGTTTTGTTGAACCCAGGGCAGTATGACATGGCACCTTATTCACTCCCTCGCATTCATAGGCTCATGTTGTCCGACTAGAATCTGACTAAAGCTTAACCAATTCATGCACATATCCAGGTTCAGAATGTCTGACAGATAAATATTTCTAATCCCATCCATCCTTAGAAAAAATTTATATTTCTGATTCGCTTGAGGAACTTCGCTACTAATGTACATACATGGTAAAGTGTATGTATGTATGTATGTATGTATGTATGTATGTATGTATGTATGTAAGTAAGTATGAATGCATGCCTGCATGTATGGATGTATGTGTGTATGTTTGTTTGTATGTTACTATACACATCATAAACATAGTCAATATAAACATTAATGACAATATATATATATATATATATATATATATATATATATATATATATATATATATATATATATATATATATATATATATATATATATATATATATATATATATATATATATATATATATAAATATCCAGCTGCGTTAAGGTTCTTACCTGGGGTATGTTGCGCACCGCTCCGTTCGTCTGCTGCTATCAAAGGTAAATCCCTAGCAGACGATCTCTCGATTGTCGACAAGCCACACAGTGTGAAGACCAACAGGTAACACCAAAACAACCCCATGGTGCTGGCGGGTTGGCTTTGACAATCCGTCTGAATCTATTGGTATATAAAGGTCCGTGTAGAAAGTCCCGAATGCTATGTATAGAACTGTCTACTGTACATGAAAAGAAAATTGTTCCGTATAATTTTCCGGTTGCGTTGTTTGTTAATTAGGTAAGTATATGATGCTTCAACTTGTTAGAATAACTTGCTTCTTTTCCGCACCTTACGGTTTGAAGGGTTCCGTGATATGGATGAAGTGGAGATGGGGTGGGTGACTTTATACCAAGCGAGGGTGGTTTCTTGATCACGTGACACGTCTCGTAACCGAATCGGATTGAAGCCGATGCGCGGGATTGATGACGTCACTGAGAGGGCAGCCGACAGGAGGGAGGTGGGCACGTGGCGCGAACGAGACGGAAGCCATGCGGACTTTCAGCGGCGATTCCGAAACAGATAAATGGATGTTGCATTGATAAAAGTTGGCAATTATGGTATCGGCAGATGGATTTCAATCACGTAATAATTAGAAATACAAAAGCCCAGTGATTAGTCTTATCTTCAGACATTTCTATCTGGCGCCAAGTCGACGTCTAATCAGAGGATATCTTTTATTCTAAACTTTTCAAAGTATCATCCATTTAACCCAAAAACGGGATTTGGATAAGATGCTTCCGGTTGAAAAGCATATTGGTATTTCAAATATTGATTTGAAGAATCATTCTTCATAGCAGCCAACCAGGGGTAAAGATATATTTAAAGTATTCTGTCATTTGGTATCATTCAACAAAATATGGAAAGGCAGCCGAGGGGATGTCCAAATGTTCAAGTCCTGGAGCACAACCAGTTGATCCTGTTTATTATTATTATTATTATTATTATTATTATTATTATTATTATTATTATTATTATTATTATTATTATTTTTTTTTTTTTTTTTTTTTTTTTTTTTTTTTTGGGGGGGGGGGGGGTGGGGGGGCCGCTCTTTGCTGATCAGTATTCAAGTCTTGCAGCACAGCCAGTTGATCCTGTAAAATAGCATTTTTTTTTGGGGGGGGGGGGGTGTGGGGGTGGGGGCGCTCTTTGATAATCAGTATTGATGTTGTCGCCAGGTGGCACTGTAATATTAGCCTTTGTAGCAATAGTAAAGACCCAAACCAATCAATGGACGGTTTCATTAATGTGACTTCATTTATTTTTGAATACAATCTGTATCAGAGATATTTCAAGCGAAATATTTGGCTCGATTGGTCATGTTTTACCGAAAGTTCCCGGGGTAAACATTGCTTTTTTACAGTTCATTGTTGGCTTGTTGGCTTGCGCACGTTTGGAAACCTCTGTCGCACGCCGGTGCGACAAGCGGCAGTTGGACCCGGGAGTTGGACACCCCTGAATTATAATAAGAGGAGAAAATGAATAGGGTTTGACATTGTATACGTATGGTAAACCGTAAATGGATTTGATTCTGGTTGTATATATTACTTTTCTGGAACAAAACCCCTGCTCGATTTACCTACATTACATGTAGTTCAAAGTTAGCTACATTTTTTTTAAATTTCGCATACTGCTGTTTTTATGTTTTTATTTTTTCCAACAAACAGAAATATTAGTTGACATTGTGTACAAAAAATAGTTTCTCATAATTCTTATCGTTCTTTATAGTATCACAGTTTATGTTTTCTTCGGCTGGCTCTTTATGTGCGGATGATTTTGTTTGATTTGTGTTATTTGTAACTTTCAATTTGATAAGACCACACTTCACAAGCCAATTTCTTTTAAATCATTAAGTTCTGCCACACAGAGCAGTCCCTCCTTACAGTTGTAACTCCTTTACTTATCTTTTTGTATTTTACGTTGAGTTATTGGTTTCAAACATGACAACCAGTTTGGTCGAGCTCTCATCTAAGAAAAGCGCATCAGCTGATTGTTTCATATGAACCTTTTGATTGAGACAATATGGTTTTTTAACCCATTCACACTCAGAGCTCCACCAGAACCTAACGTCTGCTACTTTCATACTTTTGAAAATAACAAAAGAACAAAGAGAAAGTTCACAAAATATTGGAAGGAGAGTTGTAGTTTGGCTTCTGGTAAACATTTCTCCTTCATTTGTTTTCCAGAAAATGCTTTTGTAAGTGATATATTTCCAAATTTGTCAGGCCTGTTTTGGCTGGTCTGAGTGTTAATGGGTTAAAGTGTTCCCGTCAATACAGACGTATAAACTGTCGAACAGGTATTTGCAAGTAATCAAGGTGGTGTGTGATATCACTTACATGATACTGATTATTCTATATACAGCGCTTTAGGACACTGTAGTTGGAAAGGGCGCTATATCAATTATCGATTATTATCAGTTGTCATTAGTATTACTACTATTACTGCTGCTACTACTACTACTACTACTACTACTACTACTACTACTACTACTACTACTACTACTACTACTACTACTACTACTACTACTTCTACTACTACTACTACTACTACTACTACTACTACTACTACTACTACTACTACTACCAATAATAATAATAATAATAATAATAATAATAATAATAATAATAATAATAATAATAATAATAATAATAGTAATAATAGTAATAGTAATAGCAGTAGTAGTAATAATAATAATGATAATAATAATAATAATAATAATAATAATAATAATAATAATAATAATAATAATAATAATAATAATGATAATAATAATAATAATAATAATAATAATAATAATAATAATAATAATAATAATAATAATAATAATAATAATAGTGCTTATACTGCAACTATGCTTTTTCGAGTTTCCCCGTCAATACAATTTCTCCACAAGTGAGCAGGGGCGGGATTCTTTTCCCGAACAACGTTCACTTTTACAAAACAGAGAAAATTCAAATGTCATAAGTGCAATCCTACGTCCATTGCAGATGCTAATGATAGCAGGTATAGCAACGATCATGCAATAGTACTTTGCACTCGTAATTGCAATATATTCGAACAGTTAACAGAAATGACTAGTATTCTTTTAATTGTCTATCTAAGGTATTGTTTTGGATGATTTTGTATTTGATGAATCGTTGTACATGAATTAAGACGAGAACCATTCGGAAAACATAAACATTTCATAGTCAAATTGGAGTGTTTAAAGTTTTTAAAAGACCCTGTGTTTTATTCTGTGTACCTGTAGTTATTTATTTTTTGTATGTAGTTTTTGTATGTATAAAAGGGGATGCAAAAATGGCTTTTAGTAGGAAATCTCCATGACAAATGCCTTATAGCATAAAGGATGTAGATATTTTAACGACACATACTACATAGCGCAATATTGCTTTATTACACCACTATTTTAGTTCGATATTAGAAGATTGTGTGTAATAACAGTGAGACGCTTTATATAAAAGACGCACCATAAGCTTTTTATGATTGGTCAGATAATGTATTACACATTGTATATATATAGTGTTATGTCGATACGATAATATTCATGAATATATTTATGATTGTATTTGGTCCATTTTTGTTGTCCAGATTTTTAACATTTGCGGATAATCTGGATTGAACAATAAACTATTTATCAACATCAAGCATATATAATATTGAATATGTTCATTTTTATGGTTGGCCGGATTTTTAGCAGTTGTGTATTTGTATGTAATGGATATCATAACCTGGATTAGACAATACGCTATTTTTTATCAAGAAGAAGAAGAAGAAGAAGAAGAAGAAGAAGAAGAAGAAGAAGAAGAAGAAGAAGAAGAAAAAGAAGAAGAAGACGAAGAAGAAGGAGAAGGAGAAGAAGATGAAGAAGAAGAAGAAGAAGAATAAAAACAACAACAACAACGACAACAACAACGACAACAACAATAACAACAACAAGAACAACTATTCTATATTGTTAAGCACAGATACAACTTTATTTATACATATATCATTGTACAGAATGGGCATGACGCTTGGCGACCAGGAAAATAATTTCAAAATAAATAAAATTTAAAAACTTTGGTAAAAAGTCTCATTTCCCTAGATGAGGGGGGAGGGGAGGCGGGGATCTCCGCCTACTACAGAACAACGTTCAGTTAGAAAATATGGAAACCCTCAATATGTCAACTGCAATTACAAGTGATTAGTGGTTACAGGTAGAAGTCGATCTTTTAAACGTGTGCGGGTCGTAGACAGCCAAGTGCAATAAGTATACCTGTACAGTTGATAGCAATGAGAGCTAACGTGCCCACGATCGGTTTTCCCTATTGCTAGTATGTTTTCGTAAACATTGCGATTGATTTGTAGTCAGTAAAAAATACCATCTCGTTTAGATCGACAATGGAGGGCTTAATTTGTTTGGTGGAATTGTGGTTTTACCATTTTATTTATACGTTTATGGAGATGAATAATTAGAAAACTGCGTGTAAAAGAATTGACTTCTTATATACAAGGCTCACTAAGTTTTTTATGATTGATTAGATAGTATATTGTACATTGTATAAGATAATATTTTTAAGTATATCTATATGGTTGTTATGTATTATATATTGTATTACATGTTATGATTGTCATAGTCGGGATTGGACAATAACATATTAATCAACAACAACGATAATGTACAGAGGAAATTGAACGTTGTATGTATTTCTAGAAAAAAATGAATTTCATCGATTACCCACAGGAGCACACTTCTACCGTTTAATATTCTTTGTTGCATGGAATTCAGATAAAAGGGAAAATATGTACCAAATATTCATCGCGTACACAACAAAATCCGCATCGACCTCCTGCTTTAGTAGCGACAGAATTATATAAACTGATGGCATGGGATAGCATACACTTGAGGTGGTTCATGAGATGAATTTGTGAATATGTTTTCATTTTGATGTATATATATATATATATATATATATATATATATATATATATATATATATATATATATATATATATATATATATGTGTGTGTGTGTGTGTGTGTGTGTGTGTGTGTGTGTGTAAATATCACAGTGCTCAGCGACGACTATCCCATGAATACCAACATGACAAGGTTTAGAATGTTTTCAAAAGTTGCTGTGTCCTTGTGCTTAGGTATTGGCATAATACAGTGATGTATGGAACATGTAGAGGGTAGAAGAACACTGGGACGAAATCATTAAATCCAAACTGTACCTCGAAGGTATTTGTATAATACAACGGCGTAGGGAACAGGGTAGAAGAAAACAAAACCTGGACGAAATCATGAACGTCA
>OZ012697.1:7711162-7730611 GCA_963942565.1 Maea johnstoni
GTTTACGTTGCCAGTTTGTAAATCATAAGCAAGATTTACATTCACATGTAGTACATGTATTGAGTCTTTGTTTCACTCAAGGCATTAGAGAACATATGTCATTCACAGTTCATAGTATGTTTGGAAGGACATGCAGTACAAAGGAAACTCAATAGACACCTTATAATCATTTTCCTTTTTCGTACCTTATAATTTAGCTACAACGAATGCAAACAGTCTTGAGCAATTAGGATTATCTTAAAACATGCCAGAAGTGAAAGCAAACAAGTACTTCTAGCTCTCGTACAATGTCGACATTTAGCACCTGCAATGATGTGTGGTCAACCAGGGCATAATACACGACCTCATACCTGATTGGCACACAGTTTCCGGGGCCTGATGTATGGATGACCACACAACACAACGTAGCTTTAATTCGTAGGTAACGTGGGTCATTGATGTGCTTGGCTTATTTTGTTGACATGTTATCCATCGGTGTTTGTACAACCAGTCACTCGCAGACAATCTGTCAACTGGTACTAGAAATGAATATCTGCACTCTAGTGCCAGTTTTGCAAAAGTATAATTCAACAATTAATAGGATTGGTCCTTACTAATATAACCCGATACAATATTCCCATATTTTGATACGTTCTATGTTTACAGGAAATCTATGCTTTTGCAAGATATCATGTGCTGTACTTGAGACACTATTCAGACATTATATCACCCATTGTTTGTGGCTAAGTAGCATTAGACAGTGTTAAAGAGGCCTTTAAGGCTCGTATATATATCAGCCTATATTAGATTACTAAACAGCAAAAACAGGATGCAGTCCTTTTTCTCTCAGTGATCCCATGAGGGGAGATTTTGTGTATTGCCATTAGCTGCCCAGCTTCTAGCTGCAGTCATGCTTTTCAGTTTTTAACAGCTGTAACCAATTGAGGGGCACTGCTGACTTCCTCTCCCCTCTCTCTGAGCAGTGCTTCCTAAACTGCAGTGCTCTTCGGAAGAGATTTTTGCAAAAGTAACATAGAATTTTATCAAACAGGAAAATGGTAAGATCATTTGCTGTACAAAAATAAAGGTTAGTGGTGGTATTGGTTTGATAGATTCAATATGACTTACATTCATTCAGTTACTTTACTGATGTAATAACAGGTATATGCATGAAATGTTAAGTTTGAAATGAAGCCCTCAGTGAGTTGTCAAACTAGTAGAATGTTTGACCTAGATTCATTATAGCTGAGGCCTAGACTCTTGAGTAGCTGATATTCCCTGATTAAAATTCAAGGATTCTCTCTCTTTAGGGCTGAATTGCTTCTGCATATGACTTGATTTGCTGTCCCCCAAGTTCCCCTTTAAATCCCTTGTAAATTGATATATTGAAGTAGAATATGGTCGATTAGAGGAAGAAGTGGGCCTGATTTCAGAGACAGGTGGTGGTCTCTCCTGGAAGGTAAGTTTTTCGAGTTAGTTTGAGCTAAATACCCGATTATACAGGAAGCTTACATTTCCCTTTTATTGATGAATTATTTACACTCTCCTAAATACTTTGCATGTACAAATGCATACATACATACAGACACATAGATATAAATATGCGTGTGTGTATTTAACCCATATATACTCAGACAGGGAAGTTAGGATAGTATGAATATTATTAGTCTTATTACACTGAGAAGTGATCCTCGAAATATGTTGCCAACTTAAGTCACAATTTAAAAGTGTTAACGTATTCTCATAATTTGGAATTTCTATTCTCATCACTTTGTCAGCCTTATTTCATTTTAGCCTTAATAATGACTACCTTGCCATAAGGTTTTCATATATATATATATATATATATATATATATATATATATATATATATATATATATATATATATATATATATATATATATATATATATATATTTATATATATATATATATATAAATATATATATATATATATATATATATATATATATATATATATATATATATATATATATATATATATATATATATATATATATATATACATATTCATTGCAATATTAACAGTTATATAATGTTTTTATTCAACGTTGAATATTTCATTGTGGCAAGTACATTATATCCCAGTAATGGAGTTATTGGTTATGATGACAATGTGCATTCTTCACTGTTGCGCGTACATCATGGGAATTGGCGCCGGATACATTGGTATGGCGTCACCGGCGACAGAGGCAGCTTTGACGGAAGCGCCGCTTACGGAAGTGTGTCCAGGGACGAGGCCATTATAATCAGCAGTTGTTCCATATGTGTTTCCGCCGGAATAGACTTTCGCGGCAGGATCTTCAGTAAACCAGTGGAACCCGTATGTTTCCTCGTCTTGCAATTCGGTATCACCTTCCGCGATAGATCCTAATCCCATGGTCTGCTCATGCGTACCATAGATGTTCGGCTGCCCTGGAGTGTTATATGCTGCTTCGTAAGCGCCGTAAACCGGATCGTGAGTGCCGTAAACCGGATCATGAGTGCCGTAAATTACGGCTCCCTGTGCCTGCTCATGTGTGCCATAACCACCGTAGACGCTTTCCGGCATTTCAACGATGGGTCCGTTCCCCGTGTGGTTGGCACTGTCATCCGGTGCCGGAAGTGCCAACTGCGGCTGCGCCTGGTACTCGGGTCCGCCATGTCCATACATGCTGGCCCAGTATTGCTCCCAGTACGCAGTCAGCCAGGCATTCTGCAGATCCGGAACCGGGAGATTTGGTGGCGCCTCCTGGTGCCACTGTAATGCCGGCAGGGGGCGTGAGGGTTGAGCAAGGGGGGTATTGGTGCAGGTTGGTAGCGGTATGCCACGTTTCATCATCACCATCAGCTGGTTTGCCGCGTTGACCACCGGGTTATAAGTGATGGCCATTGGGATGACCGTGGGTTGAATCACCCGTACTATTTCCTGCGCAAAATATTCCTGCGCCTTATCCCACCACGGGGTGGTAGGTCCTATAAGGACCTCGAGCACAATGGAAGGGTCGACCTCCGTCAGGCGTCCAACGGCGACCTTGAAAGTAATCTTCATCTGGTACGAGATTTTCACGTGGTGTCGGCATGGGTCCCCGCTCATCACAGACGGCTCCAGGACTCTCGAAGGTCGCAGCCAGACATTCTTCTTCAGGAAGCCATTTGTCTGTGCCGGGAATGACTCGTTGATTGTGAATTCGGCTACCTTGGTTCGGTACTTTGTCCACGTGGAACCTCTAAAGATGAACTTGGAAGTTTGGTACAGTGAGCACTCCAGTCTCTTGATCTTGTAGATGGTACGATTGTCGCACGACAGTCGTATCTCTATTTCATCGCGAAACGGGACGCGGACGATCTCAGCAGCGACAATCATCTTTCGTCCGTATACCGCCTTCTGGAGTCGGGAGCAGTAATTCTTAACTTTTTTGTTGTCCGGTAGGGTGCGCTGTATGAGAATGTAGCCACGCTGCGACTTGGAAATTTCAAGACGACTCTGGTCGATAAGGACACATTGTATGTAGAAACCGATGGAAACGCCACGTTTACGGCCCTTGGGGACGTACGTCAGAGTTCCTAGAAATAATAATAATAATAATAATAATAACAATAATGATAATAATAATAATAATAATAATAATGATAATAATAATTATAATAATAATCATAATAATAAAAATATAAATAATAATTATAAAATAAATAATAATGATAATAATAATAACAATGATGATGATGATAATAACAATAATAATAATAATAATAATAATAATAATAATAATAATAATAATAATAACTATAATGATAATTATAATACTAACTACTACTACTACTACTACTACTACTACTACTACTACTACTACTACTATAACTAATATTAATAATAATGACAATAATAATGATAATAATAATAATAATAATTCAATGATAATAATAAAAGTTATACTATATGGATATATGTTGGGTCGTGCACATACTTAAAATGTGAATATGGAATAAAACTTTAGTGTACATTGCACAACAGAATTGCAAACAGGAAAGTGTCAACATAGTGCAATCTTCTGTCAAGGCTTGCTTTTCGCAATTAATGATTGTGATATTTAAAAGGAACGTTATGTGAATTGTGTTCTCTTCTTTTTATGTCCTTAAAAGCATTCAGTTGGTAGTTATTGGGTATAGAAGAACATAGGTACGTAGAAGTAAAACAATGAACTAATGATATAAGCTTTTTGAAACATTTCATGTCATCTCACAAAAAAGGTGATATATCAAAAAAAGAAAGCTTGTTAAAAAATGAGCTTGAAGATAAAAAATTGGAATTATATCATCAAATGTGTACCGAAGAATACTAAGCAAAAATAGATTTGAAGTTAGAATTTTTTTCTCAAAATTGGAATAAATTTACAATGATTTGTGAAACAGTTTTGGTTTAGTCAATAGTCTGGCCCAAACTTGGTTGATCGTTTTTCCTCTTTTTGTTACAAAAGGTTCGAGTTTGACATGCAAAGGTTGGCAAGCATCTTAGGAGCATTAAGGCATGTATGTATAAACATACTTTTTGTCTCAACTCCGCAAAATGTTGATTTTGCTCATTAGCTCCCATTATAAAATTTGCGGGAAAATTTGCCCATTGCCAACAATACGATCTCGCGTGTTTGTATTGTATGCAATTGTGATTGGACATTGCCAACGTACGAAGAGGGGAACTAGCGCAAAGTTTATGATCTATTGCACGACTGACCAAGAATAATGGCCGGACGTGTGACTTAGGTGCAGACTTTATGTATATTTGACTTCATAGATTGCCACCTTTAAAGAGTTTGCGATGACGGAAGTGTAACACCCCTTTAAGGTCTTACAATACTCCACACCGGTGACACCTATTGAGTATTGAACACAATAAAATGATTTAACACAATTTTTAGGACACCACTGCCAATTTTGAAAAGAAATTGTTACAAAAACAATTTTTTATTAGTTATGCACCATTATGATTATACTTGCTTATTCTATATAGTATCCTAAGAGACAGTTTTTATAACTCAATGTTTTGGCTAATAAAGTGATTATCATATTTATTGTATCTGATGATTTAATACATTTTAAGAAAATATGTATGATCAGTTATTTATGTATAGCACGGGGTTCTCTTGCGTATAAGAACTTTTTGCCATTCTCATGAAAATCTGCGCAAAAAGTCATAATTCACAAACTCTAAACATTTGTGTTTCGAAATAACTAACCAATTGACCTGTCATTTTCTTTATGTCTTCTTATCATGAGCATTGTTTAGATAGTTCAGACAAAATTTGGTTGAAAAACTTGATCCTTTAATTCCTTGATTTTGCCTCATAATTCCTATGTAACTGCAGAACATGATTTCTGCATGGCAGAACAATTTTTCAGTCAATAAATATACATGCACACAACACTATTTCAGGCAGTGTCAGTATCTCTGAAAGGATATATTTAGCGAAGAAAGAAACAAAATTTGGGGAATGAGATGTTTTGACATAAATTGTATTATTTTTTCAAAAGTCCGTGAAAAAAGTCGATGGCCCTATGAATCAAAATTGTTTTGAACGTCGCTTTGCTATGTTCCTTACTCATGCAAAGTTCCAGGAAAATTGAGATTTCTAAAAGTGTATTTATACTTCAAGCTATGCTACATTGATCCAATTGTAAGCGTCGCGCAGTGTCATGATGTGCTTGAGCTCCTGGGTGCAGACGAAAAGTGATGAATTTCTTAACCCTCCAAATGCTGAGGCTACTTTCGTCCAAAGCACAAGGACGCCACGATTTCTGAAGGCCATCTTAACCCTGTCATGTTGGTACTCATTAGAAACCTCTCACTGAGCACTCTCATATGAGTACCCATACGCCAGGGTTTCAGTCTTTTTTTTTTAATTGCATCATTTTGTATTGGTCAAATTAGTCAGCAGCAGTATACGGGTTATACGTGTGTATCGTACGTAGTTTCTATACTTGGGGCCCCAGATGCTTGCTGTAAAATGTTTTACCCGGTTGAACAAAACAACCTAAGTGACGGGCCGAAAATCGACCTGTCAAAGTGGAATACATGAAGGATCGCTCTATTCTTCAACCGCTAATGGTACCTTTGATAGACAGAATTATTTTCCTCTCTTTACGTTTCCTTTAGAAAATTGTGTAATAGGTGCACTCGCAACTGACTGGTAAAAGCAAGATCGTCTCAATGCGAATTTCCGTGATAATACTCCTAAAACCTTTATGGGCTTGGGCATTGTGTTACAAATTCACCACATATACAGGTTCAGTCAATTGTCTAACCGGTTAATGTTCATAGCAGTCGAAACAGCCTGACAACTTGATGAACTCTTAAGCAATTCCGAAAGAATGGAAACAGGCATTACGAGAGCCTACAGTGCCGACATTTAATTCCTGCACTAAAAGTGCGGGCGCCCCAGGCATAATAAACGACCGCACGCCAGATTGCCACCCAGTTTCCTGGGCATGGATGCATGGATGACCTCACAACTGAACGTAGCTTTGATTCACAAGCTGCGTGGGTCATCAATATGTTTGGCTTAATTTTTTGACATATTATTCATGGGTGTTTGTACAAGCAGGCACTAACAGACGTCCGGTCGCCTGGTGCGGGAATTAAATGTCTGTACTGTACTTATGATTATAACTTAAATATCCCACCCAATTTAAATGTCATAAAGCGTTGCAAAAAGGTTCTAACGAAATAAGAAACATATTTGTCAGAGAGTCGTAAAAACGTACTACCTACCGGGCAAACAAACTGGGAAGCAGAACTGAATGTAATGGGTAATCTAGCGAGGAATGCACTGTTAGTATACGATACCGAAAAATATTTCATTAATGCTAGAAGTACTTATTTCCGGAATTCAAAGCCAGGCAGTGGTGAGAGACAGCTAGCAGTCAGTGGCGACGCCTTAGACCACACGGCCATCAGGACAGGCCCCGTTCTACAGTTATCTCAAATTACCAAGTAATCTCGAAGAAAATATTATGTGAAAGAGCCAGGCATTATTTAGAACATTCTTTTGGTAGGAGAAATAGGTTAGCTCCGAGCATTGTGGCAGACCTTTTGCAAAGCGATGTTTTTCTTCGGAGTAAAATGATTGAGAGAGAGAGAGAGAGAGGATGACGATAATAATTACCGTCTCTGATTTACTAGACGATGTCTTAGCAGGCCCTGACAGTGAAAAATCCTCTGGACTAGACAATAGTAGTCCTGTACCTATAGGCATTATAAAAGAACTAATGCAAAAACTAGAAGGTAACATCAATACCAGAAAGTAGATGAGGTTAAGAACGAAGTGGTCCAGGTAAAATCTCACCTTGACAAGTTTAGTGACAAATTTGAAAATGTGCACGAAAGAATTAGCAACATAGAAGATCAGATGGAAGATCTCACTCAGCTAGAGTCCTACCTCACCTCCTTTAAGGACCAATGGGATACTTCCCTATCACGACGCTAAGAAGATCTGTACAAGAATGCGTACAAGCTGAAAGATAGTGGGATCTATATGCAAAACGATTTAGCCCCTTGTCTAATAAGAAAGAGGAAAGACCTACAGAAAGAGGCAAATAATCTTCAGAAAGATCCGCACAACTTTCAAACAAACATGAGGGACTCTCCCTTTGATGTGTGGTTGATAGTCAAAAAGCCCAATGAGAAAAACTGGGAAAGATGGAAGGGACTATCTCAAAAGAAATAGTGGAGCAAAGTAATAGGAGGATAGACTTTCCATAATGGAAATCCCCCGAAATATGAACCTGTATGACAGGGCCATTGAGAGGGCAGTTGCCCTCCCAGTCGCTTTTAATATGTCTTTACTAATATTTTATCCTGTTCAAGTTAATATGTTGTCACTTCAAGAAAGTTTTGTCCCATTCAGACTGTACACCCAAATAGGACTGGTAAAATACCCACTACTAAATCATGGTTGATAATCTTCAAATATTATCCTTAAATTGCAGAGGACTTGGTAATAAACAGAAACGACTGGACATATTTAAAAAGTTAAAAGATGACAGGATTGATATTGCCCTCTTACAGGATACCCATTGGGATTCTGAATTACTGACTCAGGTTAAGGAAGAATGGGACTTCACTTTAATAAGCACCTCCTTTTGCACAAGGTCTCGAGGAACAGCCATCTTATTCAGAAACTCCTTTGAATTTAATTTAGGGATGAATTTCAAAGACACTAATGGAAACTACTGCTTCACAGAGATACACTTGCCAAATAACTTCTCTTTCATAATTGGGAGCATTTATGCACCCAACCAAGATAACCCTGAATTTATCCAAATCTTATCGGATACCCTTGACAGATTTGAAAACCCCAACATCATCTTGGGGGGGCGATTGGAATTCTACCAGGAATTTCACTTTAGATAATGTCAATTATATTAGCTTAAATCATCCTAAAACTACCAAAGCTATCGACTCCCTCTGTGAAACACATACTTTATCAGATGGCTGGCGAGTTAACAATCCTACTAAGAAGCAATATACTTGGCTGCAGGGCATCACCAACAAACAGGCCCGCTTAGACTTCTTCCTCTGCAGTGACGCTATCCTCTCCATCGCAACTAAATTTAAGATCAATACTAAATATAGATCCGACCACGCCCCTATCACTTTTAACTTAATAACTACTTCAGAAAATAGAGGTAAGGGCACCTGGAAGATGAACAACACTTTACTCCAGGATGAACAATTTATAACACTTATCAAAAACTCTATAAATGACATTAAAAGAACTTATGCCTCTCCTCGCTACTCCGCAGAACATATCAATTCTTCGAATAGAAATCTGGAATTTACTATCCCCTTTGCATTATTCTGGGAAACTTTATTAGTAACTTTACGTGGTATCATTATTAACTACTCAAGTCACAAAAAAAGAACAGCCAATAGGGATAGAAAATCGCTGGAGAGGAGAATTGGAATGTTAGATGAGAGAGTGTCATCTGGTTTTGCTAATATAACTGACGTGGAAAACCTGATTGAACTAACTCATAATAAATAGGAAAAACGATCTATTTGGCGCCTTAATAAGATCTAGGGCCGAATCAACTGAATTCGGTGAGAAACCAAGTAAATATTTCTTAAATCTAGAAAAAAAGAACAGGATATAAACAAAAATATCTCCCAACTAAAAACAAGTGAAACCACAACCCTGACAAAACAAGCTGACATATTGAAAGCCCTACACGACTTCTACAAAACTCTCTATAGTGAACAGCCCCATACTACCAACCCTCAACCTGATCCTATCTTACACCCCAAAAAACTCAATGGGTTAGACAAAGCTTCACTAGAACTCCCCTTGACAAAGCATGAACTTGACGAAGCCTTATTCCAAATGAAAAACAATAAATCCCCCTGGGCTTGATGGGTACAGTCCCGAGTTTTTCAAGAAATTCTGGCCCCAGTTAGGTTGGTTTTTTCTAGACTATACAAATGAATGTTTCGAAGATGGTGAGTTCTCTCAATCGCTAACACAAGGCCTTATTACATGTATCCCTAAGGTAGGGAAAGCAAGGGACCTTATAAAAAACTGGAGGCCCATATCCCTTCTCAATACCTGCTATAAATTAATATCCCTCTGCATAACTAACCGCCTAAGGAAAGTTCTTACACGCATTATCAGCAGTGAACAGAAAGGTTTTTTAGAGGGTCGTGCAATCTCTGACTGCACACGATTAATGTTTGACATTATTCATTCTTGTCAAGAATATAACATAGACGGTCTTATTCTTTTAGTAGATTTTGAGAAGTCCTCCGATAGTCTCTCTTGGGAGTATATAAAAAATTCACTCAAAGAACTTAACTTTGGTGAAAATTTTATTAAATGGATATCAATTTTCCAAAAATCTTCAAAATTCAAGAATAATACTGAATGGCCATCTTTAAGAACCATTTACTCTCAAGCGAGGCTGACGACAAGGAGATCCAATCTCTCCATATCTTTTTATCATTTGCTCGGAGTTTTTAACGTTAGCATTTAGAGAAAGCATGGAGGTAAATGGTATAACAGTACATAACCGAGAACACCGCCTAAGTCAATATGCAGATGATACTTCGGTATTCTTAAGTGCATCAGAACGTAACTTGAAAGTAGCATTAAAAATCCTCCATTGGTTCCACCAAAAATCGGGTCTTAAGATAAATATTAACAAACAAAAGTTATCCAAATTGGGCCTATCCGGGAAACAGACCGTCGTTTCTGTCGAGAGAATGATCTCGAATGGGTACATGTCTTTGTAGCACTTGGTATTGAATATAATGTCTTGGACTTACAAGGAATCACTGAGCTTAACATTAACAATAAGATAAAGTCCATGAATAAATTAATGCACGTCTGGATCAGTAGAAATATTTCCCCTATTGGTAGAGTTACTATCTTTAAAAGCCTCATCCTCTCAAAAATTATACATGTATTGCAAACTCTACCCTCTCCGAAAAACTGAATATTTTAACAATATAGAACAAATGGCCATTAACTTTATCTGGAAAAACAAACGTCACCAAGTAAATAGAAAAAATTCTAAGTTATCCTTTTCAAAATGGCGGCCTAGACATGATAAACATACATGAATTTGACAAAAGTCTAAAAATTTCATGGGTCTATAAAACTCTCTGTGCTGATCCAGACTGGCTAGATTTTGCAAAATATGAAAAAATCGATAGACTACCCTGGACTGGGGAAACATATCATTCAATTTTATTGGAAAACGCAAAAAATCCATTCTGGGTTGACGTCATATCTTCTTACAAAAAGTGGTACTCTATAGCCAAGCCCACTTTAGTAACTAATATCCAATTTGAACCCCTATGGGGCAACCCAGCTATTCCCATTCCATTCAACAAAATTCTATTCGATAACAACTTCCTGTTCTTAACTGATCTGTATGATGAGCTAAATGAGCCTCTCGCCAAAGCACAAATGGAAAGAAGGACAGGTAGACCTTCAATGTTTACAGTATATTTCGCTATATGGAAAGCCATACCCACGCCCTGGAAAAAACATCTCAGAACACTAGCCAGACTGAATGATTTAATAGAACCACCCGTATTAACATACCTAAGAATGGGCAAAAATGGTACCTCCCATATAAGGAAAATCTGGAAACATCAAAATTTGGCTAACATACCAATTGGTCAACAAAAATGGATAACCGATCTTAACTTGACTGAGAATGAAGACTGGAAGTATCTATATAACCTTGCTAAGAATTGTAAACTTAACGCTTCTACAATATTTTTTCAATACCAAATGTTACATCGTACTATTATGACTAACAGAAAACTTTGCCAATTTAATCTAAGACCCAATGAACTTTGTGATGATTGCCAAGTCCCTGAAGATATCTCACATCTATTCCTTGATTGTCCAGAAGCCAATATCATATGGACTAGAGTACAAACCTGGTTAACTAATAGTACCAATATGAATATCAACTTCAATAAGAAGGCTATCTTGCTGGGTGACAAAAACATTGAGACTGTCATAAACACCATAATACTAATAACTAAACATGAGATCTATAAGAAAAAATGGAAAGCAAGATTCCTTAACTTGAACTATCTCAAAAACTCATTTAAGAATCAGATGAACATTGAAATATATATTGGTACTATTAATAACAGGCTTCCTAAGGTTCTAGGAAAATGGTCATCCTTGTATAATGTGCTCAGAAACTAAAGCAATCACTGTATATAGTGTATATATTACCAAAATTGTTATATTTATCTACAATTGTCCTATGTATACTGATTTTTATATGTCTATGGTGCAATAAAAGTTATAAAAAAATAATAATTAGAGGGTTAAAGAGAGATAGAGAGTGAGGAATATAGAGAGGAGATGAAGATAGAGAGAGAGAGAGAGAAGTTAGAAAGAATATATATATATATATATATATATATATATATATATATAGAGAGAGAGAGAGAGAGAGAGAGAGAGAGAGAGAGAGAGAGAGAGAATCAGGCAAGAGAGAGAGAGAGATGAGGGGGGAGAGAGATGAGGGGGGAGAGAGATGAGAGAGAGAGAGAGAGAGAGAGAGAGAGAGAGAGAGAGAGGTGAGAGAGAGAGAGAGAGAATCAAGAGAGAGAGAGAGAGAGTCAAGCAAGCGAGAGAGCGAGAGATAGAGTCAACCAAGAGAGCGAGAGAGAGAGAGAGTCAAGCAAGAGAGAGAGTCAAGCAAGAGAGAGAGAGAGTCAAGCAAGAGAGAGAGAGAGAGAGAGGGGGTGGAGAGAGAGCGCGAGAGAGAGAGAGAGTCAAGCAAGAGAGAGAGAGAGAGAAGGGGGGGGTATGTGTTTATTACCTGGAGCATCCTTAGGCAGCTTAAGAGTAAAAGGTATTCTCTTTGGCTCGTAGAAGGTCTGCATGTTTTCATCAATAGAGGACATCAGAAGCTCCCTCTCAGCTATCCTCTGGGGAGAGGCGTCTGGTCTCTGCCCCTTCTCATATCTCCAGCCAACGTACTCCATGTAAAGCTGAACTTCAATCATTCCTGAAAATAGACAAAGAATTTGCTAGAATACTATATAATCACTATTTCATGTATATGACCCCTTGACGTAGCTAAACAAACAAAATCAAGCACAAGGTGTGCACTCAGTCTTCAGAGTTTTAAATGGATATCAAATCGGTAGGCAAGTGGTAAATACATAGCATTCAAATGAAGGAAATGCATGCATGCATATACGATTTGGTTTCTTAAGAAACTGCTGCTTATATCTTGTCTTCAGTTTCTTATAGAGAATATAGCATACTAATAATCTATGAACACATGGGTGACATTCTCCCAACACATGAAAACATACACACATACATACATACATACATACATACATACACACATACATACGATGGTACAAACATGCATGCATACATGCTCACATACCTACATACATACATACATACATACGTTGGTACATACATACAAACAAGCATGCACGGTTGCACGCATGCATACATGCTAACATACATACATACATACACAGCGGTGGTTTAAAGAACTTGTTTTGTTTATTTCGCAAATTTCCCCAGCACCTTCGGAAGTGTGACCTTAAGAGGCCTTAGTTTGATGTTTATTACAGGAGACATGGGCCATGCATCAGCAGCCTTGTTCACAGCCATTAACCATGCAGTCCATAGTCACAGCGTGTCAGGGGTAGATAAAGCCCCAGTCACCCCCAAGTCCTACTGTCGTAAACACGACCAAACTCTATAAAGCGATCGTGTTAGGTCGAATGGAGATCGCCTAGTACATCGGCATGGTCGTAGTTGAGTCTTTCTGTCTCTTGCCAACTCGTGCCCAGCTCAGTGAAGTCCACGACCCTTTGGAAAATTTTAAAATAGTCGTACTCACTTACCACGACCTGAGAGGTCGTATACCAACTTATTACTGTCGTATAAACAGCTTAATATGCTGATAGCCGATATGGATGAGATAACTATTAGTTCATAATACGCGACACTAGGCCTTAAAAGGACCTTAGCATGATTGCTATTGAATATGGAAATTTAATCAAATGACCAGAAACTACAGCCGTGACACTCAAGAGAGCGATATTGATGGACGCACACGGTCATGGCTGCGCGCGAGGAAAACGACCAAAACGATGCCTTCAAAGACCCAGAAAGCACAAAAAGTAGAAAGTCCGTCCAAACACCTCTCCGAGACCTCTTTCAGCCAAAATCATGTGTCAATGTATACACCATTTATTGTGATCACAATAAATGGTACTCTACTATTTTCGTTTGTAAATTAGCCAATGCATTATAGATGGATTACATATATATATATATATATATATATATATATATATATATATATATATATATATATATATATATATATATATATATATCTTCCCCACAATGCAATGGCTGATGTACACAACAATATTTCAACATTTTACATGATACTAATACTAGTATATATCGAACCATGTCATCTTGCCAGACCGCATTCCCCACTGTTGCACTTTCGACGTAGAGCATACCTGTAGTATTCTTCTAATAGCCTATGATGGCCTGCATATATATATATATATATATATATATATATATATATATATATATATATATATATATATATATATATATATATATATATATATATATATATATATATATATATATATATATATATATATATTTATGTATATATATATATATATATATATATATATATATATATATATATATATATACATATATATATATACATATATATATATATACATATATATATATATACATATATATATATATATACATATATATATATATACATAATATATATATACATACATATATATATATATATATATATATATATATATATATATATATATATATATATATATATATATATATATATATATATATATATATATATATATATATATATATATATATATAGATAAATACTTGACGGGATATATAGGTCTTAATGGACCATATTCATGTCGGTTACATGTCATCAATCAGTCGTGGTAAGTCTTATGCATGTCTTAATGTAACAGTTCTCAACATAAAAATGTGCATACAATCGTGTTCAGTACAAGTATTTTTGTCTTATGCGCAAAATCTATTATGTCTTATTTGTACAACTATGCACTGGTAGACGCCTGGGTTACTGATGCAGGAATTAAGTGTCCGCACTGAACTGGGGAGAAATGTTTCAGGATACTTTCTAGTACCGGAACAAGTACAGAATACTGGTCCCCAAGATTTTCGTCCTATAAAGGGCTTCACGCGCCTACGGCGCGTGAATGCACCGCAGGTGCATTCTCACGCGCCTACGGCGCGTGTACTATTGTTATACAATGCAATGACACCAAAGTAAACAGGGTATGTACTGTCATTCTGTGGGGGGAGACCCCCCACACCCCCCTCCTTTTTTTAATTTATCGAAAATTTCTTATTCATATTATACTGTATATATTTTCTCTTATTGTAATATTGCCTTATCTTCTAATCTAAACTGACGCGTCATCAATTGTTGTTGTGTATGACGTCATCACTTTCTGGGGACCAGTATTCTGGACTCTAGCCCTAGTACCTGTGCTACCTTAACCCATTTTAACTCAATGCAGCCAAAGCAACCAACACTAATGCTGAAGGTCCACAGGCAAAGACATCGTTGGGAATATATTTGAAGGGGAAATGCTCATCATAACACTACCAACAACTCTCCTTCAAACATTTTGTAATAAAATTCCTAAGTCAAACTTCATTGTCAAAAGTAAAGTAGTAAAGTAGATCCAGACGACAATTTCCTGCGGAATGCACAAGAATGCAAAACACTATGAAAATCATCCGAACCATGTCATGTGGGTATTCATATGAAAGCCCTTGCTGAGTACTATTTAGATGGGAACCCATGTACCAGGATGTCAGTCATTTCCCAGTTGTTTGTCATCATATCATGTTGACTAAGTTAGCCGCCACCAGCATAAGGGTTAAGCATGAATGTGCTGAGGTTAAGAAATTAAGTAAGAAAGGAATTTTTATACGACTCTTTCAACCGCTTCTAAGGTCATATATCGCAACGAAATAGACACCTGGAACTGTGAAAAAAAATTCCCTTGTTTTCACGAATAGTTCAAATGGGTCTTTCAGTCGCAGAAGCACCACACGCAGCCCACCGAAACGTGGCACATCTATATAGGGACAAAGTAGCTCAGTTGGTTAGGCGTCGGACTAGTAATCAGAGGGTCGCTGGTTCAATTCCCGATCGGGGCACTTTGGTCTGTCCTTGGGCAAGACAGTTTATTCCATATTGCTCCAGTCTACCCAGCTGTAAAATGGGTACCTAGCATAAATAAGGCAGTGCTTAGAGCGTGTGTGCTATATGCTGCCAGTTGCTCTGGAATATCCCCCGGGGCATTGAAATGGTTTCCGTGTGTACAGGCCTGCTAGGGGAGGAAGGTTGTGTGAGCGCTTCGGTGGAAACAAGACTATAAACCGAATACCTTTTACCTTTACCTTTATAGCGACCAGACAACCCCACTATTGGGAATCGAGCGGAGACTCGACCCTGCGACCTCACGCTTGAGAGCCAGGCATCGTAACCACTAAACAACTGCGAATCCTCTACATACTATAGATATGCTGTGTGCTCGGCATACTCCGGTTTCTTACATCATAATCTACTAGTATTGACACCCTTAATATGACAGAAAACACTGCTCTTTCAGTTGGACGTTCTCAAGCAAGTGTTTCTACACTTCATGCGTAAATATGTTTATTGTATGACCTAACAATATTTCTTGTTCTATTAACTACAAGTTATCTTCTGTTGTATATGTAATATTATTTTGTAGCATGAAAGCTACATTCAATAAACTCTCTATATTACAGACTTCACAGACCCCCCCTCCCCCCGTTAAAAAATGAATATGACAGAAAGCGGGCGAGGAATGCAGGTCCCCAAATAGGCGGATCCACCCGGTGTCAGGGCGCCTCGTTTTGAAATCTTCATTCAACCCAACTAACTTTCCGTCATGCCCAAGGCTCGGGTGTTTGTTAAAGTTTAGCATAACTGAAGCAGTAGCAGAAAAGGACAAAAATACAAAAAGAACATAAGATAGAAGCGGTTCTACGTAACTGTCATAAGAAAAAACATACAAGCAGTCAGGCCAATTTAGGGTAATCACGTGGCCACGGCTGAGTTCATACAAAAAGAGCTAAACGACTGGTTTGACCTAAAAACGACCCAGTGGAAATGACTGATAATAAAGGGTTTCATCTTTCAGGAGCATGCAGTTTCTGCCGCTTCTATTTGAGGCAGATCTTAAAGTGTATACCGTACTCTTCACTCAGAGTCAGAGTTATCAACGTAAGAAAGAACCGTATTTCGTTTTAGGAAGTGCCAACGTCAGGATAAACTTATAATCTGGAATTGTGCTTGAAATTTAGTTGGAAAATGTTACAATGTTTTTTACTTTCACCACTATGAACTGAATTCTGCAGGATACTACAAAATAAGAGAAATTCATTAAGAAATACACAGTTTATAATAACACATCTCTGTCATTGATTAGTTCGTTAATTTCACATCACACACACAAACATACAGTGTCGACATTTAATTCCTGCACTAAATGCGTGGGTGGCCCGGGCATAATACATGACCGCACGCCCGATTGCCACTCAGTTTCCTAGGCACGGATGCATGTGTGAGCGTAGGTTTGCTTTGCAAGCTGCGTTGGTCATTAGTTTGCTTGGCTTTTTTCTTACATGTTATCCATGGATGTGTGTTAACAACCAGGCACAGGCAGACGTCCGATCGATTGACGCAGAAGTTAAATGTCTGCACTGTACTTGTACATACATACATGTATGTACATGGTAAACCCTTCATAAGTTCCTTTCTTTGGTTACAGAGGATGAAGGTGCATTTTTTTCTACATCGCTTTAAGGCTGTGATGCTGGTGACACTCTCAAAAATATGACAACTCCTAGTTTAGTACTCCTGTCCCCTTTCTAACAATAGTTATCTAATCCCTGAGGTATTGGTGTTTCAAATATAAGTTTTCTTTAACTTACCTGCTTGAGCTGACCTCAATTTTAAATTTTACAGTGTTTTACCTCAAATGAGGTTTTCTTGATCAATAAAAGTTCATTTGATTTATAAATACCATACATGTCTGCTAAATATACTAGGCTAGGGCAACTGAAAGGTAAATTTGGAGTTTCTGCAAGAGAATACCTTACAGCACGAGATTTTGGTGGAAATGTGCTAGACTAGGAGTTGTCTTATTTTGAGTGTGTCACCAGCATCACAGCCTTAAACAGCTCGTTACTAGTCAGTTGGTGATGGAGGAAATCGGACGACCCGTTGAAAACCAGCCCCTAACCCCAATTCACTGTCAATTTCTTCACATGCCCCGGTCAGGAATCGACTCTGTAGAGTGGTGAGACACAATAGGCAGTCAGTGGCAACGCCTTAGACCACTCGGCCATCAGGGCACACCCGGGAACTCGCGAAGGCTTGAGATTGCAACCTCCTTAAGCTTGAAAGCCAGGTCACAGGGGATGGGGTCATGGATACTATAATTCACTGTTTTTAGGACACATGTTAAATTCTTACTCTTCTCAAATCATTCTTTTGCTCTTCATGCTGACTGCACAAACCACCTAACAGCACGACCTTGTCACAAAGGCAAGAAGTTATACATGGCGTCTTGGCTTAAACCTATCTACATCTGGAGCATCGGAGTATCAAGACCCCTCCGTAAACTATCAAAAGTGGATTAACATGAAAGTAAGCAACTGGAGTCGATTTTTCCTCCAGTGTGTGGCCGGGAGGATCTATAAATAGAACCACTGTTAGCGCTACTGAGGCTGCTTATCATATGTTTTTCTCATTAATGGTGCCGGGACTACATCGCACCCCATACTCGATGCTGATAAGACAAGTGGCTAATGTCGTTAAAAGACAATAAAAGTCCAGCTGGGGTGTTCTATATTTATCCTTTAAAGGGGAACTAAAGGCTCACATACATATTAGCTTATATGAAAGTAATACACTTCAAGAATAGGATGCTGTCCTCCTTTTCCTCTTAGTGATCCTATAAGGGGAGAATTCTGTGTATTGCCAGCAGCCTCAGCCAGCCCCTAGCAGCCCCTGGTAGCAGCCATGTTTTTCGACTGCTATCAGCTGTGACTCAAATGGGTGGCAGCCCACTTCATGTCCCCTAGCTCTGAGCAGTGTATCATAGACTGCAGTGCTCTACACACCAACTCTCTTCGAAAGTTGCATAACAACTTGTATGAGTATCAAACAGGTAAATGGTAAAATCATGAGCAGCAATTGGCTGTACAAAAAGACAGGGTGGTAGAGTTATTTTTCATATATTTCCTGTTGGTAAATTCAGACAGTGGCTAGCAGTCACTGAAACTTGTTAATCCACCTGTCTTGAAGTATGCAGTTCTATGTTCAGACCACTTCCCTGATGCGTATTATGTAAGGAATCACAAACTACAGTTAGGATTAAAAGGGGACTTGGGGGACAGCAAATCATAAGGTTATTTGAAAATTCATGAACATAGGTCAACATCTGTCATATGCAAATAAATTGGATACCTGTGTATGAAGGAAGGGTTGAATAAAAACAATACTAGTATGTACATCACCAATCATCCAGATTTTCAGTATTTGATTTTACTTGAAGCTAGCTGTTCTACAAAGACTGTTTTCTTTCATGTAACCTACACAAATACTAAAGGAAATGATTGATGTTCCAAGTACTGATAGCTATTTCCTGCGTTGACTAACTTCTGTGTCCTGGGATCTAGATGTGTAATGCCACAAGGTTATAATTAACCCTTTGTGTATCCTTTTCCTTTAAGGAGTTGTTACTTCCTTTTGTTGTTGCCAAAGGGACCTAGATATTAAACAAAACCCAAGTTGTAAGACAACCAACACAAT
>OZ012697.1:7730811-7795781 GCA_963942565.1 Maea johnstoni
GCCAGTAACTTTAGAGTTACACACTGGCTTTCCATAAGTACTCTGATTTTCTCCACTGTTGACATCTGGCTAATAACATTTTAGGCTTTTGATAGTAAAAATAAAGTCTGAACCTTTAAGTACCTATCTGAAAGAGCTTGTTGAAATGGATCCCAATTTGACACTGTGACACATATTTGGGGATAATTTTTATTAAAATCTCTCTCTCTCTCTCTCTCTCTCTCTCTCTCTCTCTCTCTCTCTCTCTCTCTCTCTCTCTCGCTCTCTCTCTCTCGCTCTCTCTCTCTCTCTCTCTCTCTCTCTCTCTCTCTCTCTCTCTCTCTCTCTCTCTCTCCTCTCTCTCTCTCCTCTCTCTCTCTCTCTCTCTCTCTCTCTCTCTCTCTCTCTCTCTCAACTTACTGGATGGGCAGGTCAGACACTAGTGTCAGTTCAGTACTACTGAATTGAAAGTTATCATCAATTTATAATAATTGTTAAATTATCATTATTATAATTATAATTGTTATTATCATCATCATTATTATCATTTTTATTATTATTATTATTATCATTATTATTATTATTATTATCATTTTTATTATCATTGTCATCATCATCATCATCATGACATATCTTGTATGTTCAGATTTTTTCCCGAATAACCGGTTTATTTTCTTTCAGGACGTTCAAGAGGGAGTGTCCTGTTTACATACTAATTTCCGCTCAGCGAGACAAAATGAATCTGATTGTAAAAGAACTGTCAGTTGAGCACAATCATGAGCTGTCAAAGGACCTATTCCAAACATATACTAAGGTATAACTTATTTCCTTCTAGCCCTAGTAGGGTAAAATACTGGTAAAATAGTAATGCAAGTAGTGAATTACAATATGTAAATCAGTCTGTATCATATGTTTTGTAAGGTACTAACATACTACAGGTGAACTAGGATATGACGGACCACTGTATGACGGATTTTTGCAAATGACGAACGATATGCTTGGTCCCAGTCGGATGCATATCAAGTATTCGTCATATGACGGACCAATTTTCCTGGTCCCATTGAGTCTGTCATATCCGAGTTCACCTGTAATTCTTAAATATTATTGTGGCAACAGTTATTCTCTCCAGACTATTCTATATTCTTAGGTAATGCTTAGGTAAATTATTTTGAGATGCCATAATTTTCTGTGTGTGGGGACGAATGACTGTTTTTTTTATTTTTTTATTTTCTTTTATGGGAAATTTATCTTGTCTGGTCCTGGAGCAGGGTCTTCGCTAGGATTGAGAAACTGGGTGTCCAAAATTGTTTATCCTAAAATTTTGGGCATCCTATTTTTCAAGGGAGATCAAAATCTACTTAGATTAAAAAAAAGGCACAAAATTTACCTAAGTAAGGCATAATATTCTTAAACAATATCATGGACTTTATCTTGGTGTGAAATAAATTCAGTTTTTTGAATAAAAATGAAATTTTACTAAATTACTCTCAAAATCTTTGGGTGTTCTGGGGGTGATTTTTGAGGGTTTGGGTGTCTAAATTATGACCAGACACCCTGCTGGCTAAGACTTTGTTCTGGGGATATTAAGGTTTTTTTCCTTCTTCTTTTTCTTCTTCCGTGAAACCTCCAAACTTCATAGAAGACTCAGGTGGGGATGAGTGCCTATTAGTAAGAAAAATAGAAGAATATGAAACATCGCTAAAAATTATTTTTGTTTGAAATCTTTTTTTTCTTTCAGGCAAGAAAAGTACCTCGCACAAGTGAAGAGCAATCCTCAGCATTGAATGACATCCCTGTTATTTCTGATACCAAGGCGGGAATCGACGATTGCTCCGGAATATCGACAGCGGATAGTGATAGAACCGACCCAGAACAACATACGAGTAATGACTCAAGCGATGAGGAAAAGCTTCAGGCAGTCCTGCAAGATTACCTCAAAGAGGATGAAAACTGTTCGATACTCACGACTCACAATGAGTACAACGAGCTGCAGTTGATTTACATACAGACAAGTAGGATGAAAAGGGTTGTGGAGAACTTTCCTGAAGTCTTAATGCTGGATTTCGTGCCTAAGGTGACCAAAACCAAGATGGTGCTAGCGACCATCATGGCCCAGGAGAAGGAGTCCGGTGACGGACATGTTTGTGCTCACGCGTTTCTCGCAAAGAAAAGGCTGGAAATTCTGCGTGTGTTCCTCTCCAGGTTTCAGCTGCTTAACCCAAGTACTACGTCAACCAAAGTGTTCTTCATTCACCATGAACTGAACGAAATCCACCTGGTCAAAGAAATATGGCCTAAGATTGATCTGGTTCTTTGTCGTTTTCATGTACTTGAGACATTGAGGTTTAAATCGCGCTCTTATGATATGAGTACGATGGACAGGGCGAATTTAAGTGAAATCTTCCAAGAAATGGTTCACTCCCATTCAGAGGAGTATTACTTAGAGTCCTATAGGCTCCTCAAGTCCACGTGTCCACAGGAGTTCTTGGAGTACTACAACCAGAACTGGCATGGTATCAGGAACCTGTGGGTGGAGAGTTCATTACCAATAGCCAATCACATTCTCGAGAGGTCCATGAAACCTCTCGAAGACTACCACCAAAATGTGAAGGATTTCTTGAAACCGGGATTGTCTGTTGGAGTGAGTGTTCAAAAGCTACTTCATTATGGAGAAGATCAACTTCACTCGAACATGTTCGGATCAATTGTCAAGAGCGAATTAAGTCACGTTAGGCGTCCTTTCAATATGGCAGCATTCAATGATCTGTGTGAAACAGCAACACTTTGTGCAGCAAATCTGATGTTTTCTGAGGTGACGGAACTCTCCGATATGAACGTTCTCTCGTCAGAGTTTATCGGGAATCTGGTAAGGGTTCAGGTAGGGGAGATTCTGAACACGGTCAATGTTTCCCTTACCCGTCCCTCCTGTACCTGCTGGTTTTCCGATGGTACCCAGTTGCCATGTCGACACATCTTCTACGTTTTGAACGAGATGCAGTCGCCATTTTTACCGAATCTCATTCCACCTCAGTGGGCGAAACAGCCAATCGGGTTGCTTCCTTTCTCGAGCCTGGTGCCTCAGTTAAACGGAGTGACAATGGAAATGGAAAGGAGCGAGAAATTTAGAAATATGCAAAGAATGTTCGAGGAGATGTCTACCATGTGTTCCGATATCCCTGATGTAGATTTCGAGCGTAGATATGCACTCATTTTCTCTATATATCAGGCATGGCAGAAAGGGAAAAACATCTGCCTCGTCAAAGAAGAACCTGACTCATAATATGCACTGGAATGATAACCAAGGGACATGGGTTTGACTTGCCCAGGGCAGTGTGCAACATAACCACTTGCCCCGTTGCAAGTTGCAAGTAAATTCGGCAAAAAATGGCAATGGGGCAATGTTTTGGGCAAAGTCCAATCTCACCTTTGTTTAACACAGTGGCCGGGAAAGTGAAAGTGCCAGCGAGGCAAGTCAACTTTAGGGGCAGCCTCCGAAAAGAATGTTTTGCAACCTATGTTGCACCCTGCAGGGGCATATGCCCCTAGATTTTACTGTTGGCCCCTAGATTTTTCAGCCTAGGAGTCTAAAATAGTATTTGTAATAACCAGAAATCTTGTTTTTGACTACTTATTTTTATCGAAAGATCTTTTCGGACCAATAACCTGAAATGTAAGTGTCTGACCCTGAATGAAATATGGCTCCTACTTCTTGCAGTAGACCTCAATGCTAACTCAAAATGTTACTGGCCCCGTAGGACCAGTAACATCTAGGATCTACTGCTCCTGCAAAATTTCTACCGGTCCTACAAATTTTTCCTTAACATAACCAGAGAAAACATATATTAATTTATTTTATCTTCATTTATTTCAAAAACATTTGGGGACATTCTTGAGGGGAAACTTATTAACAAGAAGTTCCCCAAACTTAGAACCAGTTTAGGTCTTCTGACCTGAAGTTGTTTTGGGGATTTTTTACTGGCCTGTGGCCAGCAGTTCAATGTCAGCATCAAGCCCTGTAGGGTTTCCCATTTAGAATATCATCTGAATTCTGAGACACTGGTGTAGACTGACTTAGCCAGCAGGGTGTCTGGGTGTCATTTGGACACCCAAACCCTCAAAAATCATCCTTCACGCAACCACAATTTTTTGTGAGTAATTTTTTAAAATGTCAATTTCAAGCGTATACTATTGTGTTTCCTTTTCACCTTTAATAATATAATTACCATGACATTGTACAATGATATTATGCCTTTTATTAGGAAAATACATGTTTGTGGTTGTAATCCTAGTATATTGTGGTCACCATTGCAAAAAGTAGGATGCCCCAAAATTTCTGAATTGCCAATTTTGGGCACCTAGTTTCTAAATCCTGGTTAAGACCCTGCTGGTGTAGATATTTGGTGATGGCAGCACTTAAAAGTCAAAGGGATACTTTTTACATTCTTAGCTGAAACTGTCTTGGTAAATACCTATTTTTCTCAGTGATGATAAAACTTGCTGATAATGTATATTTCCAAGTGTTCTATAATAAAGGAATTTATTGAAAAACTGAATAAGTTATCTTTTATTTTAGTCAATCACTCTCATTTGTATTGCATTCTTTTATCTAACAATTGTGAAATCCTATTATCATCTTTTAGAAATATGAACAATAGATATGTCATTTGAGGTAACATAACCTAGGGAACCATGCACACATATTGCAGGCTGCCAGGATGCCTTTCGAAGATTGTAAATATGCAATGCTCACAGAAAATGATACAAAGACAGACACTCATTATAAAGGTTTTTATTGAATGTCAATATTGAGTTACATGTATCATTCTATTCAAATCGCTACCTGAAAGATGCAGTAAAGATGACAAAATGGTGACTCCTCCAAATTTATTGGTCTTTCGTTTATTTGTTGTCTTTTATCATGTTTGAATACATAATAATCACAAAATAACTACCTCTTGAAATTATTTAATCTTTCATTTATTTTTATTGATATGATATCGTTCAAATTTGTCATTTTTTGTCCATTTTGCTTTATAGATTCATCAAGGTTTTTTGTCATTTATGTGGATATGATCCTTATATCTAGGCTTTGAAGAAAGAACTGTCCATCCATTATTTTAAAGGATGAGGGTTTTTCAAAAAGAACTGTCCACCCCATTCAACACAAGCAAATAATTATTTTATCCCTTATAGCTAATTTAAGCTAACAATGACCGATAGTACAAGTTCAGGAGTATAGTCCATTCACTCTGCACAAAAGATTGATATACCCTACAGGTGGACGTGTGACCTCTACATGACCACTTGTAAAGTAGACAGGTGGGTTCTGCCAGTCGCCCAGTAAGTTTTCTGGGTCACAGAGTAGGGAGGCTTGCCAGGGGTATCATATCTTAAGTACCACAATCTCTACATCTTATTTTAGACTACTAGTGTCCCATGTACCAATTGCCCCTTTAGTTCCCCCTATGTTCTAGTTCTCCACACTCCGTGACTGCTAACCACAAACTGACCCAGAATTCTATAAGTGGACATGTGAGCTTGAACTGAACATCAATAGAAGACAAACCTGTTCTTACAGGCACACACTTGAAACTTACAAACCCATTCGCTTTGCTCATTGTTAGCTTGAATTAGCAATAATTGGAACAATTGGTATTGGGAAAATAAAAGAAGTATCTAAGATTTAATTTAGTAAGATCTTAGGAGATAAACAGTATTGGAAATAATGTTGTTCATGCGTTGCTGGTGTTTCATTACAAAGGGTGAAACTAAGTAATATCTTGGATGAAGAAAAGAATGGATATGTAGCGAGAGACCAATTACTATATGCCCTATAGTTAAGTGCTGGACTCATGCCAGGAGTACCAGATAAGCCATCAGCGCGAGGTCACGTTGGAGGAAGGACCAATCAGGGCTCTCGCATCGATTACATTACTGAGAAACCTTATCTCAGAGCACAAATTTTTGGCCTATTAGCGGCTATTAGTTGACACTGGTTGAGGCTAGCATGTTCAGGTTGACTGGCTGGTTTCGAATCCACTTGTGTTTGGTCATCTAAGGTAATATGTATTGGATACCAGAAGGTTGAAGAAGATGACAGGGGATAATCTGATTTGGTTTCCATTCTTGAGAGATTGATAAATCTATCCCAAAAAGGACAAAGGCCACCTCACACAACTCACAACTCAATGTTAAAATATTTGATCATTATATATTTTAAAAAGAATTTCAAATATATTCCATTCTTTCAATGTCCTTTTTTGTCTTCAGCATTCACCACACACATTCATCTTTGAAGTGCACCACAGGAAACAGACAGACTATAGTAACACAAGACTACATGTATATCTATATACAAAGTTAGGTATTTATTACAAATTTTAACTAAATAGCAGAATGTATTTTTTGACTGAAGACAGGGAATGTCTAGTTATTCAAATTCTGGAGCACGGACAATAGGCCCTGGAACAACTTTTGATGGTCGTCTATATTTTAATACCCTTAATCTGGGGCCGTTGTATGAGGTTTTCTCGTGGGATATGCTTTGCCGGACTGCACTGCTGCCATGGTTCAATTGGCAGTTCTTTCCGATTGCGGCCAACGCTTTTGTTTTTTCCCAAAGTGTGTCAACTTACTCACAATCTTGCAACAAAAAAATTGTTGCTCATCGTTGTTGATCGCTAACCCGCCATTTTAAAGAGCTTCCTACCTCCTTGCACAGGAGAGCTCCTGCCCTCTATTTGTAGTGACATTAACTAAAATACGTCATGAAAGTCAAATTTCCTCTGCCGCACGTGTTCGGTTGAGGTCAGTTGTGCCGGCGAAAGGAAAATAGTTGAATGGTAAATTGAAAGGTCAATTACCTAACACTCAGAAAAAGTTTTATTGAAAGTGGGAAAGTAGATGTTTAGAAGTTATTTAGCGATCATACTGTTTGATTAATATATTGGTTTAAAACATAATCTTGGTTTTGAGCGACGGCGCTCTGCTATAGTCTGACTCAAGTTCCATTCTTTTGCGACAAAACGTTCGAGTTTGCTATCCAAACTTGGCAAACATTTTAGAAGCAGTACTACGTGTTTGTATTGACATTAGATCCCTTGGCCATTGCCAACAATACGATCGCGTGTTTGTATTGTTTGCAACAATCAAACATGCGAGATCGTATTGTCGGCAATGTGCACATGAGCAAAATCAACATTTTGGGATATTGGTTTAAAACATAATCTTGGTTTTGAGCGACGGCGCTCTGCTATAGTCTGACTCAAGTTCCATTCTTTTGCGACAAAACGTTCGAGTTTGCTATCCAAACTTGGCAAACATTTTAGAAGCAGTACTACGTGTTTGTATTGACATACTTTTTGTCTGAACTCCGGAAAATGTTGATTTTACTCATTAGATCCCTTGGCCATTGCCAACAATACGATCGCGTGTTTGTATTTTTTTTGCAACAATCAAACATGCGAGATCGTATTGTCGGCAATGTGCACATGAGCAAAATCAACATTTTGCGGTGTTGAGACAAAAAGTACAGGAACTAATGAGCAAAATCAACATTTTGCGGTGTTGAGACAAAAAATTAATTTGTACAGTGCTCCTAAGTGGTTTGCCAAGTTTGGATGGCAAACTCGAACGTTTTGTCGCAAAAAAAATGAAAAAAAAACGATTGCCAAACTTGAGTCAGAAAGACTATAAATTTAAAATTAATGGTGCCACTTAAATATTTCAATATCTAGATATCATGAATGAGATTTATTGAAATAAAAATTTAATGAAATGGAAAAAAAACACGTTTTATTACAAATATGAATATTCTCATAATTATGAGCAATATTAATATGTTTGATAATGTTTGGATTGTTGTTTTGTGGGAATCTTGCATTTATTAAAATTAATCCTATAGAAAAATTTAATGAAATGAAAAAAAACACGTTTTATTAGAAATATGAATTTCCTCATAATTATGAGCAGTATTATTATGTTTGGATTGTTGTTTTGTTGGAATCTTGAATTTATTGAAATTAATCCTATAGATGTTATAAATGAGATTGAAAAAAAAACGTTTTATAAGAAAAATGATTTTTCTCACAGTTGTGAGCAGTATTAGTATCTGTTTAATGCTTGGATTGTTCTTCTGTGAGAATCTTGCTTTTGCGCGACGACCGTCCTGCTAACTTTAATATTAATGGTGCCTCTTAAATATTTCAATATCTATAGATATTATAAATAAGATTTACTGAAATAAATTTTATAGATGTCATAAATGAGATTTATGGAAATAAATCCTATAGATATTATTAATGAGATTTATTGAAATAAAAATTACATGAAATGACAAAAAAAAAACTTTTATAAGAAATATGAATTTTTTCACTGTCGTGAGCAGTATTATTATGTTTGATAATGCTTGGATTGTTGTTTTGTGAAAATCTTGCTTTTTAGCGACGGCCGTTCTGCTAACTTCAAAATTAATGGTGCCACTTAAATATTTCAATATCTATATTATAAATGAGATTTATTGAAAGAAAAATTGAATGAAATAAAAGAATGTGGTCTTTGGTAATGCTTGGACAGTTGTTTGGTGGTTTTTGATAACTTCTAAGATTTTTTTGTAGGATGTTTGATGCTTTGGATTGTTGTTTCGTGGGAATCTTGCATTTATTGAAATTAATCCTATAGATGTTATAAATGAGATTGAAAAAAAAACGTTTTATAAGAAAAATGATTTTTCTCACAGTTGTGGGCAGTATTAGTATCTGTTTAATGCTTGGATTGTTCTTCTGTGAGAATCTTGCTTTTGCGCGACGACCGTCCTGCTAATTAATGGTGCCTCTAAGATATTTCAATATCTATAGATATTATAAATGAGATTTACTGAAATAAATCCTATAGATATTACAAATGAGATTTATTGAAATAAAAATTTCATGAAATGACAAAAGGATTGTTGTTTTGTAAAAATCTTGCTTTTTAGCGACGGCCGTTCTGCTAACTCTGGCTACAGAAAATTATGTTGGGCTATGATAACATTGCCTTTGTAGCCCAGCTGGCTATAAGAATGCTCAGAGCAATATCAATAATAAATTAAGTTGAAGAACACCATTTGACACATTAGTCGTCCTTTACTGCAATTCCAATATGCAAAAGGATTGTTGTTTTGTAAAAATTTTGCTTTTTAGCGACGGCCGTTCTGCTAACTCTGGCTACAGAAAATTATGTTGGGCTATGATAACATTGCCTTTGTAGCCCAGCTGGCTATAAGAATGCTCAGAGCAATATCAATAATAAATTAAGTTGAAGAACACCATTTGACACATTAGTCGTCCTTTACTGCAATTCCAATATGCAAAAGAACAGTGAAAATATAGCTAATACGTTATTGTGACTCATATCTTCGTTCACTTTAATTATAACTTGACCAAATCACAAGTGACTAAAATCACCATCTATATAGTGATATGAATCCGCAAGAGACTGCGATATTAAGATTGAGGACTTTGTACACCAGATTCTATATATGATGTATGCCCCATTTCTAATCAACTCAATGGAAAATAAGCAGTTATCCAACAGTAGACCACCCAGCATTACAACATGTCATCATTTGGAGGTGTACCTCTCTCTCTCTCTCTCTCTCATCAATATTTAATTGGGAATTGTTTACAGATTAATCCGAAATGACAAGAAAGAGGAAGGTGCTCACCTACCAAGCAAACAGCAAAAAGACGAAGAAGCGCCGCATGGATGCTCAGCAACGACAACAAAATGTACAGCAGCAAGATGGAAGAGATCAAGAACAAGACTTCAACAACCCTGCTATTCAGGAGCAGGAACAACTTGGTACCCCTTTAGAAAATGATCAAAATTCTGCACAAGCTCAGGGTCAACATATTCTGGAGGGACAACAGGATGCCACCCCTGACCAAGAGCCTGAAGCTCGAGATAATGAGGGTGGACAAAATGATCCTGTTGATCACTTAAATGGTCATTCATTCCCTCCAACCATAGATCAGGTTTTTCCAGCACAAGTTCAGGAACAACTTATTGTAGAACAACAGGACGGCTTCCCTGGCCCAGAGCCTGAGGCTCGAGATGATCAGGGTGGACAAAATGTTCCTGTTAATCACTTAAATGGTCATTTATTCCCTCTAATTGTAGATGAGTTTCTTCCAGCACAAGCTCAGGAACAACTTATTGTAGAACAACAGGATGACTTTCGTGGCCAAGATCCTGAAGCTCAAGATGTTCAGGGTGGACAAAATGCTCCTGTTCATAACTTTATTGGGCGTTTATTCCCTCCTATGGTAGATCAGTTTACAGCAGGTAAAATGGATAATAAATGCACTTATTGCAGTGCTCTCTATTTTCCAAATGAAAGGAAAAGCTGCTGTCATGGAGGTAAAGTGCTTCTTCCTCCTTTGGCACCATACCCTGATGAAATGAGACAGCTGCTTATCTCAAGAAATGAGAAATCACGAAATTTCCTAAGAAATATTCGACAGTTCAATAGTTCAATGGCATTTGCATCATTCGGTGCTAATGTAGTATATCCACCAGGTCGTGGGCCTGATGTGTTCAGAATCCATGGTCAGATATACCATAGATCAGGAAGTCTGATTCCCCAGGAAGATACAACCCCCAGTTTTAGTCAGTTGTACATAATTGAAGGAAAAAGTGCTGTAGAGGCGAGACTTCAACAGGATATGAACAAAAGATGTAGAAGAGATATAATGGCCACGTTGACAACAATACTTAATACAGTGAGTCCATATGCAGCTGCATATAAAAACATGGATGAGGCAGTTAAAGAAGAAGAAGAAAAAGCTGCTGCAGCTGGGACTGTTCCTAATAGGGTGACAATGGTGATAAAGAAAGGTCATGATCAGAGAAGGTACAATGATCCATCCAGAGATGAGGTGGCTGCTATTTTTGTCTCTGAAGATGGTAGTCCACCTGGAGAGCGTGATATTGTTGTTTATCCAAGAGATCAGCCTCCGTCTAAAATATCGTATTTATCAGCAAACATTGACCCAATGACATATCCCATCTTCTTTCCAAGGGGAGACCTAGGGTGGCAAAATGGAATGCAGCACAATCCTGAACATAGAACAAATACGAGAAACACCATAACCTGCCTACAGTTTTATGCCTATAGACTGGCTATTAGGGAGACCTTCAGCCCAATTCATTATGGTGGGAAGCTTTTTCAGCAGTTCATTGTAGATTCATATCTCCGAGTTGAGGCAGGTAGGGTGAATTTTATACGCAATAATCAGCCCAAATTAAGAGTGGATATGTATCAAGGTCTGATGGATCATATCTGTACTGCAGCTGAAAATCAAGGCCGTCAACCTGGAAAGATTGTGATTTTACCATCTTCTTTTCAGGGGTCACCAAGGGCATGTCAGCAAAACTACCAGGATGCAATGGCTGTTGTTGCTAAGTATGGCAAGCCAGATCTCTTCCTCACCTTCACATGCAATCCAAAGTGCAAAGATATCTCAGATGCTTTGGAACCTGGGCAGCAGCCAGGAGATCGCCCAGATATAGTTGCTAGGGTGTTTAAGCGACACTTAGAAGAGCTCCTCAAAGATATAAAAGTCAATTGTGTACTTGGGACACCGGTAGCATATGTTCATGTCATAGAATTCCAAAAGCGTGGTCTACCCCACTGCCATCTGCTCTTGATTCTAGCACAAGATAGTAAGGTTAGGGATGCAGATGATGTTGACTCATTGATCAGTGCTGAAATCCCAGACCAACAAATGGAACCTGAGCTTTATAACATTATCAAAAGTACCATGGTGCATGGACCTTGTGGTACATTGAACAAAAACTCTCCTTGCATGGTTGATGGAGTCTGCTCCAAGGACTATCCAAAGGATTTCCAGAGTAAAACAACACTTGCAGTAAATGGCTATCCCATTTACAAGAGAGAGGACAATGGTACAACTATAGCAGTAGGCAACCATGAAATAGACAATAGGTGGATTGTGCCATATAATCCCTACCTTTCTAAGAAGTACAAGGCACACATAAATCTTGAGGCGTGTACATCAATAAAAAGTGTGAAATACCTATTTAAGTATGTATACAAAGGCCACGATTGTGCAAACATTGAGGTTACAGAAAGTAACGAATTAAACCATGATGAAGTTTCAATGTATTTGGATGCCAGATGTATAAGTGCACCAGAGGCATACTGGCGTTTGTCTGAATACAAAATGCATGATAAGTCTCACTCTATTGTCAGATTAGCATTGCATTTGCCAAATCAGCAATCTGTTTACTTTACTGAGGGAAATCATGAGGCAGCTGCTGAATCTGCTGCAGAAAAGGATACAATGCTGACAGCATATTTCAAATACAATGCAGAACATCATACATACTACACATACACTGAGTTCCCCAAATATTTTGTTTTCAACAAACAAAAGAGGATATGGACACCACGAAAGCGTGGTGGTGAAAGAATAATCAGTAGAATGTATTCAGCTTCTCCAAAAGACATGGAAAAGTACTGTCTGCGACTAATGCTTCACAATACTGAGGGTGTTACTTGCTTTGAGGAACTCAGAATGGCCAATGGACAATTACAAAATACGTTCACAGAAGCATGCATTCTGAGGCATTTCCTTGCAGATGACAGGGAATGGACTCATGCCCTTCAGGAAGCCTCAAATTTCCAAATGCCAAAACAAATGAGGTTGCTCTTTGCAACAATCTGCATACATTGCAACCCTATTGATCCTAATGGTCTTTGGCAAGAGCACAAAGAAGCCATGTGTGAAGATTTTATACATCAAGGTGATAGGGTAGATGTAGCTGAGCAAAAGGCTCTGCAGGATATAGAGAGTACTCTGCAGCAGTTTGGGATGTCATGTGATGGTTTGAACCTACCAGCTATTGAACCCATTCACATAGTGGAAGAGCCCAATGATTTTGATGTTGAGTTTGAGTTGCATCAAAGCAACGAGCAAATGGCAAAGTTGAACAGGGAGCAGAGGATGTTAGTGGATCATGTTTTAGAAGATCTGAATGCCATCGAACAAGGTGAAGCACCAAAATGTAGGGCTTACTTCCTAGATGGACCTGGAGTAAGTGGCAAGACTATGGTATACAATACATTAATATCCTGTTGTAGAAGCAAATGTATAAAAGTAGCACCAAGTGCGTGGACAGGCATAGCTGCGACTCTTCTGAGTGGAGGAAGAACAGTACACACTCTTTTTAGGTTACCTGTACCCATTCTGGAAACAAGCGTATGTAATATCGCACCAACTTCAAGTCATGCTGATTTCTTACGATCAGTTACGATGTTCATTATTGATGAAGCATCGATGGTACTTGGCAGTGCACTCAATGCCATTGATAGAATGTTACGAGACATCACTGGTATTAAAGTGCCTTTTGGAGGAAAGGTATTCCTTCTTGGTGGGGACTTTCGTCAGGTCCTTCCAGTAGTTCCAAGGCAACCAAGGACAGTTATTATTGAGAACTGCCTTAAGAGATCACCCCTGTGGCCATCATTTAGGGTTTTCAAACTAACCAAGAACATGCGTGCAAATGACAATGAGCAAGAGTTTTCAAGGTGGCTCTTGGCACTAGGAAATGGGGAAATTCATTGTGAAGGATGTAAAATTCCAGATTCTATAGAGATTCCCTCTGAATGTCATGCTGTACCGGATGAATTAATTGATGCAGTATTTCCTGATATTTCGGACCCAAGGATAGTTTCTCAAAAGGTCATACTAACTACAACTAATGAGGTCTGTCTTCAAACAAATAAAAAGATCATAGAGAAAGTGAATGAAGACACAGCAATATACAGTAGTGCAGATAGGGTAGTTTGTGATGACGAAGAGGAGGCAGGTAATTATCCTATTGAATTTTTGAATTCAATTACTCCCTCAGGTATGCCTCCTCACAAACTCATTCTTAAACCAGGAGCCATAATTATGTTATTGCGGAATATCAATTTGAAGAAGGGTCTCTGCAATGGCACTCGGCTCATAGTTCACCACCTTCATGACCATAGTATGTGGCTGAGCAACTCCTTTCACAAACTGATAAGGAAACTAGATGTATTTAAGAAATGGAAGGAAGTTGTTCAGATCACGTTGGTGGCCGAGCAACTCTTTTCACACACTGATAAGGAAACTAGGTTTATTTAGGAAATGGAAGGAAGTTGTTCAGATCACGCAAGTGGCCGAGCATACCCTTTCACAAACTGATAAGGAAACTAGGTGTATTTAAGAAATGGAAGGAAGTTGTTCAGATCACGTTGGTGGCCGAGCAACTCTTTTCACACACTGATAAGGAAACTAGGTTCATTTAGGAAATGGAAGGAATTTGTTCAGATCACCAGTGGCCGAGCATTCCCTTTCAAAAACTGATAAGGAAACTAGGTCTATTTAAGAAATGGAAGGAAGTTGTTCAGATCAAGTTTGTGGCCGAGCAACTCTTTTCACACACTGATAAGGAAACTAGGTTTATTTAGGAAATGGAAGGAAGTTGTTCAGATCACGCAAGTAGCCGAGCATACCCTTTCATAAACTGATAAGGAAACTAGGTGTATTTAAGAAATGGAAGGAAGTTGTTCAGATCATGTTTGTGGCCGAGCAACTCCTTTCACAAACTGATAAGGAAACTAGGTTTATTTAGAGATTGAAAGGAAATGGTTCAGATCATCAGTGGCCGAGCATTCCCTTTCACAAACTGATAACGAAAATCGGTGTTTCATTTAGTTCTTGAAGTTTTTAGTCCTAATTTATGTTATTGAACCATTTTGTTGTTTTTTCAGATCAACATTGTCATGACTTTACATAAACAGTCATTAATGTTATCTTTTGTTTCTAGAATTCATCCACAAGTAAGAAAGCACATCCTTACTTTTTTTGCTTTGCTTTAAGATGGACAAGTACTTTTCTTTTACAGGACCTCCACTTGGCTTTGAAATTTCTGACCAGTGAAAGATTCGATTCTTGCAATATTCTTTTTTACAGGATTTCATGTTCTTTTAAGTATTCTATTTAGTTTCCAGGGTGATATCTCTTGGAGAGCCTGGCACAGCCATAACAACTTTTCTGTAGGAAGTTTTCTTATTAGCTTTTGTTTCCAGAATAGCATCACCAGGCAAGGGATCACCACCCCGCAGCCAGTTAAGAGCAGCTATTGGGTCTATCCAGCAAGAACTTTAGAATAATACATTAAACTGCTGCCCTTTTATACAAAGTTTACATCTATTTGCAGGGATGATTTAAAGAAATTTGGTGGTTTATATATAGAATGCATGGTGGAATTCTTTCAGTGTATGATTCAACTTAATACAATCTTACTTATATAAGATCAAAAATAGCCGAGGTCGGGGTTCATTAGTGGTATGCTTGCATAGCGCCGACCCAGGTTTCCAAAAATGATAAACTGGTTTTTCCTGTGCGGCAACATACCCTTTTCATCAAATTCAAAATTAGCAAACTACTGCCACATTCTAGAGAGATCTATATAGATTTGATGTACATATTGGTAAATAATAAACAATTTAAAAATTTATATCTGCATTTTTGTGATTTTTGTCATAATCCAAGTTTCCATTGACACGTAAATTTTCATAAGCCTTACTCTAAAGTGACCATAAATATCAAGTTTTTGTAATCATGTATCACAGTTAAACGTATAATGCATATTAAGGACATACAGCACAGTTCGCTCAAATCACATATTTCTACGAAACTTGATATTGGCTTAAACAAGCTCATACTGTGAGCCCTTTCTGTGCAGAGGCTTATGATGATTTACCTGTATACTTTGGACCTGTATACATATCTCTATTGTAATTCATTATCCTCTCAGTAAATATGTCTCCTGACAGGTTTGCATATGTTAAATGATTAGGAATCTAACGCATGCTTTGGTTTGGTTAAAGAGGTCCATTGGTTAATGGGAAATAATTGGCCAAACACCTGTATAGTTGCAATCTAACCTACTGAAAGGTTGTACCTGTTGTGAAAGATTGCAACATTAATAATTTTACATCCTGTGGGAAAATGTATCGCCCAATGCGAACATGCAAGCCTTGGGTTAGGATTAAAATATTATCTAAAAGTATCTTATCTAGAAATTGAGGGACTTTAAATATAGACAGATGTCAATCAAAAATGTTCAAAACAATATTACTTTGAAAAGGCTTCAATACAAATGAATTGTTGAAAATGTTTGGTCTCAAAATTTTGAGGTGGTCTCATTTTAAAGTCCGTCAATTTGGCACCTTTTAGTAACAAGATGAGCCCAGCTACCACAACAAGGTAGGTGCCACAGCTGGGAATTTAACTAAATATATCATTTCAAATAATTCAATCCTTTCATAATAACATGTAAATTGATCGGACTCCATGTTTTAAGGCGCTCTATCTCTCTGTGCATGGAAGTCAGCTAATAATTGTTTTACAATTTAAAAGTAGTTGTTTCTGCATTACTATCCAATCCCGTGCTGTGCACGGGGGCCTGCTAGTTGTGATTATTATTTTTATTATCTATATTTTAATACCGCTAATTTGAGTTCGTTGTATACGGTTTTCTCGGCGGTTACGCCTCTGTGGGCTGCACTGCCGTCCTGATTCTTTTGCTTTGGCTTTCCAATTGAGGCCAACGCTTTTATTTTTTTGAAATTTTGGCATTTAATGCCTTTATTCTTGAAAAGTGGTCCGTTGCCACTGGCAATGCCAATGGCAATGACAAGTGTCTGCAGCCAGTCCAGGTCACTTTCCTTTCCAACTGTAAATCCGCACTATGAAGAAGTGCAACCGCCTTATTAGGCGTAAGTAAGGAGCTTGCTTTATTTAGTTACTCCCGCCGCTCACTGGGAGTAGAAGTAAGGAGCTTGCGATATTTATCACTCCCGCCGCTCACTAGGAGTAGTAAGGAGCTCTTGCTTTATTTACCCTCCCGCTGCTCACTAGGAGTGAGTTGTCTACACACTTGCCCAGGACGCTTCGCTACGACTGCTCGCAACCAGGCGACATCTGGTGGTGGACTAGGTGGCAGGCTATTTATACCCTCCCGCCTCCGAGGGAGTTGGGCTGAAGGAGAGAGGATCCTATGTCAGTCAACTTTCCGTCACATCAATGACATACGTCTGCAGCCACCCGATATGATACAATGTATTTCATACAATGTTGTACAACTGTATCTATGAAATTATACAATGTTGCTCTCCCCCTCTTTCAACTCTGTCTATAAAAGTATACAATGTTGCAAAAAACTCTACACCATACATCACTAGCCTGACAGGAGTGCACATGTACTCAGACCTGTGGTGTTACAATTAACTCTCCACATTTTAGGGTACATTTCATTCGATTTCATTACTCAGAAAATTGAATCATTTGAGGATCTGTCATTGAGCACTCTGTATCTTTCTGTATAGGCTATTTCCTTTTAACTCTGTTGATTTTTCTTTTCTTTTTTCTTCCCTTTAGCATTTGTTCCATCCCTTTTTTCTCCCTGTCTCACTGAGTAGGCCTACTGTATTAACGATTTATTCTAATTATATCCTCTGTATTTCTTTTCCTTATTCCTGTATTTCTTTTCCTTATTTTGCAATTTCTGATCCTCCTCTTCCTACATTTTTTGTGTTGTGTGTTTTTATTTGCATTTAGGAATTTTCTTCTTTTTAGTTTGCCGCTGCATTTGAAATTTTGAGAAAAAAAAATGTTCCTTTTTCTAGCATATTGCGGCTAAGTTGTCTGACTAGCCAGTTATAACTGGTGGAGGAAACTGGAGTACTTAGCGAAACCACACACAAGGTCACTGGCAACTTTTTCATGCCGTGACCGGGATTTGAACCTGTGCAGGGGTGATAGTTAGCTAGCAGTCTTATACCACAGGGCACATTGACTTATTCATATAGTGTTCGCACGATTGTTCGAACATGCCGAACAGCATTCGTTTCACCTCCAATTATGATCATTAAATGCATGTTGGCATATTTGAACAAAAAACTGACCATGGATAAAAATTACATTAAAAAAAATGGCTGGACCTTTGGTAGTCCGGCCGGCCACAACAAACTGTACAACAGTAGTTTATTCACCTGTTTATGGCCCCCCTTGGGGGGGGGGGGGGGGGGTACTCAGGTACAGAGGGGGGCCACACCTGCATTATGTATTTCGCGGAAGAAGGGGTCTTTTTTTAGACCTCCGCAAGTCCGCAATTTTGTAAAAGAAGGGTACTTTTTTGTACCCAGGTACGAAGTATGGGGGGTGAAAATCCCCTTACAATCCACGAAATATATGCGGATCTGACGCCAAGTGACTCCCTAAGCTACTGGGCTTCCGAGTTTGCTGCCGCCACTTGCTGCCGCTAAACGGGCAGAGGATTATAAAATCTAAAGTTAAAATATGTGTTCCCGTTCTTCCAATGTCAGTGTTTTGATAAAATAAGGGGTGTTTATTTACTGGAAAAACTCAGCATTTTTACTAAAATAAGGGTGCTTTTTGGCCAGAAATCAGTGCTTAAGGTGTTTTTTTTTTTAATTTTGATAACGAGCGTATGCGCCCCCCTCTGTACCTGAGTGTACATTTCTCTCCCCTGTAAATTCCTTTTTACATCTCTTTGCAACATTTTGTTCTTTGCAACATTCTGAACACTACTTATTTATCATGAGTTCTATTTTTTGTCACTTGCGGTTGGACTCCCACTGATAACATGGGGGGGGGGGGGGGGGCTGATTGATTACATCCTATGTCTGCAGCGTAATCAATGCTGCGCTATAAAAACTAAAGCGTGCCTATTCTTTGCAAGCAGGGGGCCTGCTATAAGGTGGGCTTGAACTTATCATTTTTTTCTGATTGATGCTGGTGATAAATCATGACTGAGAACTAGAAACTAATAAAACAAGAGCAACACCAATGGTTCAGTAGGTGGTTAGGGTAGTTTGATTGTGTTTTTTTATTTATTTACTTATTCTTTTTATTCTATGCCTCTAAACCTCCTGCACAACATTAAGAATGGCTTAGAATCCAAACCCGTGCTGTGCACGGGGGCCTGCTAGTTATTATTATTATTATTACTATTGTTTCTATTTTTATTATTATTGTTATTATTATTATCATTATTATTATAATTATTATCATTATTAATATTATAATTATTATTATTAATATTATTATAATTATTATTATTATCATCAATAATCTGTTGAAATGAAGGCCTTTATACTCAGAAAACCTTTTTAACTAGGTGCAATGGGTCGTCAGTAGCTGAAGATAGTACCCAACACTAACATGGGACTTGAAGTCAGGATAGTGTTAACACCTTAGCCGTAACTGTTAAAGTCTTCAGAAAGTGTGGGGACCACACTCTCTTAAACACCTTTCACTGATCAACACTAAGATTTTCTGTTACATTTTGGGTTAACACTCCTATTATCATGGGATATATGTGTGTTACACCTTAACATATGCACCTCACTTCAAGTAGCGTGTTATCAACCCTGGTAAGACTAACACCGATGTTAACATCTGTGTTAACACTGTACTTGAAGTCAGCCACTGTGTGTTCGGCCCAAAATTTTTTAATTGTTATTCACAAGCCTCTATATGAAAAGCAAATTGGCTACACCGTTATAATATTTTTCAAAACATATTTTCATTTTTTTAAATTTAGGATAGTTGTAATGATTTTAAAAAATATATATATATATATTAAAATTATTTATTAATTGCTACTCCATTTTGAACAAAAACACCTTACAACCACATTTGATCATAGCAACCATAGACCAACTTCACTCATTTCTTCCCTTCCCCTTTTTAAATACATCGCTGGGACGCTCTGCATATGTAGGCCTTCCTTGGAACATTGCTAAACGCACCATCTTCAGTGGCGGGATGCTCGATTGACTATAAACCGACCCACCGCAATCGCTTTCAAACTTACCTGCGGCGAAACGGTGTTTGCAAACCTTTCAGCCACAACCGTTGTAGGTGTATTTGTGTTCGTTCTCGAGTGCTCGTAAGTTTCTGCCTCTCATACCTTCACGTGTTAGGGTTTGTAGTATTTTCCCTACAAGTAGAAAAGTTAAGTGTCTCAGATTTATGTCAGAAAATTAATTTTGGTGTTAAGTTTAGAAAAATAATGTAATTTTGACCATATCCAATCTATATTTGCCCTTACCAATGAGCCTCATAGGCTCATTAAACTGTTAAATGACAGTTCCATCATGAATACAATTTAAAACATAGGCCCAAATAGTTTCTTAGAAAATGTTCTACTTAGACTCAAGTTCCCAACACTGCCAACCTTCATACAAGAAGTATATTGCTGTTTAAACACATCCTAACACACAAGAAATGGTGGTAATGGGAGCGGCCATCTAAGTCTATTTATAGCATCTCAGGCTGTTTGCTACCTATATGACATTATCAGCTACCTAACTGCTAATGACATATGGATACCAAACAGCCAGAGATAAAATACTGATGATAATAAGCCAGAGATAAGCGAATCTAGTACCCGCAGTCACCATTTGCCTTTTTTTTTTTACGTCATTAGATCCAGCATGACAGCTGAGCTGCTGCAAGTCCTGGCCACGGCTGTGAACCAGCTGCACCAGTGTTGTCGGGAGAACCTCTCCTATGAGGGACAGGTGGCGCTCAAAGGCACCATAACCCTCAGCACAGACATCACTGCAACGGTGGCGTTCTACACAAACGCCGAGAATCTTATCGGTAGGTACTGTATACAGCTTTGATTTGAAGTGCTAAAAATTATACTTCAAGTTCACAGCCCTGCTGGAGGGTATTTGTATTTACTTTATATTTGTGCTAATAATTTTTTACTAAAGTCTATATTTATTTGGAGGATGTTATTTTGTCACCATCATGGCGAGCGCGAAAATAGCGAAAATTAAATGCATGTAAAAAAATACCAGTTACACAATTTCACAGGCATTACACTATTAGACTTCATGGCATATAGTCTTAGCCAGCAGGGCGTCTGAGCGTCGTTTTGACTCCCAAAACCTTCCAAAATCACCCTTCAAGACACCCCAAAATATTTTGTGATGAATTTCTTAAAATGTCAATTTTAAGCATATTATTGGATTATTTTCAATTTTTTTTAATGAGTATCATTTTAGGATATATTCAATTTTCAATTATTTCAGTTCAAAGGCAAGAACCTAATCTAGAGCTTCCAGAAAATACACAGCAGATTCCTGAACAGAATATATGCAATATTGAAAATACATTTAGCTTAAAAGAAGAGGAACAAGGCACCTCAAACTACACTCGGGAGTCGTTAAAAGAGAGAGAAAGCGCTCACACGCAATCAGAACCAGTGAAAGGATTTTCAATCCAAGCAGGTAAGAGTTGAAGATAGCATGTCTGATATATTCTTAGCCAGCAAACCATCAAAAAGCACTCCTCAGGACACCCGATTTTTTTTGTAAGCAATTTCTTAATATGTCCTTTTCATATGATATATAGAATTATTTTTTTCTCATCCAATATCAATCCCATGACATTATATAAGAATACTATGCCTTATTTCAAGAAGTAAATACATGTTTGTGGTTTTAATTTGAATTTATTGTGGTGCCGCTTGAAAAATGGGATGCCCAAAAATATTACAATGGACGATTTTGGGCACCCAGTTTCTAAATCTTGGCTAAAAGCCTATGAATTGGATATCCAAGAAATCAATAATTCCAAAGATCAAGAAAAACAATACTTGAATCAACGAAGATGTTGATTTGATATGTAACTGTCTAACTGATAGAGACAATTATTCAATAGTCCCACCTAGTGGTAATACTTGAAGTTGTGTAACTTTCCAATACAATGGTGTTATTTAACTTAAGATGTATAGAGTACAGTTAACGTATTAATGTCATGCATGCATCTTCAATGTTTTACTTTTTTATTTTCCCTTTCAGAAGTAACGAAGGAGACTTTGTCGGTGATCAATAAAACAGGGCGAGGGAGGAAGAGGAAAATAATCCATGTGAACTCTGAAGATGTTCCCTCAAAAGCACTTCATCAAACACCCATAGAGAAACCCCTGGTGGTGACCTCTGAAACTAGTGTTCCTAGCAGGTCATTGGGGAAGACAGGCTCTAGCCCTGTTGTGATACACAGTGCTCAAGCAGTGCTAGGACCTCATCTTGTTGAATCCACAAATAAGGGGATAAAGACACAGACTAGGAAGAGACAGACTAGCTGTCATGTCTGTGGGATTGACTTCACGTTTCGAGAGGACTTGCTGAAGCACAGGGACGCCCAACATTCTATCCTCGCCACAACCGATGCCGGAACCACCGAAAGACGCTACCCCTGTGACCACTGCGCAAAATACTTCAACACTTTTTGGAGGATGGTGGACCATTGGCGAAACCATGAGGACAAATATAGATGCAGCCACTGCAATGATGTATTCACGAGAGAAAATGCGCTCAAAAAGCACATTGCATTTAAACACGAAGGTTAGTATAAGTGTAAGGACTCTCAGGATGGTTTTCAGACAGGCGCTGTTTAAAAAACATGTCGCCGATGAAAAATGCCAGGGCAATCAAATTTGTAAATTTCAGTCATATGTTCAGATCACCCTTCTAAGATGTATTTGAAGACTCTAAATTATCATCTTGATGACAGGAAGTAATAAAATATACATGGTTAGCACTGTCCAGACTCCATTCCCTAGAGGGCTGGCTTACTGACTCACAGGTGTTACCATTTCCTCTAAGTGATCAGCACATGTGTATTTCATAGCAATTAGGACGTAATGGTTTCTATCCACCAACACAAATCAAATGTAAGAGCCATGAAAAGGACTTTTTTCATTAATATTAGCTGTTAATCCAAAAATGAATTTGCCTTGTCCAATCCTTAAATCCATTTAGCACATTTTCTTGTTTATAAAATAGTTTTGAGTCTAAGATATCTGTCCAACATTCAATTGAAACATTGAGAAGTTTTAGTTAAACCTCACTCATAGTAAGGTTAGATTGATACTTATCACTATGGAGAGCAGTGCTGTCTCACTTCTGCTTTGAGATAATGACCCCTGTAGTGACTTCCTGCCTCTGCAATCTCTTGACCAATCACAGGGTGGTGCTTAAAATACATGTATAGTGCTGTCCTGATAATGGATCCCTCCATGCCCAGCCTCAGGCCTGGTTTTTACTCCCTTTCATAAGCCATAACTGGGGAGTGCTGAGGAGAACAGACTTGTGTGTGCTCTTATTTGAAAGGTGACCTGTATTCGCTCATTTTGAACCTGAGTCATCCTGGTGGTGCATTTGCCCTTTAACCCTTCTAATACTGATGTGACTTTCGTCCAAAGCACTAAGAAGCAAGGATTTAAAGATGTTCGAAAACCATCTAAACCCTGTCATATTGGTATTCATCAGATAGCTCTCGCCGAGTACTCTCGGATGAGTACCCATGTGCCAGGGTTTCAGTAAATTAGCCACCAGCAGCATAATGGTTATGCAATTCAACCTAACAAGTATCATTTTGGTCTATTTTCAATTATTTCAGTTCAAGGGCAAGAACCTAATCTAGAGCTTCCGGAAAGTACACAGCAGATTCCTGAAGAGAATGTATGCAATGTCAAAAATACAGCTAGCTTAAAAGAAGTGGAACAAGACACCTCAAACTCCACCCGGGACTCGTTAAAAGAAAGAGAAAGCACTCATACAAAATTAGAACAAGTGAAAGGATGTTCAACCCAAGCAGGTAAGAGTTAAAGATGGCATTTCTAATATAGTCTTAGCCAGCAGGTGTGTGTCATTTGAACACCCAAACCCTCAAAAAGCACCCCTCAGGACACCCAAATTTGTTGTGAGTATTTTCCTAAAATGTCCTTTTCATATATAAAATTGAATTTTCTCACCCCAATATCAATCCCATGATATTGTATTAGGATATCATGCCTTATTTCAATAAGTAAATACATGTTTGTGGTTTCAATCTTAGTAAATTGTGGTCTCCCTTGAAAAATGGGACTCACCAAAATTTGGGCTATTTTGGGCACGCAGTTTCTAAATCCTGACTAAGAACCTAATGTCTAATAACTAGGATCATAGTAGGATATCATGGATATTCAAGAAATCAATAATTCCAATGATCAAGAAAAACAATACTTGAATCAACAAAGATGTTGATTTGATAGAGACAATTATTCCAGTCTGCCACCTAGTGGCAATACTTAAAGTTCTGTAACTTTCCAATACAAAAGTGGGTTGCTTAACTTAAGTTCTATTGGGTACAGCTTAAAGTATTAATTCGAAACCCCTTTCAAGATATCAAAAATATCATAAAGACTTAATGCATTGAAAAAGAAATAGGTGCTGCATACCAGTATTCAGCTCAACTGCTTTTGTTTGTAAGATTTCTGCACTTTGATATTGATGAATGATGATAGAAATGAAATGTATCAAACTGAATTGAAAATTGACAATAGGAGAAATGCATGTACTATCTCAATAGTATAGATAAAACCTATAGATGTTGGTACAGGCAACTCTGCTTAATTCAGACGTGTAATGCAGATTTTTGTCTAAACTGGACAGATTGGAAGGTCCCATTTCCTTCCTATACATATAATCCCTATATACATAACCCAGATTTTGCCTAATCCGGACAGATATTTAGGGTCCACATCAGTCCAGATAAAGCAGTTGCCTGGAACAGAATGATACGTTCCTATTTAAGTAAGTTTAACCCTTGTGAGTCCAAACTGTAATTCTCCCCTATGCTTGCTATCAAGTATGTGTGTTCATTAATTGATCTTGACTGATACACCAGCCTGTGATTATGCATGCGTCTTCAGAGTTTTACTTTTTTATTTTCCCTTTCCAGAAGTAACGAAGGAGACTTTGTCAGTGATCAATAAAGCAGGGCGAGGGAGGAAGAGGAAAATAATCCATGGGAACTCTGAAGATGTTCCCTCAAAAGCACTTCATCAAACCCCCATAGAGAAACCCCTGGTGGTGACCTCTGAAACTAGTGTTCCTAGCAGGTCATTAGGGAAGACAGTGCTAAGGTCTCATCTTGTCCCAGAAACTGTGGATGCAGATGCCACAAAATCCCAGGAGACTGATATCAGTAGTAAAACTAGAAAATCAGGTGATGTGGATTCCAACAAGAAATTTGACAACAATGAGACTGGATTAGCGAAAGAGAAGGAAAATGAGGATGGTCAAGGGGCACTGCATTCCCTGGGGGATAAGACTAACGAGGGGATAAAGACACAGAATAGCAAGAAACTGACTAGTTGTCTCGTCTGTGAGATGGACTTCCCGGATCGAAAGGCCCTGTTAGAGCACAGGGACGCCCAACATTCTGTCCTTGCCAAAACCGATGCCGGAACCACAGAAAGACGCTACCCCTGTGACCACTGCACAAAATACTTCAAGACTTTTACCAGGATGTTCGACCATCGGCGAAACCATGTGGAAATATATCAATGCAGCTACTGCAATAATAAATACACACGAGCATTTAAGCTCAAAAAACACATTGCCTATCAACACGAAGGTGTGTATAAGTGTGAGCACTGTCAGGATGGTTTTCAGACAGAGGCGGAGTTTAACAACCATGTGGCCGAGAAAAAATGCGGGGCCAAGGAGAAGGTGAAAAAGAGACGGATTAGCAAGAGACCAACTAACTGTCATGTCTGTGAGACGGACTTCCCGGATCGAGAGGCCCTGCTTGAGCACAGGGATGCCCAACATTCTGTCCTCGCCACAACCGATGCCGGAACAACCGAAAGACGCTACCCCTGTGACCACTGCGCGAAATCCTTCAACACATTTTGGAGGATGGTGGACCATTGCCGAGAACATGTGAACAAAATGGAATGCAGCTACTGCAATAATATATACACAAGAAAAAATGCGCTCAAAAAGCACATTGCATATAAACACGAAGGTGTGTATAAGTGTAAGGACTGTCAGGACGGTTTTTTGACAGAGGCGCAGTTTAACAACCATGTGGCCGAGAAAAAATGCCAGGGCAATATGGAGTTCACGATCCCGAATGTTGAATGCCAGGAGAAGCAGGCAAAGAGACAGACTATCTGTCAAATCTGTGGGACGGATTTCCTGGAACGAACGGCCTTGCTTAAGCACAGGGTCACACAACATTCTGTCCTCGCCACCACAGATACCGGAACCACGGAAAGACGCTACCCCTGTGACCACTGCACGAAATACTTCATGACCTTTTGGAGGATGGTGGAGCATCGCAAAAACCATACAGATGTATATCAATGCGGGTACTGCAATAATAAATACTCAAGACAAAAAAAACTTGATAAGCACATTGCATATAGACACGAGGGTGTGTATAAGTGTGAGCACTGTCAGGACGGTTTTCAGACAGAAGAGCAGTTTAACAACCATGTGGCCGAGAAAAAATGCCAGAATTGGCAGTGCAACTCTTGCGATAAATTTTATCCCACTAAGATTCGTCTTAACGCGCATATTAAATATATGCATAAAAAATGGATCCAGTGTGATATATGTAAGAAAATGGTCGCTGAGCGATCTATCAAAACCCATAAAGCGTTTCATTTGGGGGTGAGAGCGCACCTATGCAATGTTTGCGGGAAGCGCTTCATAACTGCGAACTGCTTAACCGCCCATGAAAAGATCCACTTGAAGCAGCGTCGCTTTCAGTGCTCGATCTGCCAGGTGCAATTCGACCTTCTCAGCCAGGCCAAGGTACACGCTAGAATCCACACCGGCGAAAAGACCTGCGTGTGTGAAATCTGCGGCAAGGCCTTCCACCGAGTCAATTGCCTCAAGAGACACATGGCACAGCATGGAAGTGAAAAACCCCACAGTTGTCCCGTGTGTGGAAAATCCTTCAATGAGAAGAGTAGCTGTAGGAACCACATTAAACGTTGCCACCCACAGATGAAGCCTTTTTCGTGTTTCATTTGTAAGGAGAGTTTCGCCAGCAAACAGGAACTGGATGCACACACTGTGGTCCACATCGACTCCGGGACTGAGGTCGTCGTAAACGATGATCCAGTCTTGCAGGTGGCCATCGAGACTATAGATACTTTGGCAGAAGAATTTTAACCTTTTCTTCCCCAGAGTTCGTCTCAAAACAGGCATTGATTAAACTGCTGCAATATTAACATGGAACAAAATATTCCTCACATACTGTAGAATTGGAAATTATTCTGAGCTTGTAATTTATCCAAATTTACCGAATTAGCAAAGCTCGGTAAAATTTAATTTGGATTTAAATCTGCCCCCATCTGTGTTAATGTGTGATTGACTGTACGGTAAAATTCTATTCGGAAAGGTCATTTTTGGTGAAATTCTGTATATTTGCCCCACATATTAATTTCCTATTCTACAGCATTTGAAGGAGAGATCTGATTCACACTTCTCTTTGAAGTATTTTCTGATAAATGCTATGAATCATCAGAACAGCCAGATATGATGATATCTAACACCAGGGTCTTAGCCAGGATTCAGAAAGTGGGTGCCCAAAATTGGCAACTGTAAAATCTTTGGGCATCCAAATTTTTAAGGGGGACCACAATATACCCAGATTTCAACCATAAACATGTATAAATTCATCAAAATAAGGCATGATATCCTTATACAATGTCATGGGTATTATATAGAGATGAAATAATTCAATTATATGCTTGAGATTGACTTTTTCAAAAATTCCTCACAAAAAAATTTGGGTGTCCTGAGGGGTGATCTCAGGGGTTGGGTGTCCAAAAAGACACCCAGATGCCCTGCTGGCTAAGACCATGTCTAACATATGTATGGAACAGCAAAGACAATTCATTGTCAAGAAGAGTATTTGTTTCAATTCCGAAAATGGACAATTATAAGATTGGGTTTTGAAGGATAAGATATAATCTGATTACAAATGAAAAAATGTAACTACTGAAAATGAAAGTGCAATGATGGTGCAGCATTCATTTGGAAGTTTAATTTAAAAGTGCTGCGTTTTAAACCAGTAATACTTATGGGCTCCTCCAGAAATTGTTGTCTGGATCTAAGATACTTCTGACCATAACTCTAGAATTGAGAATGATTTCACAAAGTATTTGAAGGAGAGTTTTTGGTAAAGCTTTGATTAATGTTTCTCCATCAAATATTTTCTTATCTCTGCTTTTGCCTGTAGTGTTTCATCAAAATTTCAGGCTGCCTATTGTTCTCTGAGTATTAATGGGTTAAATTGACAAAATTTAGAAATTCGACACAAAAGTATTTGGGTGCCCTGAAGTATGGTTTCAAATTAATTTTCTAAGGATATACTAAATGGTAACCATTAACCCTTGTGATGCCGGGGGCTAATTTGGCCATTACAAAATGATGCAAAAAAAACTAAGAAAATCACAGAAATTCTGGCACAGGGGTACTCATCTGAGAGTACTCAGCGAGACCTATCCAATGAATACCAACATGACAGGGTTAAGATGTTTTTCAAAAATCGTGTGCTATAGTTTTGACATAAGTAGCCTTAGCATTAGCATTGGATGGGTTAAGCATATCAAATACAAGAATCCATTTGAAATTTTGCTATCTCACAAGCCTTAATCTCCCCACCTACTCTGACAAACAGGCCTGGCTAAGGCCTAAAATATGTTTCTGTAACTCTACCTCATCAAGTTTTTACACAAAAAATGCCTACCCTAAAGTTTTTTTCCGCCCTTCCAACTTTCAATCATCGAGACACATGCATGAAAAACTTTTTTTAAATTAACAAAACACAGTGGAGACATTTAATATCATGTTATATGAACCAAAGTTTTGGCAACAAAGTGTCCAGTGAGGTATACTGTAGAACACACAATTTACGCGTCTGTTTATATATAGCGTACATAGCGTGTGGTTCCGCTTCGCTATATATAAAAATGCTGTACTTTTTTATTTGTACTTTCTTTATGTTAGGGGCGGCTACCGTCGCTAACATAAAGATACGCCATGATGCGAAAACTCCCCAATTCACTATATTTGGGACACGCGTCATATGTGTGTTCTACAATATATGGTATGTATCATCTATGTTTCCAGGGACATCCAAAATGGTTAATTTTCAGGGAGCCCTTATTCATCCACTTTAAGTTAGTGCACAACTAATAACTAACGAACTATTACATGACATGGATTTGGTGCCACAAAAGAGGTGATTAACTGTAGAATTGGAAATTAATCTGAGGTGCAAATATACCGAATTTGACCAAAAATGACCTTTCCGAATTTAATTTTACCAAACAGTCCGTTCACACATTAACACAGATGGGGGGCTTATTTTAATACAAATTTAATTATACCGAGATTTTCTAATTCGGTAAATTTGGATTAATGTCATGCTCGGAATCATTTCCTATTCTACAGTATAGAGGAAAAGGCAAGTTATTGGAATCTCAAATATTTTACATATGAAGAGAATTTTATATAATCAAATGATCAGGGAAAAGGTCCTAATTTCATTTAAGGTTTAGGAATCAAACTTTTGGAACATGGGGTTCGATAGAACGGAACTGAATGCAGATGAATTAATGTTGAAAATCCAGTTATGCTTGAGATGTTGTAAACAGTTTTTGTTAGTTAAGAATTGATTAAAACCAATTCTTACTTGATTGTATATTGCCTTGACATATGCTCGTGTAAAGTAATTGTAGCATAGCTTGAGATTTCTGTTTGTTTGATGAATTACTACGATGTTGAGAGATGACAATAAAAAACATCTGCACTGCAGAGAATTACAAAAATGTTTCCTGGGACCTGAGAGAAGTAGACAGGGAGTGGGCGCTGGTCATGAATCATCAAATTTCGCTGCCTCTCACTATCTGACTTAGATAGGATAACATCCCCCAGCCAGCCAGTCAGCCAGCAGTGCACAGATCACGTGACCAATACAACCCCAGGCTACAGCGCGTAACTCGAGGCGCAGATGCCGTAGAGGCTGGCATGCAGTACCTATGGTGTTGCGGTTCAAGGGGATGTATTTCTCTGCTGGGACCTATCATGTCAGTTCAGTAAAATTCTTTGCAGCAGAATGTTCAATGGAGTCTATACTTATTTTTTTTTGTTATAATTCCAAACTCTACATTTATTGACGGCATAAGAATTACATGTAGTTCAGGGGTTCACTGACAGAATATCATTTATTTAGTTTCTTGCTTTTCATTATCCCAGTCACGGCAGTCAGGGAGACAATCATATTTGCAGACAAATACAGACATTCTAGTTTATTGTACAACTGTAGTTAAAATGAAATGTACATTTGGTACATTATTATTGGTACATGGACTGGTTCACGCTATTGCACACACAGCTGAAAAGAGGAGTGAACGTTTGCAATACACCTTTAACCCCTGTACTGCTTATAGCTTATTTGCCCAATACAAAAATATGAAAAAAAAACACTTGAAAAATGATTGAAACCCTGGCACATGGTTAATCCTCTGAGAGTACTCAGTGAGGGAGATCCAATGAATACCAACATGACAGGTCAGCCCATGAAGAATATTGATCAGCATCAGTCAAAGTATATTTGTACCAAGTTTCACGCTTTTTGTACAAACTACACAATTTTTGTCTTAGCCGTCCCTCTATTGTAAACTAAACTCATAGTCAAAAATGGATAGGTGAAATATCTGGTAAGAAAAAATGACCATGCTTCCCCAAAATGCGCTGATTCAAAGAGTATTTTATAGTTTGGCCTGTCGAGCAACAATGCGGCAGTTAACACCCCTGTCTGAAGGCGCTGTGTGTTTTGGCCCAAAATTGAAACTCTTTGTTAATTACAAGCCTCCGTTGAAAGACTAGCTGGGCACTCCCTTACTGTATAACGTATAATTTTTTTCAAAATATGGGATTTAAATTTTTTATTTATAGTAGTTGTAATGATATTAAAGGCGAAAAAAAAGTTTTTTAATTATCTACTAATTTTCACTTTCTTTATTATATATATATATATATATATATATATATATATATATATATAAAAATATTTCTTTAAAACTCAATTTATAAGAAAAAAAACTTTCTTTATAAGGTATATATATTAGGGCTGTCATTGACATCCATTTATTTTCGATTCGATCATTGACATTTTATTTTTCGATTCCGATTATTTCGATTCGATTCTGAAGAACTGCACTAATAGAATATTTTCACATGTTCCACACTTTCTCTGGCAAGGATCCTAAGATTCTCACAATGCAAAGACAATGAAGATTTTCTCAACACTTTATGATTGAATACTTGAGCTTCTCTTCAAAATTCCTAGTAGTGTTGGCTAAAAATGCCCAAAAAATGGTGTAAAAGACTGAAAAAATGTGTTTCGATTAATTGACAAAACAATTGACATGATATTTTTTTCGATTAATTTAAAAAATTATTTCGATCGATCGATACTTGTCATATCAATGACGGTCCTAATATATATATATATATATATATATATATATATATATATATATATACAGGGATCGATTTAAGAAAAAAATTCTGGTCGGTTTTAGGGCGATCTCATATGATAAATGATAGTCAGTCTTGGGTCGGCCGGACATATTTCAGGGTGTGAATACCGCCCGGACACCCACTTAAGTCAAACCCTGTATATATATATATATATATATATATATATATATATATATATATATATATATATATATATATATATATATATATATATATATATATATATATATATATATATATATATATATATATATATATATATATATATATATACCTTATAAAGAAAGTTTTTTCTTATAAAGAGGGTTTTAAAGAAATATTTATATATATATATATATATATATATATATATATATATATATATATATATATATATATACATATATATATATATACGATTATAGAGAGAGAGCTATTCATAATAGCCTTTAACATTTTAGTCTTTGCGTTTTTCCCTTCACCGTTTTATGGATTGACGTCGGATAAATATGTATCACCGGGACGATCTACATGTGTATGGCTTCCTTGGAACCTTACTAAACGTACCATCTTTAGTAGCTTGATGCTCGATTGACAATAAACCGGCCACCGCATTCGTATTCAATATTAGGGAGACTTACGTATGTCCGGCCAAACGCTTTTTGCAAATCATTCAGCCGCAACTGTTGCGGGAGTATTTGTGTCATTTGTGTTCGTTCTCGAGTGATCAGTGGAGTTTGGTCGTAAGTTCCTGCCTTTCATATTTGCATATGATAGGGTTTTTCACTTTCGTGCATTTTTCGTACCAGTGGGAAAAGTTCAGTGTCTCAGATTTCTGACTTAATTTTGGTGTTAACGATAGAAAAACGGATGAAATTTTAACTGGCAGTTAACTCAGAGAAGTAGACAGGGAGTGGGCACTGGTCATGAATCATCAAATTTCGCTGCCTCTCACTATCTGACCTAGATAGGATGACATCCCCCAGCCAGCCAGTGCACGCTTACTGCACAGATCACGTGACCAATACAACCCCATGCTACAGCGCGTAACCCGAGGCGCAGATGCCGTAGAGGCTAGCATGCAGTACCTATGGGGTTGCGGATCAAGGGGATGTATTTCTCTGCAGTTAATGACACTTTCAGGACCAAAAAGCCTAGCATTGGTTCCGTTTAAATGGGTTTTATGCTAAACCCGTCTGCTAACATAAAATTACAGGATGGCATTGAACCTGGTCAGATAAGGCATTTGGCAGCCGTGCGGTCAGTTTACGGCCTGTCTGCGGCTGAAAACTGGCGATCGCAGCATCATCTTGCGGGTGCCTCAAAAATCATCCACCCTTCTTCAAAAATAAATTTATTTTCTAGCCAAGAGCCCAAAATTTCATATGCCGTAATGCCGAACATAGAACTATTTGATCTTGAAAGATCACACAATGTAAGTGTTGTTGATGATGATATCAGTTACAAAGCTATCTCAGTATCTGTGTGTTCTTGATAGCTGTTTGTATATCATTATGCAGCAATTGTGATCTGCTACATATTTAACTAAAGTTATCCCATTAACATATGTGTACATGATTATCAATTGTAAAGGCGCACTCCTTAAGCAAAAGTACTAACCTGGCCCCTAGTGGCCAGAATTGGAACTAAACAAAACGAAACTGAAAGAGGCCGCAATAGTAAACCGCCTGAAATCTCCTGATTTTGGATTCTTGAATGTTGACAGGTATGTTTTAGGCAGAGACCTGGGAGTAGTAGACAGGGAGTGGGCACTGTGTATGCATCATCAAATTTCGCTGCCTCCCACTATATGAGTCATAGCTAACCTGTGTACCCCCAGGATTGGCTGCCTGCTGCCTGCTGAAAAAAATCACGTGACCAATACTTCCCCAGGCTACACCGCGTAACCCGAGGCGCACATACCCTAGGTACTAGCATGCTGTGCCTATGGGGTTGCGGATCAAGGGGATGTATTTCTCTGGCAGAGACATAGATTGAAGTTGAGTTGAAGTCTCTGCTTTAGGGGTCCAGAAATTCGTACATTTTGGGCAATTCATGATTTTATTATATGAAAAAGATGAAAAGGTTCACTACATTCTCCTTCAAATACTTACCCTGTCATACATGCACAACTGCTTGTGTTGAAAATAAGCACTTTTATATAACTTCCTGCACTGCAAGAAGGAAGGATCCCTAGGGCTGAGGCATCCAGCTGTGATGCTGATCTGAGCATGCACATAAAGTCACTTCCTTGTCTGATCTCCCTTTGCCCAGGGCACAAATGGCTATCACCAGATACGCAACCAGCAGATTTCGCAGACAGACTTGTCACGGCTCCTAGCTCAGGTCTTAAATGAATAAAACATGGGTAGTAAGCCTATGCGAGAGACCAATTACCATATGCGCTATAATGAAGACTTGGCTATCCCAGGGGTCTCGAATCTCGCCGAACCTCGTCTTAGTGTGATGTCACTAGTTGACAAAGACCTGAATTAGGGCTCTTGTATTGTTTCCATAACAGAAAAAGTTGCGCACCAACATGCACATAGTGCAATTTTAGGGCTATTCCCCGCTGCCAGGTTGTTCAGGGATACCTGCCGGTTTGCTATCCGGTGGATCGACATTCGTGCTTAGGTGTTGATGAGAACCACTCAGGAAATTTGGTATACAACAGGAGACTTCTATTCTAATTCTCAGAAGTTATGAGTGATCGCAAATTCCTATTTTAGATTTGATTGAAAGGTGTGCAAATTATTAAAATCATGATATCACCGTAAATTGTCGGAAATATTGGCCACCCTAGGAAGATAGCTATGATTATTTTACAAAATAATTATTGAGAAATATGAACTACCCTTGATCTATCGCTGATAGCTTTTTCACAGAGTATGAACAACTATTACTCTGCTTTGTCAGTATTTTTTATAAAACAAGGGCCAACCTCCACCCAAAGAAATTGTGATTATTAATAACTGAGAATTTACAGTAATCAGGGGTGTCCAAATTTTGAATGCCTGGTGCACAGACAATTGTTCTTGTAGCATGTAGCAATTTCTGGTGGTTGCTGATCGTCAATCATTCTAGATATTTTCCCCAGCCTCCATATAACAATAATAAAGACTGTGACCATTATCAATAGGGGCATCAATAAAAAGGAGTTTAGCTCTACTGTAATGCACATTTAAAATTGAACATTTAATAGATTCATTTGGATATGCTTTCAAAATATTTCGTTAGTTGAAGAGTGATTGAACATTTTGTCTTGTTGCATGTTTTGAAGCCTTTGTGGCATGCTGGTAATTTCTTTTTTTCCGTCTACAGATCCAGCATGACCGCAGAGCTGCTGCAAGTCCTGGCTACGGCTGTGAACCAGCTGCACCAGTGCTGTCGAGAGAATCTCTCCTATGAGGGACAGGTGGCGCTCAAAGGCACCGTAACCCTCAGCACAGACATCACTACAACGGTGGCCTTCTACACAAACGCCCAGAGTCTTATCGGTGGGTATCACAGGCATTATACTACTGTATACAACTTAATTTGGAGTGCTAAAAAGTAAAATCTTCTCTTTACAAACATGTTGGAGGTTATTTCGGCTCCTTTTTGCTAATTTGCACATTCAAGAAGAGATTCCTAGGATATTCAAAGCAGGATATTTATTTTGAAGGATGTTATTTTGGCGCTATCATGGGGAGCGCAAAAATAACAAAAATTAAATGCCTGTAAAAATGCCAGTTATACAGTATTACATTCCATGGCATAATCTTAGCCAACAGAGCATCTGGGTGTGAGTTTGAGTCCCAAACCTTCAAAAATCACCCTTCATGACACTCCAAAATATTTTGTGAGGATTTTCTTCCATCAATGTCCAGTTTCTTTTTGATATATTTCAAGGGTCGACCCTTATAGTGAACGGCTGGCCCCAAGCCAGTAAAAATTTCCTTAAATGGCTTTGGGCCAGTAAAAAAGACCAACTGGTCCTACAGGACCAGTAAACATTTGGAGACATTCTTGTTAACAAGTTTCCCCTAAAGAATATCTTGAAATCTTTTTGATATAAATGAAGATAACATTAATAGAAATAAATGTTTTCGGTAAATATTATGCAATTTTGTTCTTGTTATGTTAAAGAAAAATTGTAGCACCAGAAAAAGATTTGCAGGACCAGTAGATCCTAGGTGTTACTGGTCCTACGGGGCATGTAACATTTTGAGTTAGTATTGAGGTCTGTACTTAGTATAATGATTTGGAAATTAAGTATGATTTTACAAACTACTTGAAAGAGAGGTGTTGGTAATGTTCTGATAAACATTTCTCCATCAAATATTTTCCAAACTATGCTTCTGCCTGGCTGATTTCACCGAAATTGTCAGTGTGCTTTTTGTCGCTTTGCTCATTAGTAATGGGTTAAGCAATTCAACCTAATGAATGTCAATTTTCAATTATTTCAATTATTTCAGTTCAAGAGCAAGAACCTAATCTAGAGCTTCAAGAGAATACACAGCAGATACCTGAAGAGAATGTATGCAATGTTGAAAAAGATAGAGAAAGTACTCGCACAGAATCAGGACCAGTGAAGGGATGTTCAGCGCAAGCAGGTAAGAGTTTAATGGAAAACATCGAAATATAGCTGCAGTCCGAAACGAAATGCAGAATCTTTATTACCAAGAAAAATATAGATTTTGTATGAAAGGGCAGAAGAAAAAATGATTTGATAAGAGATACTCCTTTCTCACATGTATATTTGAAAAATGAAAAGGATGAATTCACATCGAAACGTTCCAACTTGTAAGCGCTGTACATGCTGAACAACTAATTGATACTATAGTCCGCCTCCTTCATTGTCAGGTACAAATGATAACCCCTTCGCTCCACATAAGACCTACATAAGTGTAATATTTCCTTATTATTATTTTTTTTTAAGCTGTTTGTTCAAAAAATATTTCTGGACTTTACAAACACAAATTCTGTATATTGTAAGCACATTCTCAGTGCGTAATTATCACATGCAATATTTTTAGATTTACCAGATATCAACAATAATGAACGTAATAGATATAGGGTCTATATAAAATGTCAGTAAGGTTAGGGCTATTCCATTTGAATATACATGGGGGGGGGGGGGGGGTGGAACGCTCACCTATTAAAAAATCATGGGGGGAGGGGGTCAAGATGAAAAAATTGGGGGTTTACATGAAAAAAAAATCATTGGGGGGGGGGGGGTCTTGTGGAATTGTGGGCGTTCCACCCCCCCCCCCCCCCCCCCCCCCATGTATTTTTAAATGGAATAGCCCTTATGTTAAAACAATGGTATGTAATATTTTTGGCATAGCTTACGACAAGCATAAAAAAATCTAGTGAAATTGCCTTTTCCTAAATTTTCCACCATTTTCTTGTTATCAAGTATGTATATTCATTAATTGATCTTGACTGATACAATAGCCTGCAATTATGCATTCATCTTCAAAGTTTTACTTTTTTATTTTCCCTTTCCAGAAGTAACGAAGGAGACTTTGTCTGTGATCAATAAAACAGGGCGAGGGAGGAAGAGGAAAAGAATGCACGTGGACTCGAAAGATGTTCCCTCGAAAGAACAAGATGATCACCAGGTGGCAGCAGCTCATCAGACCCCCCTAGAGAGACCTCTGGTGGTGACCCATGAAACTAATATTCCTAGTAGTCCAGGTTCTGGCCCTGTAGTGATACACAGTGCTCAGGCAGTGCTAGGATCTGAGCTTATCTCAGAAACTGTTGGTGCAGATTCCATTAAATCTCATGAGGCTGATATCCATAGTGTACCTATAGAATCAGATTGTACCGATTCCAACAAGAAATCTGACAGCGCCAATTTCCATAGAGAACCTACAGAATCAGATGATGTGGATTCCAATGAGAAATCTGATGAAGTCAATTTCCATAGTGTCCATATAGAATCAGATGATGTGGATTCCGACAAGAAATCTGACAACGTCAATTTCCATAGTAAACCTATAGAATCATATGATGTGTATCCAAATAAGAAATCTGATGAAGTCTATTTCCATAGTGTACCTTTAGAATCAGATGATGTGGATTCCAACAAGAAATCTGACAGTGTCAATTTCCATAGTGAACCTTTAGAATCAGATGTGGATTCCAACAAGAAGTCTGACAACGACGTCAATTTCAAAAGTGAACCTATAGAATCAGATGATGTGGATTCCAACAATAAATCTGACATCGACGTAGATTTCAATAGAGTGCCTCCAAAAGCTGCAGTAGAGGAACTAGATACAAGTACCAGTGATGATATTAAGGTACAAAAGGAGGAGGAGGAGGAGGAGACAGGGTTAGCAACAGAAAAGGAGTATGAGGAAGATCAAGGAGTACTGTATTCCCTGGGGGACAAGCATAACGGGCAGTTCATGATCCTGAACGTTGAATCCACGGAGAAAGAGATAAAGAGACAGATTAGCTGTAATGTCTGTGAGGTAGAGTTCCCGGAACGAGCGGCTCTACTGGAGCACAGGGTCACCCAACATTCTGTCCTCGCCACAACCGATATCGGAACAACCGAAAGACGCTACCCCTGTGACCACTGCGCGAAACACTTCAAGAGTTTTGCTAGGATGGTGGACCATCGGCGGAACCATGTTGAGAGACACCAATGCGGTTACTGCAGTAGAATATACACAAGACGAAATGCACTCAATAAACACATTGCATATAAACACGAAGGCGTGTATAAGTGTAAGCACTGTCAGGATGGTTTTCGGACAGAGGCGCAGTTTAAAATCCATGTGGCCGAGAAAAACTGCCAGAGCCAGCAGCAGTGTAATTTATGCGGGAAATTTTATCCGTCCAAGACTCGGCTTTATGAACACATCGCCTACATGCATAAAGACTGGATCCAGTGTGATATATGCGAGAAAAGGGTCTCTAAACGATTTATCAAAACCCATAAAGAGTATCACCTCGGGGTGAGAGCATTCCCATGCGGTGTTTGTGGGAAGCGTTTCATAACTGCAAACGGGTTACGCAGCCATGAGAAGATCCACTTGAAGCAGCGTCGCTTTCAGTGCTCGATCTGCCAGGTACAATTCGACCTTCTCAGCCAGGCTAAGGTCCACGCGAGGATCCACACCGGCGAAAAGGCCTGCGTGTGTGATGTCTGCGGCGAGGCCTTCAGCCGGGCCTCGGGTCTCAAGAGACACATGGCACAACACGGAGGTGAAAAACCCCACAGTTGTCCGGAGTGTGGAAAATCCTTCAATGAGAAGAGTAGCTGCGCCAGACACGTACGACGGCACCACCCGGAGATGAAGCCCTTTTCTTGTTTCATTTGTAAGGAGAGTTTCGTCACAAAACAGGAACTGGATGAACACACCGTCGTGCATATCGACTCGGGGACTGAACTTGCCAAAAACGATGATCCAGTCTTGCAGGTTTCCATCGAGACTATAGATACTGTGGTAGAAGAATGTTAACTTTGTCTTGCTCAGAGTTCATCTCAAACCAGGCCTGTGGCAAGGGACCGGAAACTCAGTTTCCTAAAATGAATAAATCATGAAGATAATCGGAGACCTTTTCACAGTAAATGCATATCAAATTTTTGTATTGTTCTATTGCATTAAGAGTAAAGGCTGGATTAATAATTTTGAGCTTGGAAGTTGAAATTATTAAAAATATCCTGAACAAGACTTTTGGTTGTTGTAGTGAACTATCTATTTCCAGTGAGCCTGACCAAAATAAAGTTAGCCCACTGGGTAGTGCTGGAAATCTTTGGAAAATTTCATCTCAAATAATCATCTAAATTTTTGTACAATTTATTGACAGTCACTGACATAAGTACTTGCCCGCTTGAGCCGGCAAGTGAATTTTTGAAAAAAGGGCTATCGGGCAAGTACATTTCAGTTTTCACTTGCCCAAAGGTGCAAGCTGATTTTCTGAACACTTAACATATGGTATATGGACCAAAATACCCAGAAATATGCAAACAATGCAATAAAACTGAAAGAAATATGGTTTTCAAATCATTAAGTCCATGATAAACAGTACATGTGTTTCTAGCGTATGTTATAACTTATTTTCGGCAAGTCAAAAATTATGTCAGGCAAGTAAGAATCTTTAACAACTTGCCTGTGTATGTTGTTATCATGGGTTATTTGATATTTCTTTTGTTATCGCCATTGTTGATATTTCATTGTAATTTATCTATTTCTCTTTATTGTTTATGTAATGCATTATTAATGTCATTACTCTCAATATTATAAGAGATTGACCTGAATGAATGGAATCAATAAAAAACAGCTGTTTACAGCGAATTGAAAAAAAAACAGTTGAAAAAATGTATATACTGACAATGAAAATGCAATGTTGGTACAGCATTCATTTGAGAGATTAACTTAAAGTTCTACGCTTTAACCCTTTAATACTTAGGAGCTCCTCCAGAAATTGCCATCTGGATCTAAGATTCTTTTGACCATAACTTTAGAATTGAGTATGATTTTACAAATTATTTTAAGGCTATTTTTGTCACTGTCTTATTTTGTCACTGAAGCATTAGAAATTAATGAATATTTCAAATTATTTTTAAGGATATGCTAAACGATAACCGTTTAGCATATCAACAATGAGAATCTACTTGAAATTTTGATATCATACTCGCTACAATTTTTCTGCTATTTGTGACAAACAGGACTGGCTAAGACCTAAAAAGTTTTTACTCGCAGAATTTTTTTTCTGCAATTCCAACTTTCATTCGACAAAAAAATAAAACAAAACTACCTTAACCTTATTTTTTCGAATCGTTACACAAAACAAACAATATTTTTAGGCCTACCAGAAGCACTGCACTCAAGAATAGGCGGCCAGGTGCTTTAGGGATTAAGATAGAGCAGTGTTGGAAAACCCTAGGCCAAGGGTGGTCTTAGGCATCTCACAGCCTAGGGCCAGAGGCTGTGAGATGCCTCAATCTTAGAATTTGTTTCTTTGCTGGTCTACTATTTCCTTTAGTTAACCCATAGATAGGTAATGAATATGATCACAACAATTGTGTTTGTTCAATCAATTTAGTACCTGTTTTAAGAATGATGAATTTACACATCAGGAAATCACAGGTATAAGTGACAGGGTTCGACTTTCCCAGGGGCATATGCCCCTAGATTTTGCTGTGGGCCCCTAGATTTTGCAGACTAGGGGCCCGAAAAAGTATATATGATAACCAGAAATCCTGCTTTTGACCACAATTTTTTATCAAAATACCTTTTCGGGCCCCTAGCCTAAAATCTAAGTGTCAGACCCTGAGTGAGGCTGCATCAAAAACTGATTTTTAATTTATCATTTTAATATCAAACTCTGAATGTTTTCTGCTAAATCTTAGTTCTACACAGTGCTCTCAGCCAATCAGGTCGCTTGTGACAAAATACATCTAGTTACAAGGCAAAAGAGTGCTGTAAGCTCCTGGGAAGTTGGGTATGTCATGTTTTGGCTGATTTTCCTGGAAGGTACATCCCTGGGATGAAATGTTTTCGGCCAATCAGGTCCCTTGTCACCCTGAAATTCCCTGCTATTGATAATATCTTTCATATTTTTTTTGGTTGCCAGAAATTAAGGGGGGGGGGGGGGGGGCAGGCCCCATGATTGTTTAACAGGGGGGGGGGGGGGGGGGGGCAGTGCCCCCTCGGCCCCCCCCCCCCCTGGATCCGCCTATGCAAATGTTCAGGTGTCGTTTTTTCGGCGCTTACATAAAGGATTACATTTGGTAATACATGTATTGGATTTATTTTCAAGGCATGCTGTTTTGGCTCAAAATCCCTAAGCTACTCAAGACTAGCTTCCCTGCAAGACATTTCAAATCTGGTCGATGCAATTGTTTCTTATTTTCGGGTATCCTTTTTTATTGCACATACTTGAGTTTGCTAGATTTTGGTGACCTTGGATTAGTTTTTAAGGTAATTTTAGTATGTTTTGGATCAAAAACCCTTATGCTAGTCCAGATTCACTTGTCTACAAGATATCTCAAAATCAGTGAAGTCTTTTTCAAATAATCAGGGATTCTTTCTTATGGCAATTCTGTGAACTCTATTTAGGATATTTCCAATTAAAATTCCAATGCTGATTTCTGGCCAAAAAAGCACCCTTATCTTAATAAAAACGCTGACTTTCTCCACTAAATAAACACCCCTTCTTTTATCAAAACACTAACATTGGGTGAACGGGAACACGTATTTTAACTTTAGATTTTATAATCCTCTGCCTGTTTAGCGGCAGCAAGTGGCGGCAGCAAACTCAGAAGCCCAGTCACTTCGGGAGTAACTCGTCAGAGCCGCGTATATTTCGTGGATTGTAAGGGGATTTTGACCCCCATACTTCGTACCTGGGTACAAAAAAGTACCCTTCTTTTACAAAATCGCGGACATGCGGAAGTCTTAAAAAAGCCCCCTTCTTCCGCGAGAAATACGTAACGCAGGTGCCCCCCCCCCCCCCCCGGGATAATGATCCGGAGATTAGCAAACATTGTTGCGATACAAATCCAATGATTATGGTGACGTAGGTCACCCTCTTGTGAAGCCTGATACGTACTTTCATAAGAGGGTGACCTACGTCACCGTAATCTTTGGATTTTTATAGCATTTTTTTTTACCAATCCCCGGATCATTATATGGATACAAAAAACCTGTGCTGCAAAAGAATGAATGCATTCACATGGAACAACATTTTGCACGGTTGAAACATTTTATTTCAACCAACATACCTGTCAACATTCAAATACCCAAAATCAGCAGATTTCACGCGGTTCACTTTAGGTACCTCTTTCGCGTCATTTTTGCTTAGTTCCAATCCTGGCCACCAGGGGTCAGGTAAGTAGTTTAGTTTAGGAGTCGGCTTTACATTTCACAGGAGTAGGCAAATTGATAACCATACAAATATGTTAATATTTTTTTTTATGTAGCAGATCACACATGCAGCATGATGATTTACTCACAGGTATGAAAAATACACAAAGGGTAGTGTTTGAACTGGAAATATCAACACAACACTTACATTATCCAAGATAAAATACTTCCATTTTTTGGAATTTTTTTTGGAAAACTAAAAACTAATTCTAATAGTGTAAAAAGGCCAACTCCTTAACCCATTCACCTCTGGATATTTTCTTGTAAAAAAGTCTGGCTCAATGATACATTCAAACATAACTTTGAAATTAAGCATTAATGGATAAAGTATTTGGAGGATAGTTAATGGTTTGGTTGAGATCAACATTTCTTTCAGGAAGTGTTTTAGTTGTTTTCCTCCATTTCCTATCTATATATCCACACTACATGTCACATATTAAGCCAAAGAATCACACCACTTGCTCCTAACTTCAGATTATCCTCGAGCAATATTGTCATTAAATTTACACATATACCTGTGATTTTTATGAGGTGGTGAATTATCTTTGTCAGCCATTGTAGATTTTTTCTTGAGGTGCTATCTGATGATGCTAGCCCACAATGCACCTTTCCCTCTTCATCCCATAGAACAATACATGATAATTCCAATTATTAAGGGATTAGCTATGAATACCTACTGATAGGAATCTATTACTACACACAGTAATTAGGTCATGTGAGATACACTTGATAGAAGGCAGCAGACTGACCAACTTGCTGAGAAAAAGATGGAGGGTTTTTCAAAGTCAGCAAAATCAGTAGCTAATCAGTAGATTTCTTCAAATCAGGTGCTCAATCAGTAGACAGCAATTTGGGGGTCTGAAATCAGTAGAGTACTGCTTAAATCAGTAGAGTTGACAGGTATGAACCAAATCTTTGGCAGAAGAATGTATCATCTATGTTTCCAGGCACGTCCAATGATTGTTCGGTATAAAAAAACAAATATGACATCCCAGCATGGTCAGCACGGTTTATCTGCTGGTAATTCTGGCAACGCCCCATGGGTAGACAATCAAATTGGCCACCCCACAGGGATGTCATATTTGTATAATGGCAATGAGGGACGACAATAAAGAAAGTATGCACTGCAGAGAATTGAAAAACTGTTTTCTCTGACGTATGCTTGTTGAGTAGACGTCTTTGCAACAAAATGTTCAATGGACCCTATAGTATTTCCCATCTTTGTTTCCAGAGACTTACTCTTGTTATAAGCACAACACTCGACATGAATTATGACTGGGAAGTGCTTCCACATATGTAGTTATTACGTTCGCTCTTACTTTCATGTAAGTCTCAGGCACCTGCTCAGATGCAGTACAGGCATTTAATTCCTGCACCAGTCGACTGGATGTCTGTCAGTGCCTGTTTGTACAATCACCAATGGATAGCATGTCAAAAATAAGCCAATTACCCACATAGCTATGTTCACTTCTGAGGTCCTACATGTATCCATGCCCAGGAAACGGGGTGGCAATCGGGCGTGCAGTCGTGTATTATGCTCGGTCTGCCCACACATCTAGTGCAGGAATTAAAAGGCTGCACTGTAAATGCTCTGAGGACCTTTTTGCTACACATTTGCTTAGAAAAATTATACAGGGCCATTGATCAGCAAATGTAGCGTCTTTACTATGGTGGTGCAGAATGTTGTGATACAGCATACTGTTATGCTCTGTCATTGTTCTGTAAAATGACAAAGGACCACTTTTTGGTAAAATTTGATGTCTCAAAATGACCTCTGTGTGTCGATGTGCCTTTAAAACCTCATTCATTCATTCTTCAACTCTGCGAAGGGAGCCTTGCCAAATACTTTATGCATTACTGTCTTCATATTCATGGAAGTATTCTTCTTTTCTATGTCATCCATCTCTGCAACTGACTGAATGTTCTTTATGAGTAGTAGGTCCATCCGCAGGATATACATCAGGTTGCTATTCAATTTTGGAAACTGTCTTGACAAAGACTTTATGCATTACTGTCTTCGCTTACAGGGAGGTGGTATACCATTCTATCCCATCCATCCAGGACAATTACATGTACTTAAGACAGGTATCGAGGAAAGAGGCTACCGTATTCCTCTGAACTGTAAACCCTATTCAGCAAATTACGGTTCCCATATATTCCCACAACATGTCCCGCATGCAATCTCAGCTGATGAATTTATTTTTTATTTCAAATTAAACACGTGTAAGCGCATTTTTACTTTCTTCGGGTACAATATATTTATGCATCATATAAATATCAATGTTACATTCTTTGTTTATATATTTGTAAATGAAAATAAATGAACTATGGGTTATCCAAAGTTCTTAAAAGAGAAAAAAACATTCTGTTTGGTATAAAGTTACAGAAATATCATACACATAAACATACACACATTGCACACACAAAAACCAATATGTAATCATTGTAAAATACACGAGCTTATATGTTATAATCATCCTATAAGCATTGGTAAGAGATGGATATAATTTTATTTCGTCTATTTCTCTAATATGGAACATAGTAACTCTCCACAATTGGGCTGATATTGGGCAGTTAATTAAGGCATGAAGTGTCGAGTCTGGTATATTTACACAATACGGGCATTCTTCTGAATCTGATATCTTCATTTTGAAAAGTAATTGTTTGGTGTTCAATCTGTTATGTAAAATGTAAAAAAAAACACATTTTGGTAATTTTTGTGAAATCCTGAAGGCAAACTTTACGTCTTCCATACTGATATCTTCATTTAAGATTTTTTCCAATTTGTCTCTAGATTCATTAATGACCTGTACCGAATTCATTTGCATAATTCTGTATATTTTATTACACCCTTTACCTGACAAGTTTATTTTGTCCAGCATAATTGGCAAAATTAGGCCTACAGTTCTTTCCTTTTGAGGATTTGTGTGAATACTTTGTATTTTCTGTTTGATAGTCTCACACTCTAGAAAGTTACATTTCACATTTTTACCTTGGCGCAAGTTTTCTAGTGAGATAAAATCGCCGTTACTGAGTAGATCATTGACATAGATAATTCCCTTGCTGAACCAGCCCTTGTTAAAATAGTTACATAATTTGGTATTATGCCATAATGGCATAGTATATCTATCCAAGGAGTGTACATACCATTTATTATCATATAGAGATCTGCATGCACTGATTACATCTTTCCAAAAGTCGTTAGTACACTCTTTGAACATATTGTTAAAAAATGTATACCCAAATAAAAATACTTTGTGTACGGTATTTTAAAATGATATGGTGAAATGCTCCAACCTTCTTCGCCCTTTATAATTCGTCTGACCCATGTTGCCTTTAGCGCTTTGTCAAAGTTTGAAAGGTTTGGACAGTATCAGCTGTTGAAACCTTATTTTGTTAAAACTATTCAATTCAAATGGCGATTTCTATGAGGTGGGCGTGGGTTTGGACGGATGTGGTTGTATGAACACATGTGCACCTTATAGATCGTGTTGGTGTTTGTGTTTTGTGTGCCCAACATGAAAGAGTGACTTTTCTGAGCTAGTTTTCACACTTGATGGCACATCTCGGGGGCAGTGGGCTTCTTTAAGTTTCTGACCCTATCTATTACTCCCCTATTACATACAACAAGATAAATTTTTATGGTTTTAAAATGTTTTATTTATGCATTTTTTCAATTTTATCACTTTTAGGCGTTGGCTACTGCCCATGCTATGACAAAGCACTCTCTTAATCGCATTGGAATCACAAATGATTTTGGGGAAATATATAGCTGGAAATTACCTCCCTTTACGTAATGAGTGAACATCAGTCATATCTTCTTGGGATTACTTAATATTATCATGTCTGAGACCTCATTTTAAAATCTGCATGTGATCTTAACTGGATTACACCCTTGCAAAACAAAGGAAGAAGTTCTACCTCCATTGATTCTGTCCCTCATCAGTGGTATGGCTAGGATGCCCTTTCAATTGTAGGCTTCAGTAAGCCAATTACCTAAAAAGCCTAAAAAGAATTTTCCTTTGGTCTCACAGGTTTATTCCTTGTATTGGTAGATATTCCTATAAAAGTTAGCAATGCGCTCTGTAGAAGTGGTTGAAACCAGACTGGCATGATCAAATACATGTAAGGAGAACGAGTTGAATCCTTCTAATGAGGAATTCACAAATAATTACAGTTACTGACAGGTTTGAAACAGGAAAGTTTCCGACTGCTTATTTGAAGCTTAAAGTACCCCAGTAAACTTAATTTGTGGCTGGAGTTAACAAGCTGACATTCCTCCGTCTACAGGTAAAGACACACCTGTGATCATGGCTGCTTTATCACTCAGCAAGAAAAGTGTACCATTCACGATATCCTCAATTTCAGCAAATCTATTAAGGGGAGTGATATCCATAAATGGCTGTAAGGTAGCTGGGTCAGGAAATAATTGCTTCAGTAATGGGGTCCATACAACAGTAGGGTTGATTGAGTTGACTCTAATGTTGTGAGGTCCAAGTTCCATTGCCATGACCCTTGTTGCTGCATCCAATCCTCCCTTGGTAGAGCTATATACCGCGTTACCTATGATTGGACAGGCATAAAGTGCAGTATTACTGGAGACATTTACAACTGATCCTCCCTTTCTAGCTTCTTTCAATCCGTTTGCAATTTCCTGTGCAATGTTGATAGGTGCTAATAAGTTGGTGGATACAACCTTAACAGCATTCTTTTCCGTGATGTCGCCCACTTCTTCTAGAATGCTAGTCCCTGCATTGTTAACCAGGAGCTCAATGGGGTCGTCCTTGATGATATCTTTAAGAGTGCTCCTGGTCAGCTCCCAATCAGTGATATCAATGCAAAAAGTATGAATGCCGGGCACCTCTTCTTTCAAACTGTTTAAGTCAGATTGTGTACGGCTTATGGCGTATGTGTCAGCACCACCTTTCATCAAAGCAATAGCGATTGCTCTGCCAATTCCCTTTCCTGCTCCAGTAACCAAAGCCCTTTTACCAGAGAAGTTGATTTCCATTATTATCTGTATTTAAGAGACAAAATCAGAGATGTCTGGACTCTTGAATCTGACGTTTACCCTTATAGTGAGAAGCCTTCAGCTATCTAAGCTTTATGGTACATTGAAAATGTGGGTCAAGTTGATTTGGAATTTGGACCAAATTACATTAAGGTGGCTCAGCATGCAATTTCTTTTAAGGTTCTCAAATGAATGATGGAATTTTATGTCCATCTAAGTTCATGAACCAAATCCATCAAGTTCTGTATATTGAAGAGGAACCTGATGAACATATGTTCATTTAAGTCCATCTAACATTTGTTGCATTTTATGGAATATTCATCACATTTGTCTCATTGGTATGGATTTGAATCAATCAAATCATGGGTTCATCAAAGGTCACGATTTTCGGATCAAGATACATGTATTACAAATATAAATTATCAATTTTGTAGTGGTTCATTGAATGTTTATTTATTTTTGATAAACTTTGCGATAGATTTCAATGAATAGTGATTCCCTAAAATTCATTAAAAAGCATGATATATTGATACAATTTTCATTGAAGATCACCGTATACAACGGATGTGTTTATTCAAATGTTGGTGAATATTTTGGACTAATGATCACCATTTCTTTCCTCAAAGTCAATCGAGTATATGAACAGTACAGTAAGTCAAATATCTTATTTGATAAAATTAAATTAATTAAATCATTCACTGAATATATATATTTTCATGAATAACACAATAACGGATAGATAGGAACGCCTTTTCCTTAATGGGTGTATATCATAAAGAAACACTGAGGAATTCTTAACTGTCAAACCTATACAACAAGTTCAGTTGAATAACTTTAAAAACCAAAAGTGGTTTCCCTAGCTTTAACTACCCTTCTACCCTCTTGAATCACTGCATAATTCATGCACCGGGGGGGTGGAACGCTCAAAAAAATCATGGGGAGAGGGGGTCATGATAAAAAAGAATCATTGGGCGAGGGGTCTGTCAAATATTGAAAAACATGGGGAGGGGGGGTGGGCTACCTGGCAAAAAAAATAACATCGGGTGTGGGGTATATACTATATATACTGAAAAGTCGCAGGTCAGGTGCCAAGACACTGCCATAATATGCAGTACAACCCTTCTTGAAAATGAAGCAGGGTGTATCCAAAAACCCAAAGAGAGCAGACGCTTGCAAATTTCAGTCAATGAAATTTAGAGCTGGGGCTCTTTGAGCAAACGTTCGCCTTCATTTCTATATTTGAATACCCAGTCCGCTGTCAACCCGCGATGTTTGTCCTGTCGTTCAGCTCCACTACCGGACATACGCTGCCCCGCACTATAATTCCTTCCCCACGAATTAAACCTTCAACCCGAACCTACAAGTGTCTACAGATTACTGTGTTTCAGTAATTAAACGTCGGATAAAGCCACCCTGCTCCCTCCTACATCTTGTAGTTGCATCTTCCTCGCCGTGGATGGGGGTGTCGAGTAAAGGGGATGGGGTGGTGAAAAAAAAACTTTGTATGGGGGGGGGGGGGGGGGGTATAAAAGAAAACAAAACATGGGGTATGGGGTTGTATTTACACATTGGTTATGGGGTTTTGAAAAAGTAATGAAAATCATTGGTGGGGGGGGGGGGGGGGGGGGTTTAGATGAAAAAAATCATTGCTGGGGGGGGGGCTCTGAAATTGTGGGCGTTCTACCCACCCCCCCCCCCCCCCCCATGTATTTTTAAATGGAATAGCCCTAAGAGATATCACACTTGTTTAAAACACAACAACTAAGTTTGAGATAGATAAAGATAAATCACCAATTTGTCAAAATTGTACAGGATGTTTTCCCTTGGAAATGGCAATGCTGTGTAGCTGGAGGATATACTATCTTGAAAGGGGGATGGCCACCTCAAAAACGTCATACGTAATTCATCTTGTCTTGACATTAACCTTTTGCACCAGTCTAGATAGGCGATATAAGTTATTTATGGAGGTCAAGGTACATGAGCTAAATACATACAATGGACTTGCAACCCTATTCAGAAAGTAAGGGGAGAGGAACCTAAGAATCTGCATGGATATATGGGGAGAGTGCAGCCTGCTGTCAGGGCTTAGAATAAATGTTGACAAAACTTAACTAATGGAATAGAGACTGAAGGTACATATTTGTACAGACTTAGAATTAATTTGGGCAAACACGTTTGAATAATTAGGTATAAATTGTGAAGTGACAGACCTGATGAACATTACCTTTTTGAATTTAGAATCAAAATTGTTAGATATAGAGGAATTGTGCAAAAGCTATTAGATAAGAAATATTACTCTAATAGTCAAAATATATATTAAAAGTCTATATTTACCAAATATCATGCATATCCTGTGTCATTACCAAGTTCCATTATCTTGGTTAATGGCCATTTAATAAGATAGAACACATTTCCACAAAATTCTTTGTAATGGAAACATCAACATTTAAACACTCGCTATTATATAAAATCTATTTGGAGAGGATAGATTAAAATACCCATATATAAAACATGTAGGCAGGGTTCTTAAATCCTCATGGTTTATAAGAATATTTGAGGCAACAGAACGATGGGCATCCGTTCCAGGAGTATACGAAATGGGTATGGCATACATATATGATGGTATTTATTAAGAGAAAATCAGGGATCATATCTCAAACCCCTATTGCAAATGCAACATATTACATCAGCAAGCAATTGGTTCCAATAGGGATGGAATGTAAAGTAGCATCACCCATGTGGTACAATTCAAAATTTCTACAAGTTACAAAAAAACATTGTGTTGAATGTGGCATTATCACTTTAACTGACATAATAGATAACGAAGAAAACTGTTGACCACTGAAGAGCTGGAGTTAAAACGGAATGTGAAATGTGACTTCTTACCTCATCATAGACTCTTAAAAATGATAGAAATGATGAGAGGTAATTCCAGACTAGAATATACCAAAAGACAATGCCCACAAATGCCGTATATTTTGGCATATGCTGGAATTAGATACAAAAGGTAATGAAATTTCTTACTATAACAGCTTACAAAAGGATTTAACCATAATGCCAAATTTAACAGCTGAATGGTCTTATTTTGTAATGATCACTGAGACCATTGAACATATCTGCAATGTGAGAATGTTTTAAAACAGTGGAAAGACACTGCAGATCATGTAAGTACTTTTCATGATTGTCGTTTCAAGATAGCTGAACGAGATTCTATTTTGTTGCATTACCAATGACCAGTTTACTCAAATGGTTACTATTCGTGTAAAAGATGTCATATACTAGAAAAAAAAAGACAGACAAAATCATGTCCATAGTGGATGTTCAACAGACATTGCTCAACAATCTTGATATCATCAGTTTTACAAAAATGACTACAAACAATGTTGATACATTTGATAATATATGGAAACCCTTTATTGAAACAATTAGAGTTGACAAACATACAAAAAACATATGGTACATACGGTGAGGTATATGAAAACACATATGCAGTAGATAATATAACAAATTAATCTACTGCATGTTCTCTATTGGTAAATATGGATATTCATTTTATAACCTTGTCTTACACCATGCCAAAATAATTACGTAATTACGTAGAGTACGTAATTACAAAATGTTATTATTAATGTATTCTCATTGATAAGTGGAAAATATAAATCCTGTTGCACCTGAGCGCATTATGCAAATTTAAGTGCTTGATTGACCTATGCTGTAAAAAGCAATACGAATCTCCCTTAAACTGGTAAAAGGTAATTATTTCAGGTGTGAGACCCAGTTTATGCCTGTTCAATTCGAGGCCTCAGTAAGCCAATTATCTATAAAGAAGAATATTTCCTTCAGTCTAGCAGGTTTATATCTTGTAATGGAGAGTTAAGAGTTAACTTGTAAGTTATCTTGTAAGAGTTAGCAAAGTACTTTGAAGAAGACTGAAGTGCCTGAAACCAAACTGGCCCAAACAAATAAGCACGGTGAGTCGAATCCTTCTGATGGTAGGATTTCGCAAATATTTACCTTCACCGACAGTTTTGAAGCGGGAAAGTTTATGGCTGTTTTTATGAAGCTAAGCTTAATACAATTCATAAGTGGCTGGAGTTAACAAGCTGATATTCCTCCATCTACAGGTAACGAAACACCTGTGATCATGGCTGCTTTATCACTCAGTTGGCGATGATATTCTCTACCTGATAACACCCAGGAACCTGGAGATACGCCTAGATATAGGATTATGCTGCTTTGAGGTGTGTTTTGGGACAGGGCTTTTAACTGGCTTGCAATGGTACCCATCACCTTAGGAGTGCTCTTGGTCAGCTCCCAATCAGTGATATCAATGCAAATAGTATGAATGCCCGGCACCTCTTCCTCCAAACTCAGATTGTGTACGGCTTATGGCGTATGTGTCAGCACCTCCTTTCATCAAAGCAATAGCGATTGCTCTGCCAATTCCCTTTCCTGCTCCAGTAACCAAAGCCCTTTTCCCAGAGAATTTGATTTCCATTATGATCTGGTTGTATTTAAGGGACAAAATTAAAGGTCACTGAACTCTTGAATCTGACGTTTACCTTGGCTATGATCAGCTTTCAGCTACCTAAGCTTTATGTTACTTGAATATGTGGGTCAATTGGATTTTGCATTCGTATCAAATTACATTAAGGTTACTTAAGGCATTAAGGCATGTACGTCATCTAAGGTCCTCAAATGAATGATGAAATGTTATGTTCATCAAAGTTGATGGATTATAATCAATGATAATTCATCAAAGGTTCATCAAAGTTCAAATGTTTAATCAAGATATCATAAATGTCCATTGTAATTTGTAATGGTTCATGAAGTGTCTAATTAAGTATAGATAAACTTTATGAAATTTGGTAGAAATTCCTCAAAAAGCATGTTATATCGATAAAATGCTTATTGAAGATCATTGAAAATCCACCAAATATGCATTACAATTCGAGTTGATCAAGTACTCAACAGATGTGTCTCTTTAAATGTTGGTGAATTTTGATGGACTTCTAATAACCATTTTTATAGGTTTTCTTATTCCGCCAAGTACATGTGATAGAAAGACCCCAAGGAAGCTGTGGTGTATGTGATATACCCGAGGTGTTACGAGGCGAAGCCGAGTAACCCTAAGGGTATCACATACACCATAGCTCAGAGGGGTCTATAGATGCTGAGCTTGTACCCTTCAAACAATCACAGGCCGAGAAAAGCTTGGCAGAGCACTCTTGCTAAATTCCTTTGGGCAACACCTTTTGGTTTAAGCAGCTTAGAGAACAAAGGCTTGAAAAGTGTGGGTTATGTCCTATATCCCTATACTTTTCGAGACCTCTGACTGGTGTAAGGCAAGCAACTGTGGTACAAATATATGAACAGCACAGTTTCCCTATGATTGCAATGATCCATTTTTCTCAAATACATATCCTTTGAAATTCTATGCAATGTAATCTTTATATCCTTTCCCTTGCATTTTGCTGACTGTTGTAATTTAAAGCCATGCAGTGAACCATTTCGAGACTTTCCTGTATATCATTTTAGCGACATGCAAAATGAAGATGTACCGAAAATAGACATCCTAAAGTGTACAAAAATGAAAATAATCATAACCTAAACCCCTCTACCTCGCATAAAATTAACTTTCTATCTTGAAATGTTTTTTGTGTGTGTGTTACGGACGGGAAAGTGATTAAAATCATTTTATTTTTGATAGGGTAATCGATCAGAAGTACACTTTATTTGATGTCTATTTGTAAGTGATGTCTATTTGAAGTACATTACCACTGAACATACTTGATCTGGTGATCATTGTACAATGAGGTATTGAACTGTTTTGATTGGCATTTTCCCATCCGTAACAAAAAGCTTTAAAAAGTTTCTATAACAAAATCATTTTAAGTGTTAATGTAACACTTTTTGGAATCCTCTTACTTCATTATAATGCATATCTATTTATGTAACAAATTTGCAGAAATTAAACCACACAATTGGTAAAAATGGAGTTTTGAAAATTTAACAGTACTAAATGTTAGGGACGAAAAAGTGATTGGGACAGGAAGTATGGCTGGAAGGTAAAAATCAGGGGATCAATTACAGCTATGGATTCTCAGTGTGCATCTCAATAAAGGGTTCAGGGCATATCCATCTACTCTCTATGGGTTGGGGAATTTTCCAAAGAGATCCATGTTGTTTTAATGGTATGATATACAGAGAAGAGGCTTACACTGGAGGTATGAGCAATATTTGAGTATGGACAGAACTGTTTCTTACATGCATACGCACCATAATAGTTCCAACTGATTTAGCTTTAATACTCCCTTTAGATTATAAAGCTGAGAAAGTTATGAAAAGCATCATTTTAGTTTGTTTTCTCAGAGGTATATGATTTCACTCACCACCTGGTCAGATTAATCACTTCTTATACAAGTTAAGGTTGTTTGTATAGCCCAGACAATATAATGCGAATTATGTTTTCCCCCACTTCCCCCTCTCATCAACACCTCTGATTCTCCAGTCTGGGGAAGAGGAATGGGTTGGGGAAAATGGAATTTACCCCGATTAACACCTATGATTCTTCAGCGAATGGAGGGAAGATGTGTTGGGGGGAAATTGCATTTATCCCGATTGACTGAATGGGTGGCTTCAGGATTAAGGATGTAGGGGTGAATGGAGACTGATTGCATTTGCGGACAGAAAGAAGGTGTCTAGACAACGTGAACACCTGTACATTGATTAGATCATTTATTATTAGACTTATGCTTGAACCAATGAGAACTATTTGTGAATATTAATTAGCTAAATCAGCAAATCAGATGTGCAGGTAGAAAGCTTATTCATTTCACCTCATTGCATCATCAACATGGCATCACGTGCAGAGCGTACCAGAAAACGTAGAGAGAAACAGAGAAAGGATCCTGAGAAAGTTGTTTCATATAGAGAGAAGGATAGGCTACCAGAGGAAGAGATATATGAAAGGGAACTTTTGAAAAACAATATAACACTTGAACAGAGAGAAGATGCAAAACCAAAGGAAAGGGAGAGGAAAAGAAGGCAGAAAGAAAAGAGAGCTTGTCAAAATTGGGCTACTTCAAGTGCCAAACTTTCCCCTCACACTGACAATAGGATTCTGGATATAAACTGAATTGGCATTTCCTACCAAACATACATATCATGAAAATCAGCATTATTTGTGAAATTGCACTTAAGATTTCAGTACTAAGTTCTAGGTTTGTAGTATTACTGCAATTAAGAGGCACACCAGCGCCATAAAACAATCTGGTTTTAAGAATCCACTCATCACTTGCTTAAAATACTGTATATAGTTATATTTGATAATAGAGAGAATGTACAATTCTTGTTTCGAGTGTTTTCGCTGTTATAGCCACAATATCAGAACCTAGAATTGAAAGTGTCAGTCTCTTAGCTAAATCCAGAGAAATTTAGTTTCTGGGATCATTTTGTCTGTAATTTATCATTTAGACCACTGATCTATGAATAACTTTGTATAAATCATTCTTATGTGAGTCTTTCATATGACTATTTTAAATTTCTGAGTGCTAGAATCAAAGTTTGACCTCTTAGAAATGTTTCTATATACTGAATCCTTCCCCTTCTCCACTTCCGACGAAAGTTTCCCGTCTGTAACAATATGCACTTTCCATCCGTAACACTGAATAAATTCCTCCAATATTTGAGTGGGATGACCCAAATTTGAAATACATGCAGAAATAGAGACATGAGGATCTTGGCTACATTGCCTATATGCTAAAATTTAAAATCGAATTTTCTTCAGTATCCGAAGTAGGATCCTGTTTTTTGTGAAGGTATCTAAAACCCGTCCGTAACAGCAAGCATTAAAATCATTAAAATCTACTGTTTTGTAATTTTTTTTAATTTCAAGAAACTTTTTTATAATAGTGTTTTAGGATGATATTACTATAAGATAAAACAGCAAAATCAGGAAGTTTTCCGGAATTTAAGAAAAAAATTATTGAGTTAAACTCTCTAAAGTTCCCGTTCGTAACAATTTGCATAGCTTGATATGGCCCACTAGAGTATGGCAATCCATCCCTGCAAGAAAAAATCAGTATTTCCCATTAATGGTAATTGATTTCCCATTAATGGTAATTGATTTCCCATTAATGGGAAATACTGATTTTTTTGCAGGAATGGAGTGCCATACTATACTGTCTTCTACCCATATTGTTATCTGTAGAGTAATGCCATATCGTCAACACCAGTGAATAGAACCCGCAGATGTTAGGCACATAAGCATAATCATGGCACCTCCCAGTGTACTGTTTTTAGCATTAAATGAAACATCAATCTCCTGGGTGTACTTGGGCAAGAGGTATTCTGGGAACAGATTAGATACGTGGCCAAAAACAAATAGAACTCCTATATAACATCGGCTAGCTTCCCCCTCAACTCCCTGATTCTGGTTCATCAGGATATAACCTAAGGTGACCTAATTTTGCCTAAAAGTGAGGCCTAAATTCTCAATATCATAAGAACGTATTCCAAGTTACTCTGGCATAAGAGAAATCCCACCTGTTTAAAACAAACATTAACAAAGTTATCATATTGTTCAAAGGGTAAAGGACGTTTTCCCTTAGAAATGGCAATGCTGTGCATTAGGAGGATATACTATCTTTAAAGGGATATGGCCTCCTTAAGAACTACATAGGTGAATAACTAATCTTGTCTTGACACTATTTTTGCATCAGTTTAAGCAGGCAATATTAGTCCTTTAAGTAGGTCAATGTACATGGGCTAAATTCACCTACTGTTGATCCTGCTGTGAGGTACTAACTTCAACGTTCGGAAAGTCACCTTAGCATCCAAATCTATGAAGTGACTAATACTCAGGTGAATTCTCACTTAGCAGGGTTTCACAGCTTGGGAAAAAAGTGACCAACATTTAAATTCCTGGCTAGGTTCCGAGCAGATCTTGCTTTAGAAATGTACAACTGTACATGTTGTACATGTATCTTTTATAGAAGTATTATATTTATTCCAAATTGATATTGATTATGAAGAAAATATCACTGCTGAAATTTACCTGCTAAGCTGAAAACAATACATACTTGTTGAAGAATAGCATACATAATAAGATAAGGAATTTCGGGGAATTTTGACCTTTCGGCACTTTTTCTGCAATCACATAAAAGTTGAGACTAGCCAGTTGCAACTGGTAGAGGAAAGGGGAGTACCAGACAAAAACACCCTCTAGCCCCAAGTCATTGGAAACTTTCTCACATGCCCCAGCCACGATTCGAACCCAGGCAGTGGTGAGAGACAGCTAGCAGTCAGTGGTAATGCCTTAGACCACAGGGCCATCAGGGCATCAGGTCAGGCCCTATATATGTATCGAAATGATTGTTGTAATTATAAAGATAGCCCTGCAAATACATAAAAGGCAAATATGACTAGAATACTGAGAAGAAAACAAATGAAAGAGTCATTTCAGCTTTAGAATATCCACTTCTATCCACTTCTATGTTCAGCCCTGTTCGACTATCTCGATCAAGCAACTTTACATTAACATGCTGCTCGTACTTGTGAAGATATCTATTTTCGGAGAACTTCAACCTCAGAGTCAGTGTAAAACTCACACACCTTTCTGAATATGGCTACGCAACTAGTTATACTTATATTTGCTCTATTTAAATTCCATCACCATTTAGATTTATTATTGAAAATAAGAAAAAGTGCTTTTTTAAATATCTAGATTGCCTAACTTTGGGTCAAAGTCAAAGTTGAAATGATATATAATAACCTTCCTTACCGAATACTCTGAGGTGTTGATATGCCAAATTCCAGGCACATTGATTTACTAGTGTTACCAAATGTGTGTTGGAAGCAGCCAAGTTTTGATGCAAATCGATGTAGAGAATAAAGCCCAAAATGATCTTTCGCTTGTGTATAAGCCTACGAGAGGTTTGGGTATATACATTTCTTTCCTTATTTCACTCAGTAATGGCCTAGGAAGTTGCAGTTGGTCTGACTGTAAAGTAAATGGTATAAGCTTTTTCATATGTGAAATTCTCAAAATGACCCTATATTAACAATTGCATGCCTAAGCCACAATAATCAATGTGAGCGACCCACCCAGATGGCCCTGTTGTCCGAGGTGTTGCCACTGACTGCAAGCTATCTCTCACCACTACCTAGGTTGAATCCCAGCTGAGGCATGTGAGACAGTTGCCAGTGACTCAGTCGGTGGTTTTTGCGAGATACTCTGGTTTCCTACACCTCTTACAACTGGCCTGGCCAGTCATGACTTAGCCTCAATATGGCAGAAAAAGTGATGTAAATTGAAATTCCAAATTCTTTGAACATTTATAAAAAGATGTTACCAACAGTACATTATGATTAACCTAACAGCAATCAATGGCAATGTTCTTTGTGAATATCATTGAAGCACAAATTAAGGATGCCGGCATCAGTTATATTTTTGTCCAGATATATATGTTACATTTGTTGATATTTTGTACCCTAGGGGATATAACTGAAGAAAATGTAAGCCAAATGTTTCAAATGTTTGTTTTTGTGCTATGCACCAATTTATATTTTCCAAAGTGACCAATTTTAGGGCAATAGAGTTCGTCACGTTGCGCATCTCAAGATGTATTTGTCATTTTAGGTTACTCGTGTACATAATTGAAATTCTTGGTCTGAAAGACGTACACACTATATTTCAAAAACTACTCTATTTTTGGCACAGCATAAGTTTGCATATGTATAGTTTCTTTCGAGATGGACCCCTTTTCCTCCAAAAGAGGTGCTAAAATGGCACTATATCAAGTACATAGAATTGTAAAAAAGTTCTACTCCAGAGATTCTTTGATTTTTCGAAATGTTTATGCTGTGGAAATTTTTACTCTCGGTGTTGAGAAAGATAAGGGGTGTTCCATGTTACCTTTTGCAACAATGGTAAGATTAATGGGATACGTTTGTTATACAAACATCCATAGATAAGCCGAGCATATGAATGACCCAAGTAGCTTGCGAATAAAAGCTACGTTTGGTTTGGTCATACCCTGCCAAAATAGTTATGAGTACATAATTACAAATTATCATTATTTATGTATGTTCACTGGTATCACATGACATAAGGAAAATCCAAATCCTGTTTCACATGTGTCCAGTTTGAGACTTGAAAAAATCGCAAATATATGACTGGAAATCACCTGCCTTTGCCCGCAATAGATCCCTGTTAGTGGGTGGAATTGGTTCCTCATCGTTTGTATGTCTAGGACTCCTTTTTAATTGGAGGCCTCAGTAAGTAACACTTTTCTAAAAAGAAGAATTTTCCTTCAGTCTCACATAATTATATCTTGTATTGGTAAACGTTTCTACAGGAGTTAGTAATTCACTCTGAAGAGATGCCTGGAACCAAACTGACATGAAGAAATAAGCACAGTGGTTCAAATCCTTTGGATGGCAGGATTTCCGACATAATTACCTTCACGGACAGTTTTGAAACATAAATGTTTATAGCTGCTTAATTGAAGCTAACCCTATTACAATTCATAAGTGGCTGGAGTTAACAAGCTGATATTCCCCCGTCTACAGGTAGAGAAACACCTGTGATCATGGCTGCTTTCTCACTTAGCAGAAAAAGTGTGCCATTCACGATATCCTCAACCTCAGCAAATTTATTAAGGGGAGTGATATCCATAACTGGCTGTAAGGTAGCTGGGTCAGGATATAATTGCTTCACTAGTGGGGTCCATACACCAGTGGGGATGATTGAGTTGACTCGGATGTTGTGAGGTCCAAGTTCCATTGCCATGACCCTAGTTACTGCATCTAATCCCCCCTTGGTAGCGCCATATACTGTGTTGCCTAGGATTGGACAGGCGAAGAGTGAAGCAATACTGGATACATTTACAACAGATCCTCCCTTGCCAGATTCTTTCAATCCGTTTGCAATTTCCTGTGTAATGTTGACAGGTGCTAGTAAGTTGGTGGAAACAATCTTCACAGCATTTTCTTCAGTAATTTTCCCTACTTCTTCTAGAACGTCGATCCCTGCATTGTTAACCAGGAGCTCAATGGGGTCGTCCTTGATGATATCTTTAAGAGTGGTCTTGGTCAACTCCCAATCAGTGATATCAATGCAAATAGTTTGAATGCCAGGCACCTCCTCTTTCAAACTGTTTAAGTCAGATTGTGTACGGCTTATGGCGTATGTGTCAGCACCTCCTTTCATCAAAGCAATAGCGATTGCTCTGCCAATTCCCTTTCCTGCTCCAGTAACCAAAGCCCTTTTCCCAGAGAAGTTGATTTCCATTATTATCTGGTTGTATTAAAGGGACTAAATCAAAGATGACTGGAGTCTTGAATCTGATGTTTACCTTGGCTGTGAACTGCTTTCAGCTACCTTAGCTTTGTAGTCCATTGGAATGTGGGTCAAGTGGATTTGTCATGCGTATTAAACTACATTAAGGTGACTCAGCATGCGAGTCATTTAAAGTCCTCAAATGAATGATGGAATTTCATGTTCATCAAAGTTCATGAACCAAATCCATCGTGTTCAATGAATTGAAATAGAACCTGATGAACAAATATTCATTTAAGTCTGTCACATTTTTGTGGTATTTCATGGAATATTCATCAAAATCGTCTCATTTTGATGGATTTTAATCAATGATCGTTCACCAAATGTTCATCACAGTTCATGATTAGTGGCTCAGGAGACTCACCAAATATAAGCAAGATATCATGAATATCCATTGTAATATGGTAATGGTTCATCAAATGTCTAATTTAGCATTGATAAACTTTGCAAAATTTGATAGATTTCAATGAATAATAATGCCCCTAAGATATATCAAAAAGCATGATATACCAATAAAACATTCCTTGGAGATCATCGAAAAATCATCAAAAGTCTATTACCGTTCAAGTTGATCAAGTATCCAACAGATGTGTCTCTTTTACTGATGTTGATTTTTGGACTTATAGCAACTATCCTTCCATCATAGTCCATCAAGTATATGAACAGCGCAGTCAATCAAATATTTATTTAATATTGAATTGATTACACCATTCACTGAATTCGCATACATGTATGAATAACACTTCAATAACTGATAGATAAGTATGGCATACCAAAAATAATTCAACTTCACAACATATCATGCAACTTTCAAAATATCGTTCAACTTGGTTAAATACTAGTATATTGTGCAACTTTCAACATATGGTGCAACTTTTAGAAATATATCATGCAACTCAGGAAGGATGTGTATTTTTGGAAACATGTATAATGACCTCAGAAAAGGCATAGGTGGTGTACAAGGTTGTACATTTTTAGTGGGGAAGGTGGCGGGTAAAGGGGAAACTGTCATTTATCTTATCCTTATGCAGGTTATATCATATATCTTCATCTGGTATTTTTAAAAATTCACTTTTAAGGTCCTTCGCATGATGACTCTCTATAAGTGTTCTGGCCACACACTACACGTGTCTATCATGGGTGGATCCTTCCTTGTGATTGCAGTAATCCACTTATTTCTCATATACATATCCTTCGGAATTCTATGAAATGTAATCTTTTTATACCATCCTTTAATTTTTTTCGTGACAGTTAATGTATTCTATAGCCATGCAGTGGACCATTTTGAGACTTTCCGGTATATCAGTAGAAAAATTAATAATGGCTACTGTCTTCTACCCTTCATGTTATCTGCAGAGTAACGCCACATTGCCATTACCAGTGATTAGAGCCTTCGGATGTTAGGCACATTAGCATAATCATGGCATCTCCCAGTGTGCTGTTTCTGGCATTAAAAGTTGCATTTATCTCTGTCCTAGGTGCACTTGCGCAGGAGGTGTTTGAAGAACAGACTAAATATGTGGTCCAAATTAAAATGAACCCCTAGGTAAAATCAGCTTACGGCTTACTTCCCCTTTAATTGCTTGCTTCTAGTTCATCAGGACATAAACTAAGATGTCCCAATTTTGCGAAGAAGTGAGGCTAAATTTTCAATATTATAAGAACGTGTTTCAAAATACTTAAGCATGAAGAGAAATGACATTTGTTTAAAAAACAACATTTAAAAAGTTGAGGATAAATCATCATTTTGTCCAAAGTGTATTGTATGTTTTCCCTCAGAAATAGCAATTCTGTGAATCAGGACGATATACTATCTTTAAAGAGGGATGGCCACCTTAAGAATTTTACAGGTGAGTAATCGATCATCTCTTGACATTATTCTATTGCATCAGTTAAGGCAGTTCAAATCACTGCTGTATCAGTTGGACAAATCCTTGAAATTCCCACTACTCTCCAGAGAGATATTCCTAAGAATGTTTTTTAAAAACAATTTTCAATCAATTCTTCTATATCTCTAGTTAGGGAGGCATTACTCTATGCAATATATATGTTTGACAAGTAAATTTGCTTTACTTTGGAAGCGTGGCAGTGTAAAGTTCTTCTAAAGGGGTGACCGAGATCTAAGTTATTGTACAATATTATGCTATTGAGGTCGCGGCCAGGTGGGAAATTTTGGAAGGACTTTTTTCAATAGAGCTCAGAACTTAGTAGCTAATCAGAAATGGCCTTATATGTGACTTGTGCCAAAGAAAAGACCTGCCCCAGTTAAGATATGTGACCTGATTTTAAAGTCAAGCATGGCTTGCAGTGGTACTGATAACGTTTCATCAGATGGATGAAGCTGGTTATATAGTATAATTTCTGTAGATCATTTTCACACCAACATCATAGGGCTGCTGTAAAATTTGAGGGTGATGAACGATTTTGAAAATAATTAGTCCGGACCTCAAAATGACCCTGAATGACCCATCTCCCAGCTATTTTGTAGAATGGGTAAAGGTGATCTGGTGTGTTCTTTATTAACCTTTTGTGACATTGTCTAATTGGTAAAAAAAGCTAGCCTTAGAAACAATTATAACCTATTATGCTGGTAATCCTTTCCTTTCTTTTATCAACACTAATGACTACATTTTTTTTCAAAATCTTCTGGAATGATCTTAAACATATACTCCTATCATTCATGAACCAATTTTACATACTAAATTTATCAAGATTTTTTTTATCTAGAATAATTACACGCATCCTAAAAGGCAATAAAATAAAGCAAGAAACAATTTGAAAAATTGGAGGGTCACCTTAACTCCAGTTGTAAATTTTATCCAGGCAAATGAACAAATAGAATTGAAAAAAAATCTTCCGAAATAAGTAGGTGAAGGGGGTTGTTCAAGAAAGATTTATAGGTAAAAACACACCTTAACTTTAGAAAAACTGAATCTAATTTTTTGAATGAAGAAGGGCTTATTATTTTGGTAGATTTTGAAAAAGGTTTTTGATGCAATTTTATGGAAATTTATTTCAAAAGTACTACCCGTTTTAAGTCATAGCAAAAAACTGTTTCGATTATTCAAAGTTAACAAAACATATTCTCAATCAAAGTTTTAACAAAATGGCCATCTTTAAGTTAATATGGAATTTCCATTTTCGTCACTTTTTCTGCCATATTGCTGTCAGTGGCAACGCCGTAGACCACACGGCTATCAGGGCAGGCCCCCCTATAAGTTGAACTTCTAGGTGAAACCATCCGGGAAGAGTATAGAATACAGGGAATTGAAATAGAAAACAGAGAACACAGAGTATCACCATATTATTTATGAGCTATAGTGAAGAAAATTGAGGAAGTGTATCGACATACTAAAATCATTTTATCAAATTTCAGGCCTGACGATAAATGTAGACAAAACAAAAGGGATACATTTCGTAAAAGAAATGGAGAGCAGAAATACGCTATGTGAAGACAAAGAATTAAATTTGGACAAATGAATTCACCTCCTCAGGATTTAATTACAACACTCTAGAAATAGATAACATAACTGAATTAAATCTAAAACCAAAATTGAGAGAATTAAACAACTGTGACCATGTTGGCAACTTGGAAATCTAACTCTATTTGGAAAAATTAATATTATTATAAGTTTAATGATTTCTAAGATTGTCCACGTCCTGCTGTCCCTACCAAGCCCAAAAGAGGAAACTTTTATAGAAATAGAATTTGTGAAATGGCAAGCCACGTCATTTTAAACTTTCAAAACTAGAAAAGTTAATAGCAGAAGGCACCAATTCCATAATATAAGGAAAATTTATTTGGCATTAAAAGCCTCTTGGTTGAAAAGGATATATAAATTCAATTACGGCTGGGCAGCCATTCCCTACACATACAGAGTGGATGTGGTGTATGTATATGGTTATGTATTTCTGGAAAAATTACTGAAGGACATAGACAACAGTTTCTAGAATGATGTCATAAGATCCCTGTACTATAATTACAAGCATTCGAGCATAATAAAGAATAGAGTCCATTTATATTCTTTAACCTATGTTATAACCATAATATAACAGAGGAAAAATTCCATGAATGGTTGGACAAGGGGATGAATACAATTGGTGATCTGTTGAATGAGGATGGTAAAAGTATACTTCCGACTGATAATAAGGATACAAAATGTACTATACAACAAAATAATACAAGCAAGTACAATTCATCATCATGAATTGCCATATGTGGTACATATCCGGGATATAGGAACTCGTGGTATTAAAAGTACATACTTTATCATAATTGATACAGGAAAGAGTATTATACAAAATATTCAACTACAATGGTTAAAAAATATGAATGAAGAAATAAATGTTGGCATAATTATAAAGGCTTTTAAGAATGCCAAGACATTTGCCCCATCGGTGTACCAACACATTAATCAATGTAAACTATTACATAGACGTAGTATCCATAACAAGTTACCGTATACAATGGGGCTATAAGAAGCACAAAATTGTATATATATTTTGTAGAAATAAGATTGAAACAGTTGAACATGTGTACATTTGATGTGAGAATGTCAGGAATGTGATGCGTCAGATTTAATTCAGAAAAAATGAATCTTCGGTGAAAATAGTAAAAACCAAGTAAAACAATTATAATATTGATAAGGGTGAGAGATGTGATATATCTTAAAAGGAAAACAGGCTACCAAATATTACTAAATGATGTAAAAGGTGTCTATTGAAAAACCTAAATGTTACAAGACTATAGTGCTGACACATCATTCCTGCACCAGTCGACCGGATGTCTGACAGTACCTGGTTGTACAAAGACCCAGTGATAATATGTCAAAAAATAAGTCATGCACATCAATGACCCACGTGATTGGCCAATGTGATTACAGCCCGCGCTCTGGTGGCAGACTATGTCATTAAAATGACAGTCGACGTTGTAAATGCGCTTCGGGCCGCATTCGGAGCTAGGGACATTGGCGGTGCTGAGAGACCACGAGCTGTGAGTGCAGAGCAGGAGAGTTTATGGTATCATAAGTGAAACTTCTCCACAGGAAAAAAATCGCGGGCTCGATATTCTCAGGGCCCGTATGAGCTGGTCCGACACCAAACCGGCCAAATTTGCGCCCAGGTATACTCCAGGACCGTATTTCTTGGCTCGCACGAGCCGGTGAATATTTTCGGGTTTGTATGGGCCAAGACTATTTTTCGGACCCGTAGGAATCCGTAGTTGAAATTTGTGGTCGTCAGCTAATGCAGGGGTTGAATTTTCTGCACCCGCAAGGCTGAAAAAACGGTCCAAATGTTCGGGCTCCTACG
>OZ012697.1:7800981-7805981 GCA_963942565.1 Maea johnstoni
ATCTTTTTAATATTCTAAACAATCATCAAACTTTGTAAGACCTAACTCTAGTAGATTAAAACTTTCAACTTAGATATAGATGTCTTAAATTAGCTGTCTAAGCATAAAAGGAATGGGTATACCCAGTGTATACTAAACAAGAGAAAGTTGATTATATGTATGCTATGATTATATAATTTAGTTAACTGCAAGATATCTTTATTTTATAGGGAATCTGTGCAGATCTCTTCACCCAGACAAGGATCATGGCAAGCAAAAAGGTTGCTCCATTACAAGTGCTGAAACGCAAACATGATGGGCTGGATTCTACCATGTGCCTCTTCTGTCAGTCTGATAAAAAGGAGGTATTGCGTGTTGGATCAGCAGCCGGAAAAGACCGTATCTTACAAGTATGTAATGAGAGAAGGAAATTACGAGATACAGACACCCTTACAGTTATAAACAGTGTGAGTGACCTAGCAGGTACACCAGTATGGACCACAGAGGAATTGAAATGGCACAAGAGCTGCTATAGCACCTTTACATCAGTGATTGCTTTGAATAGGTTAAGGAAGAGATTTAATCTATCAGCTTCTACCTCAGGTGCATCTGGATCCAAAACAGATACTAATCAACCTCGCCCACACCGTCAAACCCTACAAGCAAACTTTGAACAGTGTTTATTTTGTCAGAGTAGTAATACCAGTGGAATGCGAAATGTAGCAACAATGAAACTATCTGATAGACTTATGGAATCTGCAAAGTTGGATACAGTCATGGGAATCAGGCTTGCAAATGTTGTAGACCTTGTTGCAGCAGAAGGGAAATATCACTTAAAATGTCTTGTACAATTTGAAAGAAAGATTGAGAAGTTATCAAGAGAAATGTCTGAAAGTGAAAGTGGTGACAGTACAATGGAACAGTTAGTTACCACATTATCAGATGGATTATCAAAAGGACATGTTTATGATATGGGAGATGTATGGAAACAATATCAGGATATTTGCTTGAAGGCTCAAGTTTCACCACCACAGAGATATATCTCCCGTAGAAATTCTTTCTATGATGATATCAAAGAAAAAATTGGGGAAAGAGCAAATTTTGTAAGGCCACTGAGTAAAAAAGCAAGTCTATTGATGTATCCTAGCAACAGATCTGAATATGTGATTGCTAAACATTTAGGTGCATCCTCTAGCTCAGAGTCTACAAGTTCCAGTGACGAATCCTCACCTGATTTGTCAGTGCAAGAAAGTGGTGAACTTCATGAACTTATTCATACTGCACTTAAGATCCGAATGGACTTAGATGACACCCCTGGGCATTCTGCTGCTTGGTATGGTATTGACCAAGAACATGTAGAGAAGGTGATACCGAACAGTTTGTATGTGTTTCTCAGTGTACTCCTAGGAGGTGTCAATACCTTAGAGGGGGTTGATGAGGGCCCTGATAGGACAAGTATCTGTAGTCTTGCACAGGACATTGTGTATACAGCATCAAATAAGAGGAAACTAACTCCAAAACAAATAGGGTTAGGACTTACCCTTCATCAGGCAACCAGGTCAGCGACACTCGTTGACTTGTTTCATTCAGCAGGTCACACTGTCGGAATGGATACAATCCGCCGTTTAGACACCACAATTGCAACTAAGATTCTCGACAAATATGAACAAAATGGAAATGTTTACATACCAAATGACATAGTCCAATCTGCAAAGGGGCAAATGGTGTTAGCATCTTGTGATAATATAGATGTACTAGAGGAAACTATAGATGGAAAGAACACCTTCCACAGCACGCAGATGATGTTATGGCAACGAGGCCCCCCTCCTGAGAGTTCTAGTGCCAGTGATCAGGTAATCGGAAGACAAAAGGCACTTAATCCTAGTGTACTAAAATCGCTTCACAAGCTTGACAGAGCCACACCTTTTTCAGGCACACGACCTAAACCTAGGCTTGACGGTCCTGCCATTGAAATTGACACTTGGTTTCAAAGTAGTGAAGAGCGCAATGAAGCAGGGAGCAAGAACCTTGCATGGATATTGTCGAGGCTGCATGATGTCAATAATCAACATGTGCCATCTTGGAGTTCCTTCAATGAAGCTAGCAGTACAACAGATCCACCTCTCACTGTGGCAGGGATGATGCCCATTCTTCAGGCTCCTGCAGATGATAATGACACCATGACTACAGTGATAAATCGCTTCAAGAAAATAGCGGATCACCTCGGACAGAAGCACACAGTGATTGTTGTTGACCAACCTTTGTACAGCCGGGCCAAAGAATTGATATGGGCAAGTCCAGATGCACTCTCAGATGTTGTAATGCTGCTCGGTGATCTTCACATTTGCTTTAACTTTTTGAAAGTGATAGGGAAGCATGTGGAAAGTGCCGGTTTAGATGATGCATGGGTAGAGGCAGGCCTTTTTGCTCAAAATAGTACAGAAGCAATGATGGATGGAAAGGCATACTACAGGGCAGTGCGTGGTCACACCCTGGCCTATGAGGCGCTGTGGAGAATCAAATGGGAGAAATTCCAAGAATGGTTAGTTTTGAACAATCACAACCTAGATCTAGATGAGGAGATCAGCAGAGTTGCCATACTCTTTAACAGGAAAGAAACAGGATACAGCAGCGACATAACAGACGCTGTTCATGGCCTATCCAGTATACTCCGCAATGGTAGAGTCAGGCATCTTTTGGATGCGTTCGACAAAGAACTGTCTCAGTAGCCTAACTTCAAGTTCTGGAGTACATACCTTGAAATGGTGGAGCTTCTACTTGACTTCATAAGAGCCAACAGGGATGGAAACTGGCAACTCCACCTGGATACCTTTGCTGCCATGCTTCCTTGGATGACAGTGTATGATCATGTGAATTATGCTAGATGGGGCCCAGTGTACCTAGCAGATATGAAGGCATTACCACACACAGCTCCTGAAGTGTACCAAGAATTCCTAATGGGAAATTTTGTGGTCAAACGCAGCAGGCATCGTTTCAACCAAGTGCCAGTAGACCAAGCTACTGAATGGATCAACAGGTTGTGTAAGATATCAAATGGCATCATAGGGATAACCAGAAACGATCCAGCAAGAGACAGATTCTGTGCAACATGGGCTGAGAGATCCCGAGTATCTCAAAACACGAAAAAGTTGTACGGATTGAATGACGATGACGAAGCTATATCAACCCGGAAGGATGCCTTGCCATCACATGTAAGATCGGATGAGGAAAGTGTGAAAAAGTTGGCAAGCGAATTTATGCGGTGTGATGTATTTGGAGCAAAGCTTGCAGCATCTCAAGCAAAGGATCCTATAGATATGATAGATGAAGAGAGTGATGAAGTCCCAGAGGGAGTTCTGATTTCATTAGCATCTAAAGATGTGGCAACAAGTGAAATTAAAGATGACCTTTTCTCGGCTAGATCCCGTGGGGCCGTATTAGTGAAAAGAAATGTGACAGAAAGGCTGGTAGAGAAGAAAGTAAAATTCTTTGATCCTGTGAAAAGAAACAACTCTAAAACCTTTGCTACTCTCTACAAAACCAGAGTTGTAACACAAAAGAGTGAAAACAAAACAGTGAAAGCAGACAGGAAACTAATTCAAAAGCTCCTAAATGCATCTTAAGCAGGAAGAAACATTGAAATGGAGAGGATCCTGTCACATGAGCTATCAATCTTGCCTCTATCACTTGTCAAAACTAACGGGCAAATGAACACAACAGCTAAATCCGAAATGCTTGAACTTTTGACAAAGGAGCTCGGTATAATGGTCCCCTCGGAAACGCCTCATTAGGATGGAACATCATGTGTGGTGATTGACGGACATGCTCTTATCCAGTCTTTAGGAAAACCAAAGGATAGTGTGACATTTGGTGATTATGCTGAAGTTTTTTTCAAGGCTGCAACCAGGCATTTCAATAATCCAGGAGTGAAACGGATTGATGTGGTATTTGATCGTTACAAAGAAAATTCTATCAAGACCCCTACAAGAATGAAAAGGACTGGGAAAAAGAGGCCTATTCGTAAAATAGTGGATTCTGAGGAGGTTGTTTTACCCCAGGTATGGGCCCAGTTCATCGCACTGGAAGAAAATAAAGCAGACCTTGCATTTTTCTTGAGTGAGGCCCTTATGGTGAAAGGAGCTGGCTTAGCTGAAGACCAGGAGATAATTACAAGTGGTGGTTTTGACGACGAAAACATCTCAAAGTCAACTAGAAGAGACATTCCTGATCTTTGTGCCAACCATGAGGAAGCTGATACACGCATCATCCTGCATACCCTGGAAGCAGCCAGTCAAGGCTTTAGGAAGGTAGAGGTTTTGTGCAGAGACACTGACGTCCTTCTCATGCTCATTCACTTCTGTGGTAACATTGATCTGCAAGTATGGATGGTTAGTGGTACCGCTAAGCAAAGGAAGTGTTACCCTGTTCATCAGATTGCTCAAAAACTGTCGCCACCAATCATTGAAAACATCCTAGGTTTTCATGCTCTAACAGGCTGCGATACAACATCCTCATTCAGTGGTTTTGGAAAGAAGAAATGCTGGAAGGTCTTTGTTGAAAAGCCCAACCTTCTGTCTGGTATTGGTCGAGATGGACTTATTGATATGGCAGAAGAGTATGTGTGTCACCTGTATGGTGTTCCAGACCCAACGATGGGTTGTGACAGAGGTAGACATGATTTATTTGTCAAGGGGAAGAAGGACCTTGACAAGTTACCTCCAACAAAAGATGCATTACATTTGCACTGCAAGAGGGCTAACTACCAGGCAAAGATATGTTTACATGCTAATGTTCCGCAGATGAACATTGAATCCCCATATGCGTGTGAAGGTTGGAAAAACTCTCCTTCTGGTATAACTATTTCATGGAGTACTCTGCCCTCAGTGCCAAGTGCATGCATTGAACTAGTGGCTTGTGGCTGCAAAACGAAGTGTAAAACTGCTTCATGTAAATGTTTGAAAACTGGCCAGGTTTGCATTCCTGCATGTAGCTGCAATGCAGAAAACTGCTGCAATCCAGCT